>CM067379.1:53256101-53314528 GCA_034510155.1 Eucriotettix oculatus
ATTACTCAGAGTAATTTGTTTTTAATTATTGTAGATGTTTCATTTCATGATTATTAAGTTACTTTCACTGTGTCTATTCAAAATTTGTTACACTCTCAGTATTGTTCACTTATTTTCTTAAATATTTTTTAAAGTTCGTAATGTTAATGTTTATAAAAAGTATTATTAAATGTGAACAAGTGTCACAGTACATTACGTTCTTTTAAAAAAATGTCACTTGATATTTTGCGCATATACTAGCATAATATTGGGGTTTAACATTTACATAGAGCATGAGTTTATTGTTTTGAAGCATATAGAATGACAACGATTGTTCAGAAGTGAACTTTCTCGGCTACCACAATTGAAATGGGTTAAACGCCGTGTCATACGTTCAAATTTGCTGTCTGTATCGGATTCTCGACTCTCGGCATGGCATCCGATAGCACGCGCACGGAACGTTTGCAAGCTAGGCTGCAGCGAGTTTGTTAATTCCGATTGGAACAGACTACAAAACAATCTCTGTTGACGTAGCTCGAGTCTGACGCGTGATATAAAACTGACCGTAAAACCCAGAGACTTTTATTTGCATATTGCACTCGCGGAAAAACAAAAGGCCTTCCAACTCTGAACAAAGAGATGAATGTAAGGAATTTTATGTTGGAATGCGTACAGATAAGCCTCGGTGGGAGCAGAGTACAGTATTTGTATTCGTGCGTGCGTAGGGGCATTGTTGCGAAATAACCCGCCGAACCAGAGATGAAAGAATGAGGACAATTTCGTTCGCCCTGCAGTAAACAAAATATTTGGGAATGTGAGATGCTTATCATGGTAACTTTTTATTGCCTTCATGTGGGATATGTTCGTCTCTTGATCCCACAGAATTGTTTTATAAATATGTGTTACATATTATCGTTGTATTACTCTGAAATCCGTCCTTCTCCTTATACGATGTTACAATTTGTTATCTGGAAAATATTTATATGACACTGTAGAGATTTAACTCCAATCTTTCTTTGGCAGAAAATATTTTAACGGAAAGACTACTATAAAATAAAGTACTTTCTACCTTTGTGGCTGTAGAATTAACTACATAATTTTATGTATTAAGAAACTTGATTCATAGTATAAATAAATTATTAAATGTATATGAAGTTTAGGTTATTTGTGTGTGGATTTGAACCATATGACGGACAAATACGTCCGACCTTTGTGGAATGCAAATCTGTATGTTAAAAATTCCGGTGTATGTGCTTTCACAATTATTCTCCTCCTAAACCGATTGACTGATTTTTATGGCATTTTTGTTGTATGTATAGGGTCACCTGGATTGTTCTTAGCTATAGTGAGACCGGTAGGTGGCGCTGTTGTCTAGATCCAGAAAATTTTTCTTATTATTTCCGACATATTTTTTGTGTGTTTTTCACATAGAAAAAAACATAAAACTCCAAATTTTCAACCTGAATGATTGAAAAATCTGTGTCATTTGACCTACGCATCAATTCATGCGCAAGTTCACTGCGTAATAGCTTGGCATTGTTTTGACATCTCATATGTATTCCGTGTATTGTAATTACGTGCGTACTGAGTGAATTATTTATCGATTAATTTGACACTGAACAAATGAAGTGTATTTAAAATATATATTGTGCAAATCTGAAATGTGCGTTGTTTGAATTACAGCTTAAACACAAGTTCATTGAGCAAATAATTTTTTTATTTTAAATATTTCGAAGATAGGAGGAGTTTAAAGCTAACTATTCAAAAATGTGATATTATATCTGATGGTTTAATCACGTCTTATCAAAGAGATTACTGTCAAATTAAAGTTTGCAGTGGGTTCATATAGATGAAATACTGATCAACGCCGGACACTCAGTTAGTAACTTATAAATAACGATAGATTGCTGAATCAGTTGTAACTTCAGTATTGAATTGATAATGTCGAGAGTTTTAGGAGCTTAGATAATTTACCGTTCGCATCTTCTTTCTTATAATGAACATATTATCCTAAGTGTTCCACAAATCGAAATAATTTCTGTATTAATTTTATTTTATTCACTGTAAAACATTTCTCGAGCAAACAAGTAATGAACAATATAGTTGTTTCTTTCTGCCTGAAGGCGAATAGAATTAGCTTTTTAATCACGTCTATACTGTATTGAAATTAATAGTTAATAATATGTTTATGGACAATCTTTAACAATAAATAAATATTTAAAAGTGTATATTACAATTTATGAGATTCATTAAAATTGAATTTGAGTTTTTTTCAAACAGTGGGATAGTAAAATTAAACCCTGGTTACTTTATAATGATGATAATTTTTCCCTTGTTTTTATCAGTCACGTAAAAAAGTCTAATACAATTTTGATTTCTAAATTTTATTAGGAGCTTTCGGCAATTGCCATAATCATGTATAAAATACAAAATTACAAAAATTTGAAACTTTACAATTTTTAATTTTTTAAAAAAGACATAAATATGGTACATTGTTTAGTTGCGTTTATTCAGATGTTTTAAAATATTGTACATACCTTCCTATAATTTAAAAGCAAAAATTTCTAAATTTCTTCATGGAAAAGTATGCGATTCCAGGCTGTGCTGGTTTATATTATGGAAATATCGCTAAACACATTACCATTTTGGTTAAAGTATTTATGTGAATTGGCTTCTTCCACATTAGCATAATTGAAAACAAAAATCGATCCACTTTAATAAATGTTGAAATATACTATGAGGTGCACTATCTGAATTGGGACTAGATTTAATTAATTTTGTAAAAATAAACAATCTTATCCGACACATTATTACTCTTTTTCGTTAACAATATTTGAATGTTTTTATAAATATCTTAAAGAAATAATAGTTACAGAAGTTTACTTCTTCCAGTAAGTATACATTTGATAAAGATCGTGTTCGTATTATCTATTCCTTATGTTATTGACATCTTAGATTCTAAAATATATTAATTTTATATTGACTGTGCTTTTGTTGTCATATTTAGTCCTAAGACTGGTCTGATGCAACCCTCAAATCTAACCTATCCGACGCAAGTCTTTTCATTTCTACATAGCTACCACTTCCTACTTACATTAGCACATATGAACAGAACATATAATTGTGATAAATAAGTTACATAAGATTAAATTAGAAGTTATGTTTTTTCATAAACATCGATATCTATTAAATGTTGTTAAATTCTTAATTGCTTCTTTCGAAGAAGGTCCATGAAGTCCGATAAGTCTTCTCTGCTTGTAATACTTCGGGCAGTGGAAGATGGTCCATGTTTATGTTCGTTATCTTGTTTAACTGCTCGGGCCGGTATTATGTGCGCCATTTTGTACGTATACAGAACCAATAAAAATCTAATTCTATACAGAATTATTTTCCAAACTACGTTTAATTAATAGTTTAATGACTAATGTGATAAGGTGTGCTTTATGATATTAGAATATTTTGCTGTTTCATTGTATGCTACGTACGGATATTTGTACACGAAATATAAATAAATAAAGATGACTGATTCAAGTCAATTATGGTGATGATCTAATAATGAGTTCAGAGAGTTTCCTGTCGATGTCATTGTGAGCTATCCCAGAGATACGCCCATGTAACGTTACAGACGTCCACTGGAGCCTGCAAGCACGTACGTCGTCCACAGTTACAAAGGCGTCGACGACGACCCGGAACGGCTCAGTGGATGACAAGCAAGCGTATCGGCTGCTAGGGAGAGGGAACCCGTCAGGCTTTATTAGCACCTATGCCCTTAATGGAGGAGAGAGGGTGCGTGTTCTCGCAAGTCTGGAGACGGTGTTTGCCGAGCACTCCGACGCCGACGCTAATTAGACGCCAGACGCCGCTCATTGCGTCTGGAGGGCCGGACGTCGCGTTGCATTGCCATGAATATGTAACGAGTGCGTCGTGCGTCGTGCGTCCGCTCATTAGCAGCGCATATGGCAAGCGAATTTTCGCCATCTGCCAACCAGCTTGATGCCACAGATTTAATGACAGATTCTGTAATTTCAAAATAATTATATCCTACGACGAGATTTACAGCTAAGGCTAAGATGAAACACACTGTCTACCTTAAATTGAGCTAGTAGTTTATGAGAATAAAAAATACTATAGTTTGTAAGCTAACAGTTCAATATAAGATTCTGCTTTAATTTTCGATACGTCCATAGAGACATAAATCACTAATCATCTTAAAATTTATTTGTGCCCATGTTACTTCCAAGCAATACTTTTACCCACTATGATACAGTTGTAAAGAACACCATCACTAGCCTAACCAACTGTTAGGATGTCTACCAAAATGACAAACTTATTTAACGAAATAAACTAAAGTAATGAAAACACCAATTAGGGTGCAATTCTGAGAATCAGTGAGACAAAATTGATAATTTAATAACGCAGATTTATTTGCAGTTGTAAGTAGAAAGATCTTAATCGCCCTTTCGAGGTGTCTGTGGGTCACTATTTACTGAGTAACACTTCGACGTAAATTAAATTCTGAAATGGTGAAAGACTGTATTTATCCACTCGTGAAAACCGGGTGTGACGTAAGGTGTAGATATTGGAAAAGATATCTTAGGATCGTTCAAGTCATCGATGTGGAATGAGATACAGAGCCAGGGTCAGTCAATATTTACGCCTCTCGACTAGCGGACCCTTAGAACGTCGATTATCCCAACGAATTGAGTCCATCGATAGGTATGATATAGGATTGTCCGCATCACCGGTTCTATAAATTTTATAAATATTTATAATATAAAGTACGAAAATTGCGTTAAAATATAGTTTACCACTTATTATAATGTGTTCTGTACCTTATTTCTAGAAGTTCTTGCTGATTTCAACCCATTTCCGAATGTTATTGATTATTCAAGACAAAAGTTTAACAGTACAGTAACAAATAGCTTCCCTTGCAGTTATAATTTAGGAAAACCCCAGTAGGTTTCAACGGAATCTTGCATTTACTGTCCTATACTTTGTCAGTTAAGCACCTCTTAGTATCCTAGATTCAAAAAGATGTTTGTAGAGGACAATGCATTTAAAAAACGGTGCTATTTAATTAATGTGGAGAAAATATTAGTTTTGATATGTGACGTTTCTGATAACTGACTTTCGGATGATCAACGTTAGACCGCATTCAGATTTCCTATTTCTCTACGTTTCTGCTATTCTACTATCTGTCATGCTGTTTTGTCAACTTACTCTTCACTTTATGTCTCTGGATCTCTGGCTCACAGTTACATATTTTCTGTTACTGTTTGCATCGGCCCTAAAGATTCTGATACAATAATTCAGTTTTGGAGATACAATCTGTTGATGTCCTTTAATCTTAACCTCACCCACGTTATCTTCAAAGTTCAGCCAACTCCTGCCGCAGTAAACATGAATCAAAAATGTTTACTGACCAACTGTGTTTTTCCCCATAGCTGAAATCTACAATTACGTCTAATTACCGTCATTTTATTGACTGACGCTGTTCTCTCGGAATCGGCCGTTTTATTCACACCAACTTCCAATGTTTTTTAACTAATTGTCGTATTAGATTATGTAATTGTTTCTCGCGACACGCTTGCTTCTAAAAAGTCAATGAATTTAAGACTATTACTTATCTCAAATATGAAATTATAGACAAATATTGAAATTAATTAATTACATTACCTCTGATAGTTCATCATAAGGAAGTACACGATCATCAGAGAATATTGCGAAATTATTTTAAGTCACAATTAATATTATAATTTCTGTGTATTGAAATAAAGAATTTGAAAATTTATTGTTAAAACAATTTTATTAAAGGTGACATGGAATACATTTGTAAACGAAATTTTTATTGCTATAATTTTATCGGTACCATTAATATTTAGATAACAAAATAGGATATTAAACTCAGTCATGAAAAAGTGTAATTTGTACCCAAGCTGTACATCTATTGATAACTATAACGATATATAATTAATCAGTAAAATTACTAATTTACAAACAAACTAAATCACAAAGAAAATAGTGTAAAAATTTAGAAAAAATCGTTTATCGTGGGGAAGAAATGAATAATAATAAGAAACTCAGAGCTTTATTCTCATAGAATAATGTTGATACAACTAGGAACTATACACGTTTACGAATAGTATACTCCAAACTAACACATGAACCCATATTATCCAAAAATACACCAACACTTTGCAAATTCTGTAATAATCCTGTAACAATCATATTCGAATACAATTCAACCCAAGTCCATAGAAATAGAAGTATGGTCAACATTAACCTAAATGTCTTGCTTAACAATACCAACAACACATTATACAATAAAATTTATTAATGACCTAAAGCTCCGTAACAAACAATGAGAACCAATTAAATGTTATCTATGTACATATGTGATGTTAAAATGATCCCAAGTTTCATGCGACTTAAAATAAATATATGAAAAAATATATATTGTCAGCTTGTTGCTTAAGGACAATATGTTGTTGCACGTATTTAGTTTTCTGGTTTTGATTGAGAGGTAAATCATAAGCGAAGAATCAGTCACCGGAATATGGAAGAATTCTTTTGCAAAAAAGCAAAACAACATCTAAACAAAATAAAAAAAACTTTTAATTCTTTGTCTCATGAGATATCTGTGTTGTATTTATTTGGATCAGTTAAGTCCGACTGTACAGACTGAATGATCAGATTGCTCCTAATATGAGTATAAGTTCGGTATTCACGGATTTTAAAATCTATAAAATTCAAAAACAGTCCCCATTACTGGCTGCCATACCACGTGATAATTTTTAATATCACATTAATCGTAATATATTTGAAGCTTAATGATATAGAAACCTGTAAGCATATATAAAAATCGCGATTAATTATTAAATTTTTATAATTATTTTTACAAATAATTTATTAATTTTTAAGAAACACACTGTTGTCATCCTTCCCCATGGCAACATACTCGTAAGTACCAAAGGCAGCTTTAAATTCTTTTTATGATATAAAACGTAATGATAATAGTATATACCTTTGGCTTAGTATCTCAAAGGAAATTATTACGTTTCGTCTTAAGTTTATATCGAGAGCGTTGTACTGATATCATTCTATAATAATAGATACATTCATTCTCATACGAACTGATACTATTATGTAATAACAATAAATTTGTATTATACCCACATTTAGATTATATTAAAATCCAGAAAAATCCCGATTATCATGCAAAGTCACAATTTGTACGTAGATGAGTTTAATTTTAGAGAATGAGCCGTTTTCAATAAAATATTTATACTATTAACAAACCACGTAACCAATAAAATATGACAATTCACTCGCAGAACTAAAAAACACGTCTTTTATAATTAACAAGATTCTGTGATAAGTACGAATGGCTGATGGTACAATTATTCATTTTGAATATTATAAACAGGAACATTTTAGAATAGTTAACAATTACCAAATGTACATGCATTGAGTTCTTGAAATATAGAAAGCAGTTATGAATAAAACGGTTTTAAATAATCTATAACCACACTGCAAAGGTTAATGTGCAATAATGCCTCCGGTTTGTAAAACAATTCAATGTTATCGTTGTATGATCAGTTATGAGAAGCTCGTAGGAGAAATGAAATTTCTATCAGGTTAAACTTCTCAGTATGTGTATTGAGGTAAAGGCTCTCCAATTAATAGATAGTAGCGGTAGAAAATGAAAATCGTGCCTGGTTATATTATAATAACGTTATTACTATGGCGTCTAATGGATCTGCAGGAAATCGTGAAGTCTGTGAACCCTAGGATGTCAGGTAAAGGGAAGGGAGTCTGTTCGTGAGGGAAATACTAAATGAGGACGTGATTTCTAGTAGCAGGGCTTCAGCTACACAACTCCCACGATACGGAGAAAATTTCAGTTCCGTCTACGTGCTTCTCGCAAAACTACCAAAAATTTCAACTCCTCTCGACGTGTCACTCTGCTTGCTTATCTTATTCTTTTCTATGTTCCCCTAGACCATATTCACCTGCGTGGCATCCTAAAGCTGTCATAAATCGAAGTGTTTCTTACATCATTTACAGGTACACACATTTAAAGCTGCAAACGATTGTGGAATAATAAAACATTTTCAATTTTTATTTTCACTCTGTGAAATTATTCCATAAAAACAAAAAAATAAGTTTTTTCGTCTGTTTAGAAACGAATGTTAAGAACAAATAAATCAAAGATTGATGATACAAAATGAAGTTAGAATTGTGATATGAAGACGTTGAAACAGGACAGAGTGAGATGAAGAACTTCATCAAATACTGGCTTTCTAGTCCATATATTAATTTAAATAGCAACCTGATTTTTTCTCAGGTTACTTGATTAATTTTATTTTTAAACAAATACGAGTCTATAGTGCACCCTTCACTGTAATTGATAATAGTCTATGTTGTTAATATAAATCGTAATACTTAGTGACGTTTATAAGAGTACATCAGAACGTTTGACTGATTAATTGATATGTTTGCTGAAAATAAAAACTGCCATGAGAATATCTAAAATTGTATGATTCTGCGTAAATAAAGTGTTATTAATATGTACTTTAGGCTATAGAAGTCTTCTTAACTTTATAATTTACTAAATGCTATTCGGTGCCTAAAGCAATAAGGTCATTTTTTATTTGTTGATAAAATATCATCATATGGGTAGCACGTGTTTGATTATAAAGTATTTACCTTATAGTAAGCATCATTATTATTGGTCCATAAGAAGTACATCAGGAGCTGACTAAGTTTTTCAGTATCAGAAAAATATTACCTTCATTATATCCAGATATGACAGGATAGACCCTCATCGTTTTTGTAAATGGCTATCTCTATCTTTCTTGACCTGAAGTCAGATAAAGCAATTGGTTTCGCGTGTTGTGTCGTAATATTTTCTTTATCCATATTTCTGAAACTTCTAAAGAATTTCTTGCTTTTGTTAACCTTTACGATACTTAAAAATTTTGTTTGTTATTAATAAATTCATACACATTACTATGGAAACATAAATTTTAAAATAGTTACTGAGCGAATAATAAGGCAAATATTTAATTATATCAAATACTTATCCCTCCATGAAAACTTAAATATATTTCAGTCTTGCTTTAAATGTCCTTCCATATAATTGTGCTTCTTTTATAAGTTTGGTAAGTCGGCTAATAATTATTTTATTTAACCCTATATCTACAAAATTAACAATTTCGTTATTAGACTAATATTTTGAAAGCTAATTTTTTAGTCAATTTTAGACCACATTCGGTGATAGTTATGTAATAATATGAAATAAATTATACATTTTGTTGTATTTTATGATTTTATAAACCGTAATTTATATATACAAATAATTCCTGTTACTTTTATATAATATGTACACAATTTGAATCTGGGATATTTAATGAAAATAACTAACAATTAAGTTAAAAGAAATTATTAGCATAAACTAAATATTATTTGTGGCCAAAATTATTCATTCCAGTCTAAGATAGTTAATATCAAGTAGGCATTTTGATATCATCGTGAATGTGAATTAAATAATTCGTTTGTTAATTTGCGTACTCGGCATTTCATTATATCCGTCTGTTAAGCAAGTTCTGCCGTCTGTCTTCATCGCAAAACCATAGATGGCTTTAGTGACCAGGCCTCTGAAGAGATTTGCAGTGTACGTATTTTCGGAGGAATGATTGAATTGTCAGTTCAATACATCGGGGAGAGCGAAGGGCAGAAGAACTACTCAGACGAGTTGTCGAGAACAAATAATATTGCAAGAGCAATCACAGACCGAGGAAGAGAAAAACTCACTCCTTCTACCAATTCCTATTCTCGTCGTGTGGGGGAAGCGCGTCAGGGGTGGAGGTGTGCGGAGATTGGATCAGGATTGGGTCTCGGGACGCGCACAATGTGGTCGCAAATGAGGAGCATCTGCTAAGAGAAAAGAATAACATTTTTTGGAGAGCTGTAGGACCTATCGAAACATACATATTATCACTGTTAGCGTACGGTGGAAACATGTAATATGGCATAAACGCCTGATAGAACTTGACTTAGCAGAATTATTAAAGATTATGAAATGAGCTCAAAATAAATCGCATTTCTAAGTCATAAAATTCCCAGCGATTATAATGCAAACTTTAATCAATAATGAGGCTATATAAACCTGATGAACCATATAAAATATTATAGTTCTGGATTGCGCTTACAATTTTAAAAATGGGCTGTGTGTGTAAATGAGTTCCATGATGATAGATATATTTTTCATGAATAGAAAAACTGATGCTAGACAACATTTGGAATCGTTTTGTAACAAACCGGCGGGATACCCGGATACATGCCATCCTATTGGGCACGATGCTCAGTTTGTGTGCGCTATAAGAACTGAAAGATTAAAATTCAAATTGGCGCCGTCTGAAAAAAAGAAACAATTCCTAGTGGACGAGTATGGCATTTTTGTGTTAAATGAAATATAGGCTGTGGATGAGAAATAAGAAAGATAAAGTTTTTAAAACGACCTCCAGACAGTACAGAAATAATTTTCTAATGAGTTGGAGAAGCATATCTTGAAAAGTAAAGTGAAGGAAAAATGTTAAAATTATTTTGGGATAGTTTTGTGGATTAGGAATTTTTGTGGAAACTTATTTTGCGGGGACGTTAATACAGCCTTTCCAAAGTTAAATGAATTTATTGAACCAGCGATTCAGTTACACTCAGGGGCAGTAGAAAGCGATAAGCTCAAAATAAGAAATAATAAAAATAATCATACACACCAACATAGTAAATAACTTCCTATAATAAATAAAATTACTCATGTTTAGTTATTTTTTGTCGCATTTCCCTTACGTTTTCCCTTAAATATTACTAACACTTCATCATTATTCTCCCCTGGAAAGTTTGCTGTTTCGAGGAAATGATAAAAAAAATTCTGGAGGTAAAGAGAAGGGAATGCTGCAACCCCGTGGTAAACTGTCATTCTGGTACGTGTAAGAATAGTACCCAATAGCTCGACCTACCTGATGCAGGTTTTTTAGTGTTTTCCCTGCATCTCTTTTAGGTGAATCGAGGGGTAGGATACTTAAACTATAGCCCGGAGGCCGTAGTCATCTCTTGGCTATCTAGCTCTACCTTCCACATCCCCCCTTTTCAACTCCCTTCCTATGCTATTATTGTTAAGTTGCCTATTTCATGATCACGCTCATGTTGTCTGTTACCCAAAATGTGGTTTATACAGTTGTCACATTCCGGGCCCTTTATGTATTTTAGGAGGTGTATGTTCCGGTGTCACAGACTTTGCGTTTACTGTGAGAGCTGTCCTCTAATCCTATTGGGCCAGTTTGCCAGTTGGGGAGGGAGGAATGCTGCGACCCAAAAGCAAACTCCTTTCTCGTCATTTGGAAGGGAGTGAGACAAGAACCAAATAGACTCGACCTACCTGATATATGTTTTCTAAGGGTTTCCCCTGAATTTCTTTCATGAGTATCACCAGGATCACCAAAAAAGGCGAATTTCCTATTTCACGATAACACTCATGTAGTCTGTAAAGCAAAAAAAAAGTAAGCATAAACAATCTGTCTAACTCTTGTGTGCTTTCTCGCCCTTCCACATCCCCCCTATTTAAATTTCATTTCTTTGCCATTAAAGATTAGTTTCCGGTTTCTTTATCAATCCTCATGTAGCCACCATCGCCCCCCTCCCTAAACAAAAAATGGCCAGACTGTAATACGCTATACGCCTTTAAAATGACAAGGCAAAATACATGATCATTGCGCAGCTACCTTGAACCTTGCTTTTTATCTCGCAGCAGAATGATCAGTTAGCAGTATTTGTAAACTGATGTTGCTTATCCCCCCTTTTCAATTCCCTTCCTATGCTATTAAAGGGGAGTTGCCTGTTTCAGGATCACCCTCATGTAGCCTGTTAACCAAAAAAAAAATAGTACGAACTGAAGAGCAAGAGGGCGCTGCGGGAGTTTTCTCGCAGGCGCTTCAGCCCAGAGTGACTGTGGGGCTCACCTGATCATGTCGGGAATGCCTCGCACTCTCTCTGGGTACTTTTTATCAAAGTTCTCATATGCCGAGACACCTTCACCTATTTTAGGAGGTATATGTACTGGGGTCAAAGACCTTGGGCATATGGCAAGAGTTGTCCGCTAATCCCATTGGATCAGTCGGCCAACTGCCTCCTGAAACTGGTGGAGACACGGAGAAGGGAATGCAGCGACCCCACAGCAGACTCGTCTCCCGTCATTCGGAAGGGCGTGAGAATAGTACCCAATGCCCGACCTACCTGATGCAGGTTTTCTAGGGTTTTCCCTGCATCTCTTTAGGTGAAACACCGGGTAGGATCCTTAAACCATAGTCCGGGGGCCCTACTTAACCCTTGGCTACCTTGCTCTACCTTCCGCATCCTCTCTTTTCAATTCCCTTCCTATGCTATTAAAGGGGAGTTGTCTGTTTCAGGATCACTCTAATGTAACCTGTTAACCAAAAAAAAGTATGAACTTACCTCATTCTTCATGCTTCATTACTACTCAAATTAGCATTGTCCCTCCCTTAAATATATAGCAAGAAATGCGCAACCATAATTAAGGTTTGCAGAAATATTGAACTGCTGTAAAACAATTTGTTTACCAAGTAAGCTATGCCATAATATGATTTCAACTGATGTTAAATTTTCCATGCCGTTTTGGTAAGTGAATGGAGGGAAACATACAGTTTCATAAAAACAATATTGTATATATTGTATTAGTGTACGTAAAAATTTAATCTGGAAACTTTTATATTTCTTGGAGCCCCTGATATAAAGATCTATTTTATTTTTCTTATTTTAAGGTAAACAATTTAAATGAATTACTTATGCAGAATATATTGCTATTTTTTATTTAGGTCTGAAACAGACTGCCCCTGTGCTGAGCCAAATTGCAGCTAATAAATATTCATGATGTCATTCACGATTCATTATATACATAAAGCATTGCCAAAGGAACACCAATGCGTTTCACTCCGCAGAATGTACTCTACCATTACGTATCGCAGGCAAGGGAGAGTGGGACATGTTTCAAACACAAAAAAAACATTTATAATTTTGATTAAAAATAAGCCAGTAATACCTATAAAACAGCAATACTATAAAATAGTCTTGTATGCATAAAATAAGCTTTGAGAAAATAATTGCAACAAGTATATCTAGAAAAAAATATATTTAAAAAAATTTGTCCCGCAAGAGGGGCGAATTACAACAAAACTTTTTTCACTATAATAGTGCGACATATTATCGACTTCATTGCAGTTACAACCTACAAAAACATAAAATTGATATTGCACTCGACATTTCTCTTAATAAATGATCTTTGGATTATTTCCTCGGAGAAAGTAGCCTTAGTGGAATGAAGGTTATTTGAGCACTCACTGCTACTTCAGTGAGTTTGGTTTAGACAAATGTAGTTGAACTTTACGGTGGTTACTTGAAATGTGGGAAAATTTAAGAATTTAAGAAAAACTTTCGAAATTATTATCATCATCCATCCACATGTTATTATTTTGGTTTGAAATATTAAGTTTCATTTCATAAAATAGCTTAATTTATGGAAGGATATAATTTATTAAAGCATAAGTAACAGTAACTAACTACTTAGTATTCAAGTGCACCCTCTATACCAAAGTTTCTTTGACGAAGATGAAGCCGAGCGTACCCGATGTGCCCGAACGTTTTCCGAAGACTGTTATTTAGGTCTATTATATATATATATATATAGGAATTTTATACATGCACTTTTCAGATATAATTAAATTTTGAGCTTATCTTTTCAATGACGTTTCAGCGCGAGAGAACTGGAGTAAGTTGCAACGTTCCCCGTTGCGCACTTCTGTATCTAAGACTCTAAAAGAGTCAGATAAACTAATATGCTCGATAGAATCTAGAATGTCGATACCATGATTTAATTAGCAATAAATCTTAACGTAAGCGCTAAAGCAGATAGCACGAAAAGTGACGTAAAAATTACTCCCCAAGCGCAAATTGGGCTAAGGAGGCAGAATGGCGAAGGCAGCAAAAGGGACTACTACCAAAACTGAATATTTGTGGTAAAAGTAAAAGTTTTCACAGCATGACAGCACATAAAGGGATACTTTTAGAAAAATGAAACGCTTGCACTTGTTGCAACGTGGCACTTTCTATTCTTTACGTTGCGAGTTCTTTATTGTGGCATGAGTATTAGTTTATAATTAGAAGCTCTCATGACTTCCACAAGTTGCCAGGAAAATTCTTAAATACATTATAATTTAGCTAAAAGTAATTTTTTACAATTTAATGATTAACATTAAACTCGTATAGATATTACGAACCTTTAAAGACCAAATACATTTGAGTTTATCAGACCTACAAAAACGTTTGAACAAATCATGAAATATTAAGAGCCATAATAAGCTTATATTTACGTTAAATAAGCAGCAGATATATATCCCAAGAGAGAAACTGTCCTGTGTCCAATTTTATCTTAGGTTATCCCTAGCATTTTATTTTCTAATAGGCAACTTTTCCGCCAGTTCTCCAATCCCCCGAACAAGCGTGCTAATGCCTTGCTGTTTTCGAACTCGCAATAAGTCCAGTACGTCTGTTTTCGTTTGCTAATTACATTCATATCAGAGATTGTGAGTGTATAGGAGATATTGTGGATTTCTGAAATGATAGCACGGTAGCAAATCATCCATTTGAAGCCAGCCCACTTTCAATCAGCCGAAGTGACGCGATGCGCAAACAAATTGATGTTTGCGCGCGGTAATTCATTTTACATCTGTGGTTGGTATGCACTAATTGCTGATAGCGAAATGTTATGCCGGGACAAATACGCTTATTACGGAGCAACTAGCTTGATCGAAATACAATCCGATTTCGCAGACAAATTGATTAGTTATGAGTAATTGGTTTAAAGCCCCACTCGCATCCATCGCCGCTAGCATACTTTGATGTAACAGCCGAGATTCATTTCGTGTGTGCTTTCATTTATATTAATTCTCTGCTCGGTACCACTTAGCACGATACTCTCGCGAATGGACAATTAGTGCACTATGTGAAATTTTAGAGTCTATAGTTAAGCAGTTCTTTATGATACCCGATAACGCTTAAAAAACTACCATAAAAACTGTGTTTGTATTTGCCCTCAAAAAACAATTTGATACGTTCCGTCAAATTTTAATGAAACGAAAATTTTGTTACAGATGAATAGAATTTTTTACGTGACAATAAACTACGGCGCTTTTTAGTAATTCTAATATAGTCGCATGAAAATTAAAAAATAAATTTTAGTTTCAAAACGTGTTATGATCAGTAGTCCATTCAGTATCACATTTTAATTACTTCCCGCAAAGAATAAACCAAAATCATTGAAAATATAAAATTGATTCATAAATGCAAATCACTTCACAAACGTATCCATTTTATTTTACTCAATACTTTTTATTTATGATACCTTTCTATTAATAAGAATCCCTCACACGACACACGGTTTGTTCCAACATATGATAGTCGCGGTAAAATAGCGATTTCATCTTCTCTTCTTATCATTTTCAACATTAATTTAATGTCAGGATATATGATATAGCCTAATATAGTTACTTTATGGATTTTTATGCGTGAATGTGTTATAACAATAATAAAAATTAGTGTTATTGAGGTCACTGCAAATTATAGCTCAATTTTTTAATGAAATGACAAGGATTAAGAATAAAGTATTGAATATATTCTAGTTAATAAATTGTTTTATTTGGAAATTATTCTACCTTTCTTTAATTAGATCCCGTTCATAAACGTGTAATTGCAGACCAGAGACACGTCCGTTGTGTGCAAGCAATATGAGAAACCAATCATCGAATACCTCCGTAAGCACTGAGCGGAAATGAGGTGTATTAATAGCAGCTCGAATTTCAAATTTGTCATTCCAGTGAGAGTCAATTAATGACAGTTTGACTAAATTTTTCAGAAACAGTGAACATTGGAAATACAATGGACACTGTAATTAAAGCAGAACAGAAGAAGAGAGGACAGAAGACGGATGGCAAGGATGGAATAAATTAAGCAGAATAGGGAGGATGTATGACGTGGGAGTTACGTAGAAATGAAAAGGCTTGCTCAGTATAGGTTAGAATCAGACTACTCTTAGGACTGAATACCAAAACTACACCTTCTATGTGGTTTGTCATAATGTTCTCCCCGATAAATTAAAAATATTGGGGGTTGATAGACGAGTCTTGACATGGTCTAGTGTAATATTTAATGGTTGGGTAAATGATTAAATTCTTACTGTTGTAGAATTATCACGGAGCTACCGCAGGTAAAAGTGGTGGAACACTTATACAACGATGCCGCGGACTAAATAAACTGACCGAAAACCTTCTAGTACGCGGTTTCTATTTCGAGGGATAAAAAGGGTGAGGAACGAGAAATTCAGCAATTATCAGTAAAGATTCTAAACGTGTCACTTCGACTGTTCATACAAAAAATAAAAGTGGGTGTTACATTAAATAAGCATTTAATCATTTATGTCAGGAGTGCTTTGTTTTATCAATACGGTTTCAAAGAAACGTTCGAAGGCAGCGCAGGAAATTGCGTACAGATCCTTGGTTGAACCTTTTATGGAAGACGGAGTGTTGTCATAGGGCAAGTACAGAAGGGAACGTATACAGGCTATAAAGTTTAAAATATGTCGTAGGATCGCAATCTACCACTGCCATAAAGGAGAACGAAAGCAAACATTTGTAATTTGCTCAAAACTTAAAATTAAACAAACAGCGCAACGCCTGGACGTAGTAAAATACTTTTTTGAACAGTTCTGTAACTGATTGGAAAGATATTCCATTAAGACTTCTGACTACATTACTGTTAGTAAAAGGACCCTCGTCGCGAGGACCGGGATTAAGGCTGCTGGGGAATTGATACACTGACCACGTATCACCCCAAATTCGGAATATGTCACGCCAGATGACAGTCCGCAGCCACCTCGGTAGGCCTAGGCCTTCAAGAGGGCTGTTGAGCCATTGGAAGAAGAAGAAAAGGACCCTAAAAAATAAAGTATGTTTACCCGTCCTAAATTTTTCTATTTATGTACTATTCTGATATTCTCTGTATGTATTAAAAACCATTAATATTTGTAAAAACAAAAATAAATTATTAAATGCTTGTTATTAAAGCAGTGGTGAAAGTAAATTTTATGTATTTATTTTAAAACATTTTTTGTTTTACTATAATACAGAAAATGCGGTTTAAACTAATTGTACAGCCTTAATATGTCAGATCCTTTATTATTAAAATTTAATATGACGTACAACGTTTCGTTTACATATTTTGTGACTTCATCAGGCAATAATTGTCTCAGATAAATTACCTCAATATGAAGTAACGTATTTAAATAGTGAAGTAGAAATCTATTATTTTTGTTCATTTACGACCATTTAGTCACGCAATTATAAATCAATTAATTCAACCGTATTAGCAGAAACTTTTTATCTTACAAATATTAAAATCAGGTATTTTTATTGTTATTCTGTTTGTTGACAACCTTCTTATGATCGTAATCTTCACACAATATAAATGTATTTAATAAACGGATCCTAGCGTCATGTTAATATCCTTCTTGTGACGAGTTTAATACCTCCAACGACTGTTACGTATTGGCATAAGAATTAATTACGATCTAAATAAATTGTAACTATATTGATCGTATCGTTAAAAAGAAATTAAACTGTAAGACGATGAAAATTTATTAAGCATTTAATATCTTAATATCAATACATTTATTTTACATCACTCATTGCAGGCCTCTCACGCCAGAGAGATTACCCACACACTACGCTTTGATCTTCAACGATTAAAAAAATATCTTCTACTTATTTTACCAAAAATACAATAAACATTTCCACCAAAACCTTAAAGAGGCCGGTACAAGTCTCTGACGATATTTGACTTAATATAAATAATTAAGTGTTTAATTTTCTTAAAGTTGATTACGAAACTTTTTTCAGTTGGTTTTAGTTATTTATAAAAATATGTTGTATTTAAATATAATAGACATTAACTTAAATATTCCCCCTTAATCTTGCCCGATAATACTGATTTATAAAGAAGCCAATAAATTTGTTTTCATATATTTCGTTTGAATGAATAAATCTAGTTTCATTAACTTTATTGGTAGCTGTCTCTGTGTTCTTGTGGCTAGCGTCACAGCCTCTCACAACAGAGGTCTCAGGTTCGATTCCTGGCAAGGGTCTGGGTGTTTATGTCTGTTACACTGAATGAGTAAAAACTAAACTAAAACTTAAATCAGTTACCTACTTAGAAAGTCAATAATGGCCCCTAGATGTTGGTCCGAATATAAATACAGTTTTTTTTAAAATTATTGGATCTTCGAATGTGTACTTTACTTTCAGTTTCCTTCAGCAATCGAGTTGAACGGTGTTTGCTTTGTCATTAATTGTCTAGTTACAAACTCATCAATCGCTATTTTATCATATGGAAGAAAAATTAGAATTTTCCTGATATTTATGACGTACATCGTTCAATTAATAACAAGAGAGGTACATATTTTTTAGAATTAGGAAACTATGCAAAATTTGAAATTTGCCTCATTGATATTCTGTAATTGTGTTATTTTCTTTAATATCTAAAGAGAATTGAATATGGTCTGTACACCAACATTGAATTGATTATTACATTCAGAAAGTGAAGCTCAATTTTTGTGAAGACTTGCTTGCGTATAGTATTTTAGAAACATATTTACAAATACGCTGTACAACTATGGAGTAGCTTTGGTTACTATATTTCCAGAGAGACGGACGAAGGATCGACCGTTTGCCAATGGTTGATTTACGCTCTACTGAAGGACTTAGTCCCTCGTTCTCTGCTGCGCCTCTTCATCTTGCACTTGGCAGCGACGGAATTATGCATTGCAGACACTCCCAAGCTGCATAAATGCATGCAAGATTAGACCGCGCACATCTCTGCAAGCATGCATAATAAATAAAAGGTCGCCGAATCAGATAGCATGTGTTACCGTCACGGGGGCGGGGCGACGAATGGTGCTTAGCATAAGAGAAATCGATTTCCGATACTGGCTAAGTCAATCCATTACGCCTCAAATATTACATATTAATCGTTACGTGTCTAACGCAAATGATGACTGCTATAAACAAAGCACGAATACCATTGAACATGAACGAAAATGTACTTTGTCTTTGAACAAAAATTCAACTGATGTAATGTTACAATAACATGGAGTGAGGAAGCTAAAACATAAATATACAAACTGATAAGATAAGCAAAAAAATTTAACTTCACTTGCTAAATGACTGACTGTGAAATATTTCGTATTATTGAAGTAATAGGATTAATGATTCCTTTATAATATTCCTCTCCGCTAAAAATAATGTTTTACTAGTTAACATTCTTGTATTAATTCTTTTTATTTTCATTAAGTTTCCAATTAGTTTATTTTAAAATTAACAGCCCCTTTGATTTAAGAATGATTTTATAAAATTAAACCACACAAGTCTTCAATAAACAATTTATTCTACCATTATAAACACATAAGCTTCCGGCGTACACCATTGTCATCAGTAAAAAAAAGTATATACAAAAACGTATATAATTAACATTTAATTTAAAATGTTAGAGAAGCAAGTGAAAATAAATAAAAAATTACCACAAAGTCCTCATATAAAATGTATTCATTTCATTTTTAATTGTTCGTCACATTTAAAACTTCATAATTTAACCGTTGAATTATTAAATTCGTATTTAACGTTTGTCAATCTAATTTTAATATATTCGTAAATGAAATGCAAATCATAAGACAAGAATAAAAATATTTACAATTTTGTCCAGATTAATTTTATGATAGCACTGATGAGATAATTTGACTGCCTTATCTACTAGATTATAAACCATGGCTATTCTATGGGATAATGGGGGATTTGACATATAATTAATAAATATTTCTGCGTAAGTAGATTTTTTGTACGAATTGATAATTATGTATTTGTTGGAAACAACCAAAACAATAAAGTTGATAGAGCGATATTTTTCAATTTTCTAAGTTATGTTTAATTTGGAGTGGTAATTATTAAAGGCATTGAGAATATTATTTATATTTATTTTAAGAATAGTATAAAAATATTAACACACCTGAAATACCTTATTGGTTAAAAATTTCTATATGATATACATAAGGCTTCAAAATTTTATAATCGGGAATCACGAATTTGGTGATTATAAATGTTATTGAACGAAAAATAAGTGGAATTTCAAATTTAATTGTTTAATATAAGAACTATGATACAGGAATATTTTTCACTTTGAAATAATGGTTGTCACATACATTTTTAAAACATTTAACAAATAATGCACGGGGTAAATAATTAAATAACGAAACTACATCTCATGATGTGTTCATTAGTAACAAAAATAATAATAAACAAAATTTTTACTTTGTCCCATGACAATTATGTCAAAAACTACTATAAATACTTTGGTTTCGTCTAATGCTACGCGACCTCCGTATACGTTGCGCCGCCTTTAAAAGTCCTAATACATTTCTTTGGCAATAAAATATTCTAATTATACTGTTAGTGGGTGTATTTATTAAAATGAAAGCATCAAAGTACAAAATTCCTAAAATGGTTTATCCTATTATTTTAAATCTTAATAATTTACGTGAACGTCTGAAAGAGGTAATTAATTACAATCGATTTAACATTTAATGGCGTAATTATTGTACCACTGTAAGTAAATATGGAATTTAATGTACAGCCGTAACATTAAAGCCTAATAAGGAATTAAGTGAAGTTTCTCTGAAATATAGTAAGATAAGAAATTTTTCTAATCAGTAATGTTCATGCAGATCTTACAAAATGGTGTCTAATATCAATGCAGTATTTTAGTGTTGATATATAATGATAATATAATGCACCACGTTAAGCGAATGATAAAAATGGTTTCTAAATCTATTTTTGAGACATTAGTTATGCGTATGGGATTAAAAGTTTTTCATAACATTTCACATTAGATATATTTTGACAAAATACTAAACGTAAAAATTGTTATTTTGTAGCGATCAGATACAAATAAATCTACGGTCTAACTATTATACATAAAACCTTGATAATCATATAAAAAAATATTAAATTGTAGAAGATATTCTTGTGACTAATTTCCAACACCTATAATCCCTTTATCTGGACCCGAAATTTGCAAAATATTCGTGTGTTAGACAGTATAAAGACGTGATTAATGGCACTTGAGGTTCAAGTATGTATTCTTAGAAATTTAAATACTCATTTTACTTTACATCAAAATATTTGGATTACGCATTCGATAATATTTATTTCAATTATTTGTCTCAGGCATTAATTAATTGTCCTTGACTGCAGGAATAAGTCGACATAAAATTAACACTTAGCATTTCTATCTGTTTCAGCATTAGAATTTCGCGACCGCTACATTATCGTGAATATTTCAGTATCTCCGGAATTATTCGAGCTTCCCCTACTCGATTATGCAATCATTAATATGCAATCAGTCACATGTCAAATGCTAATGATAAGATACTAGCTGTCATGCATTTCATTAGCGGATATCCTTCACGATAAATTGTTGATACAATACTCGTCCAAAAATGAACGCATTGTAGATAAATGGTTAATAAACTAACAACATTAAATAAGTACGTATCATTGATCGACACGTTACGTATCCCTTTCGTTGAACTTGGGACAAATAAATTAATGCTTTTGTGTAATTAAAGTCACGTTTGTATGCAGGTAAAATGTAATAGTCCATAAAACGTCTCACTTATATAGGGACTAAGTCATTCAATATCATTTGCAAATGTTCCTGATTTTTTTCGCGAATCTCATAAAAGACGTAGCCGCTAATGTACGTGATTTTTCAGCAAGGACTTCCCAACTTTGAAATGACATAATGAGTAACAGCGAGATACAGAAAGCAGAAACAAGTGGTATGTTGTACTGAAGTCAGTTAATTATTTATACACTGGTTTGCTAAAATAGTTCTTATATTGGGTAATACTTCAGTGACAGCCATTGCTAAATTACTTGAATGAAGGTTCGGATTGGCCTCTTGATTCGTATGACTTCTACTTGTGGGGTTACTTGAATCCTAAGAATTTCCAAACGTTGAAACAGCTTGATCTGTTCATATCAAACTGGGGCCTCGTCGAGACAGTCTGAGATGTGGGTGTAGAAATGAAGTAAAAAATATTTAATATAATTACCTTTTATTTAAACACAATTACATGGAACTTGTTGCGGCGGAAGTAGGTTGTACAGGATATTTTTCGTAAGATTTCACCTTTCTCAGCAAGCCCTTTTCCCTTTTACGTATTTATAAAACTTCATGTAAGTCAGATTGTAGTTAAACTGGCAGCAGTCGATTTCTTTCTTCAGTGCACTGGGCCGACATCAATAATCTTTCTACTGTAGCTTTGTGTGCGGGGATATAAAAAAATACTCGCATAATTTTAACAGTTGGCATTTGCGTTCAGAATTTTCGGTTTCCTTAAGGAAGTAAATCTTTCTTTCTTCTATGGAGTGTTTATACTTCCATTCTTCCAAATCACGCTTAGTTTCTAAAAAGTTCTTTTAATACATTCAAATTGGAACTGTCCGATTCTTCCGCGTGGCGCTGCTTAAATAGTTCCAATTCCGTTCTGCTGGAGATAGCGTTACTTCAGTACTTTACAAAATCAGGACAAAATTAGGTCTTGTCGGTATGTCGGGTCAGGGAACGTCCATAACGTTGATAGTCCCGATATATCGAATGATGGCAACCCTATCTGTGAGGCATATGCATCCGTTTCAGTTTACAGACATTACAACGAGTGACTTCGAACTTTACCCTTCAGTTGAGTCACGTTACTCTCATGAACTGTTGAACAACAAGATATGACCGGTTCTAACGCAAGTGTCCAAGACATCCTCCGAAATGTTTTGATGAAATGTGTTTTGCAAAGTTTTTCTTGTAAAGTATGACTCTTGGCTCATAGACGCCTGCCGCAATATGACTGAAAAATAAACCTAGACAATTCTGTTCTGGGAAAAACTATCACGGTTGTCGAGAGTCGGTGTTAACGATACTAGTCTACAACAAAACAACAAAGTCAAGAATGGTTCGCTGATCGTTTCTCAAGATCAAGGAACGTGTGAATGACAAAATCAAAGGTGTAGTCAATGCTCATCGTCTTTTCTGCCGCTCATGTCATTGTCCACTGGGAATTTGTTCCTACAGGTACTGCTGTAAATTCCCAGTATATTTTGGCGTAATCGATTGGTTGTGGAATAGGATTCAGAGGGTTCACATCCAACAGGGGAGGTGGCGGGAAATAAAGGATTTCGTCAGCCATACTCCGTTTTCATCTAATTTGAAGCCGAGTTCCTTCCGTTTGTTATAAAAGTAAAAATTCGCACGAAGCGTCATCGCTTTGAAGACGTAAATGACATTCAAGCCACTGTGGACACATGAGTTGAAGAACTTCCCAATCGACGAATTTATTTTTTGTAGTTTCATATGGTTGTATGAAAATTATGTGTGAAGTACTGAAGTGGGAGGAACCATTAAAATTTACATCTTAAGTTGTCTCAACTTTTTATATACGCAGACTCAAAACTTTTCGGACGCACAGTGAAATCATTAGACACTTCTTCTGTTTTCAATTAGTACATTATACATAAAACCTTGATAGTTGTTTCAAAATTAATAATAAATAGGAGAAGATATTCCTGTGACTAAATTACAACACCTATAATCCCTTTATCTGGACGATTGATAATATAAAGACGTGATGAATACTATGAATTTCCTTTACTGAAACCTATTTTAATGTCACTTGAGGTACAAGCATACATTCTTAGAAAGTTAAATACTCATTTTACTTTGTATCAAAATATTTGGATTACGCATCCAATAATATTTATTTCAATTATTTGAGAATTGTGCTGTCTTATTGTGAAAACTAATATTAATAATGGATTTGTTTCATTACGAAATTTTTAATAAATGTGAGCGACTAATAATTTACGAGAAGATGAATCACTCCTTACCTCTTAACAGAATGTTGTTTTATTACATCCATCTGAAAGCCATTTCTTTCGTCTGGCACACAAGGCACGCACTACCCCCGCACGCACTTCACACGTTAGTTTCGCATCAGGACTTCGGCTGCTCTTTGAAGTTCTTCAGGAGCGAGAAATCCCTCTTCTCTGGCAGACAACTCTTATGTCGGGAAAACAAAAAAATGCAAACGCAGAACAAAGACAGTGCTGAAAACCAAGCAGCTTTATGAATGTGTCTTCTGTAGGCAGCACGTGACTGCTGGATGTATTTTTATCATTCAATGAATATATTTATCTGTATTAAGTGAATACACATTATATATTATATGGTATTTTCATGTTCACATAAATTAATGGAAATTTCGTAATTTGATTACAATATCATTGACCCAAATTGCCTAGTATAATTTGATCAGTAAAAATTTTAAAATAATTCAGTTACGACGAATTTAAATATATATATTTGCAATACTTTATATTGCTTTATATGATTTAATACACATTTAAACAGTATGATTTTACTCACCCATTGCAAAAGCTAGATGTTTTAAGATAGTAATGAAGTATAATTTAGCGTGTTGACTTTATCAGTACTTATGAGCATTTTTGCTGTTTAATTTTGAAAAAATATTTCGCTTTTATTGTATAAAGGACACTCTACTAAAATATGTTTATTTATCGCGTATTTGCTCAGACTACACAGAGTACATATTTCTATTTGATTAATTTGATAAAATATTTGCACTTTGTACTTATTGTCTCGATAATCAGTTTCGTCTATTAACAGTGGCAGCTTACAATAAAACGCAACGTTTCTTTCCTATTTAGAAACCTCTTTTATGCTATATAAAGTTCTATTATTTTTATTCTCTTAAAGAACAAGTGATTGACACATTTTCATATGATGTATAATTTAGACATTCTGTGAATGATATTACGTATGAATATGAAAAAGCTATAAGATTTATACATCACGCAAACATTCGTTCTTTTCGTATAAATCTGTTATTGTTGTTGTGGTATTGTCAATATTATAAATTCGTCCAATTAACCAATTTCTTGTTTAAAAGATTCAGGTTTTTTTGTACGTGAAGTATTTTATTTTTACCTTACGGCAGCCGTATTGTCTTGCATTTTGATTTTTGAATTTGATTTATTGCAGACCTAGCAAAATGACGTAGCTCTTCATTGGATGTTGTGATGAATGGGATATTTTTAGGGCACCGTTCACATGACCAAAAGTTAGTATAATAGGGGCGACGAGTAATGTTGCGGAGAAATCCTTTAGGAGAAGTAATTTCCGGCAAACAATGACGGAAATATGGTTGTTAATAATGTGAATAAAATCGTGGCCACAATGCGAGCTTGTCGAAAACTATTGGAAACTAAAGAAAATTCAGGGTAAGATATAACAATAAGAATCCTCCGAGAATGTGTCCCAAAGCTGTCATAAAACTAATTAAAATAAACGTTAAAATATAATTTTTATGAGAAGTCAGTAGCATTTTGCGTCTTGCAAGCCAAAAAATATTTTATTTTATCAAACTAAGTATCTAATTATTCTAATTACACTTTTACTGAACTAACACAGACAATACGGGTTTCACCTTTTGATCTGAATTGAAGCACTGTTTCTGTGAATGCGAACATCTTTAATTGTTCGCTTCTAAAGAAAACCTTTGTTTCGCCTTTTCGTGAAGAGAAAGGATCTGAGTAAATTATTTCAAAATGATGATTTATCTTAAAAATAGCTAGTAATTTTTAATTTCACTGACCAGCGAAGTACGATTGATGATCATGATTTTTAAAAATTCATTTAAGTCAGAAAAAATTTAACACAATTATATTGTCTGTAGTTATAACACATTTAGTTTCTAATTTGGAATACCATCCAATGTTAACTAAAAATACAAAACAAATATTTACATTATAATATATATAAAACTATTATCTTATGAATTGTAAAATTACTTATTTACTTATGGGAAAAAAATAACGCAATTATAAGTAATTTTCCCAATGCTTTTTATAATTAGTACTCTAAATTAAACGATACATTTGAAATTGGAAAAATATAGTTCTCACAAATTCCTCGGTGTTTTGGTTATTGTTTCTACCTATAATAAGAATTTGCTATCAAATAACTTCTGACCCAGGAAGAATTCTTAATGACATGTCAAATCCCATTAAAACAATCTAGTAGATAAAGTGATCAATTTGTCTCCTCAGCGATATCAATTTTCAATCTGGACAAATCTGTGAATACATTCCTTTCCTTAATTATCCTTTTTATTTGATTTCCAAAAAAGATATAAAAATGAGGTTAAGTAAGATAAAATATTAAATTAATAACTAACCTGTTAAGTTACACAGTCACAAATTTATATATATTTGTTTGTGTGGAGTGTGGCGTTATATAGGTGTGAACGTGGACGATAGGAGTTGGGGAACGAAAAATGTGGTGCTATAGGCGAATGCTGAAAATCAGATGGGTGGATAGTATCACAAACGAGGAAGTTCTAAACAGAATAAAGGAAAAGCCAACAATAGGGAGGACGTTGACCAAGAGATTAATAGGTCACGTTTTAAGGCACGGGGGCCTTGTAAAATTAGCATTAGAGGGAAGTGTTCGCGGTAAGAACAGAATAGGGAGGCCAAGGATGGAATTTGCTAAGAAGATTAGGGAGGAAGTTGGGTGTGCTAGTTATAAGGAAATGAAAAGTCTTGCGCAAGATGGGTTACCATGGAGGGTTGCATCAAACCAGTTTAGGACTGAATGCCACAACAACTTCGTGAGATTGATAATGTCTCTCCCGAGGTTGTTAGAATTGTGCATTTTCTCAAACTTTTTTTAAGTTACTGTATGGAGAGAATTTCCTGAATCGATTAGAATACGAGTCATCGTGGTAGTCAGCTGTCATAAAATAGGGGACGAGAAACGTAAAATTTAAAAAATGTGACAGCCCCTTGACGGTTTAGACACGTGACGAATTAAATACTGTAGCGGGCACCCAGCTTGTATTGTAATACATATACAGTGAAAAAATTATTTATTTAAAGAAACTCCTACTAATTTATATAACCAGCCGGTCACCACTTTTAGGATTTAGATTTGAAGGCTAACTGATCCATTGATTACTCCCATGTTAAATTATGACATTATACGATTTTTAAGGCCTCAAGCAGCCTAGTCGTTTAGTAATTGTTAATTGCTCATTTATAGTGCTATCCTGAATATATAATGATGGAGAATCCAAAGAGTATAAGTATCCAAAATAAGAAATGATTTATTTAGTCTATTCATAAATATTTTAACGACTCATTCAGTCAGAAGATTGGTTCAGTACACCGGTTCATGACAGTTTGGTGCACACAAATTAACAAAGTGTTTAATCCGTATCAATCGCGATGTTCATTGATGCACGGACTTTCCAGTGTTCACCTCTTGGACATGTTTCCCGCCAGCCTATAAATATCCACATGAAACGAATGTGTGGGTGGTCGGGACGAGACACCTCTCGCTGTGGGTATTTTCATTTGCAGCGGCCTGTAATCGGGCAGCCTGCGTGAACCGCGAACATCAGATGACGTTAATCGGCACATAGCGGAGAATGCATTTTTAATGCGCGCCGACTGACCGTGCTGCAGAACTCCTCGTGCTGGTGATTGGAGCCCACGCATTGATGAACAAGCTGTAAAGCGGCGCTCGAATGCGTGTGCATGCCTGCGGCCCGCCGGCGCGTAATTGGATGACGGTGAGTTCGCTACGCCGAATCTGCAATTTGCTACCTGCACCTCGAGCACGTCCGTACGTGTCCGTTGTCGTCATTAGTCTCTCTCTCTCTATCTCTCCCGGGAGAGAGCGTGTCACCGCTAACGTGATAACAGCCTCACGCTTCTAGTCGGTGTCGCCCAAGGACCGCTGCAAGCCAGTCGGGGGCAGATTGAGTTATATCCCAGGTCGCTTTGAATTGAATTTTCGGCCATATTGAAGGCTTCGTTACTATACAAAGAGAGAATCTGCGGAAATGGCTCAAGAGATCGCTTTCGATTTCAGCGAAGCAAATGTCTTTCAACTGAGAAAGGTTCCTGAACATAGTATTGTGTATAAACGAGACGTGTGTTAAACCCAGTGGTGGATCCAGGTAGAAGGAACATGGGGAATGTACCCCCCCTCACTCCCAAATAAATCAATGAAATTTTTCAGCAATTGATGCATGTTGTGGGACAATTGGTATCATTAAAAGAAAACTAACAACTTCCGTGATTTCGCGATGAATTTATTTTTAATTATTAGACAACTATTATGGTATTTTCATTAATTTATATAATGAAAAAAAATTAATTATAAAAGAACTCTTTCATACCATAATATATCGGTTGTTTTATTTATACATTATTATTATACATTTTATTTATACATTAGGTATATGGATAACCGTTTGATTCTCAATCCATTAAATTTATAAATCATCTTCCTTGGCTCTACAGATAATTGACTGCCTTGACCTGCCGGGTCGACTGTGAACTGTAATCTTACATGATACATTCTGAATTTGGAATAACACGTGCTCAAAGTATCGATTCTCCACTGTCCGTGACCGTAGTGACACAAACATCCAATCCAATGGCAGGATTCGAACCCGGGACCTCCGCGTTATGAGGCAACGACGCTTGCCTCTAAGCCGCAGGAGGTTAGCATTTATAAATCATACAGATATGAAATCTCTCACGCAGCCAAAGAATTACCCATTATTGAACAATATAAATTTGTATTTTCGAATAGCATAGCCCGGGGGCCCTAGTTAACCCTTCGCTACCTTGCTCTACCTTCCGCATCCCCCCTTTTCAATTCCCTTCCTATGCTATTAAAGGGGAGTTGCCTGTTTCAGAATCACCCTCATGTAGCCTGTTAACCCAAAAAAAATAGCAATTTTTGTATTGTTTGAAATTGTGTAAGCGATGTTCATTCTAACTACACTATACTAATTATTGCTAAATAAAGCTTTATTTAAACGTCATTATTGGCTAGTAAATATAAAATACAAAGTTACAGATATATAATAAAACAGACGAAAATGATTTAATGTTCAATTAGTTAATTATTATGCTAATATAATATAAAATTTTAGAAAGTGCTATCCGTCTCTAGATCGGTTATTGGTTGAACCATAACGACTTACGTATGTCTACTATTTGCTTTATAGTTACTGTAGCCATTACGATGAATTTAACAAAGCGTATCATAATATAGATAGAGTGGCAATAGCAGGGCTCGGAGCGTGACTGTTATCTCCAATTCCATCGGACCAACTCGCTCATACCACCATAAGATGCAATATTAATTTAACTTAAACCACAAAAGATAAATTTAAAGGAATTGTTTATTTACTCTATTACTAAGTATTTTCAAATATGTAATGCACAACTATACGTTTTATAGGCAAGATTAATAAAAATGACCACGCTTTAAAATCAGTATTGCGAGAGATATACGAAATTTTATCTACACATTTTTAAAAGAAAACTTAAAAATATTTTTTCTATATGTGCTTGAGGACGATATATATTGTCTTCCTTGGTGCTAAATTCTAAAAATTAGATATTTTCTATATTCTTGAGCCGAATGAACCATTACCTATTTAACTTATTTAACTGTCATCTTTTAAAAACCAAAATAAATTTTTGAACATGATATTTAAATATTTTGATAGTAAGTAAGTATTAGTTTTCAAATTACCCAAAATAACATGACCCGGGTTGAAACCCAAGAACGTTTTATTCAATAAATTCATCGGGAGAACCTACTATCTTCAATACCCAAAATATAAGTTTTAAGAAAGCAACACGAATTTTTGATTGGAAAGTATCTTATATAATTTATATAATTCTTTCAATTTTATGTCCACCATATTGCATCCGCTATTTTGATTTCCATAAAAAATATAAATGTAATATTAATTACATCAAAAACATGTGTACTGAGTTTCAGTATTTTAGTTTGATTTATTGACTTCTGTAACAATTTTTTGTACTTTTGGACCACTATGAGGTTGCCCGAGTAGTCACTTCTAGGTACCCGATAAATTCCCAGCATTTTACTGTACCGTTTACTTTCCGGTCGAAATTTTTCAGAGTACTCCAAAATATCTTAAACTCTTATTACACGAAGACTAACGAAATAAAGAAGGCGATAATTATCAAAGTTCAGTGATAAGATAAATATCGCACAAAGATTCTGTAATTTCTGTTGTTTCAAGTACTTTTTCTTATGCTTTTAAATCACCGGAAGAAAGAAATCAGTGGTTATTTAACCCAATAAATTGTTAATTGGCTACTTCTTTCATACCCTGTGAATTTATAGATCACAAAGCTTATCAGTAATGTTTGCAGTTAATGAAGTTATGTTAATAATGTTAAGTAATCTTAGTGATTTAAGGATATTATTCTATCTCTAAAAACTAAATTTAACGTGTTTTATTGTACATTTACCTAACGATGACTACGATGTTAAAGTCCAACTTTTAAAATGTACGAAGTAGTTTGAATTCTGTATCCTTACCATTTCTCAATTTCTTTGTTACAGATTGCTTGCACCTCCAGTTGTATAGAGACAGTAAAGAACGCTATAAACAAGGTCACACGAAAGCATCGCTTTCGTTACAACACTTTTTAGCTATAGAGACTGGTAAGTTCGCGACCATTATCCAATACATTTTTTATATCACTTAATGGGATAGCCTGAGAAAAAAGTTCGCTTTAACTAAATGTTGCTAATGGACTATTTTTAAGGTATAGTTTTTTAACGAATGAGTTCTAAACTATTCTTTATGAGGAACATTATATGACTGGTGTTAACAAATAAATTTTATATTTTAGAATATTTTATAGCATTTATTTTACAAATGGTTCTTACTGAGTTGGCTTTTTTAGGATCAGTAATAATTGCACGTAATTAAAAATTTAATTTCTTAAAAATAATTAAAATGCACAGCAGTGAGATGTTAATGTAGGAACGTATTACTTAAGAACCTTTTCATAGAAGCAGAGTAATAAAGAATTGGAACTTATAACTTGTTACCGGCAATAAGATTAAATGGGAAGAAAGTTAGGAAACAAATTATTTTCTGACAATACCGGTTTCCGCGCGTTGTCTGACGAAGGCTGCTGGTCATCCTGTCCGCTCTGGTAGAATCTCATAAAGATTCCTCTGAACGTCCGGGTATAAAATGATTACGTTGCTCATTAAATCTTCTAAAACGCCGTCGAGACCAAGATCATTCCTCCCTAGATCATCCAATTTAGGGTTACCTAACCAACGAAAATAATCTATCACTCTTGCACTCAGCTTCCGTTGTCTCTATCTCGCTCCTGAATCTTTTGAATCATAATCTCTACTCTCGCTTCCCTGTCTCTCTCCTCCAAAATCACGTATGCCAACACCCTCAAATTCCATTGACGTCCTTTTAAAAAACTATTACCAGCTCTAGTTTATTATTATAGTCAGCATCATTACGACGGGTGATGAGGAATATATGATCATGTTGAAAATTTGGTTTTCCCTGAGACTACGACCTATGGAAGGCCTTGGCCTACTTGGACGACTACCAGACTTTAACCTTCCATGTTTTCTTCTTATGGTGTGGCTATTCTCCTCCAGTCGTAACCACATTTTACCTGACCATGACCAATAGAAACTACCAATCCCTCATGACGTTACTCTAACCTTCTATGGCGTTTGTTGGTGGCTGCTAAATAATTATTGTCCATCATGATGAATATAGAATGGAATAATTCGGTATTATTAAACTTGAAATCGGTACTAAAAAATTAAGTTTGAAATACGAAATAAAGGTTTGATAAATATTGAGCGGTTTAATGTGACATAGAAAAGTATGAATCATATTAAATAGGTATGCTTGGGCCATCGAATACGGGGAACGCCATTTTCCAAAATGTGTGAACAGTAGCAGATTCTCCCAGTAGTTTATAGCCCTTCCAAACAATTATATATCAATGTTGAAATTAAATATTACTTCCAGGAATTTATTTATTTGTCTTACTGCATAATGGCGTAAAAATTTCAGTTGTACAGTATAGTTTTATAAACTTGGGCATTACTTCTTTGGTATTTCTATTACATTTTGAAGCTTTTAAATACAGAAAGAAGTTTCTTTGGCAGTTTCAAAAGTGGCTGTCAAGAAAAGTTTATCATTAGTGGTAATGACGTATTCTGCGGCGGCAGAAAAATTAAATTAACATGATCGGATGCATCTGTCATCCATGGTTTACTCTTGTCCTTGCACTCGGGCCGAACTTATCTATATAATAATTTCCACACTCGAATGGTACTTTCTTACCCTTGAATTTGTAGTCACTAAAGTTTTGTGGAGAGATATGAGTGGCATTTTTTTATCTCATCCTAATTCACCAGATTATGTTGTCTTGTTCGTTGAATTTCAGCAGGTCATTCTGTCATGTTCCCCTCGTTGAAAGAATTTTTTATGTAGTATGATATAATTCTCTTATCCTTCGCCAAGCTTTCACTGGCACATATTTCTTCTTCTCTAAACCAGTGTTTTAAATAGAGGTTTCTTTTGCGCTTGATAGTGACGTCAGAATGAATTCTGATACGTGTTAGTGTGGCTATTCTATAAATCTGTTTTCTTAGGCAGCCTATAAGTTTGAGTGTCACTAACACATCCAAGAACGTAAATTTTATATTTGGTTGGATATTTACAAGCTACTTAGATAAGTTCAATTTTTGACTCATTTGGGCTGTATTATAAACATATCAACCACATATCTTTTCAACAAAGCTGATTTGGAAGTGGTCAATTTTTTTCGCACGTATTTCGAATCAATGAATGCAAATTTTTGTCCTACCTAAGCTCGTAATACTGCTCATATTTTTAACTGTATGATTTTCAAGCGGCGTTTTAAGTATTCCAAGTTTTCTCACTGTTCAACTATCGTATGAGTTTAAAAAACTGACAATACACGTGTGCCAATATCCTGAGGAAACGTTGAAGCCTCATCGCCGTAAAAATAATTAGTTATCACATGTACTAGTAAATATATCTCTCCGGAGCTTAAGAAAGTTTACCAACAATAAATGCCACACGTACGCATGAAGCAAATCCATTGCATTTCTCGGGTCTCCAAGGTTAACGCACCGAGACTTGAAGAGAGAAACTGACGCAGACTTTTGCACGGTGAAGTTTCTTTCTTTGTAACCAAGATAATACTTCGGAAACGGGGAGAGGGTTTTTTTTTCGCCTGGGGCTCCACAGCCTGCCGCTGTCAGTTTTTCCATTCTTGTATTCAAATGCAGCTGTCCTCAGATATTACTTCTTCGATATTAGTTAGGCATAGCTGTTCCCACAAAACAATTAAGTTTGTAAAAGTGTAAACAACCTGATTAATTAGGAATAATAAATTAATGATGGTATCCACAAATCAATTTGTGTTATGAAGTATTCGGAAGGTACAAATCCCCGCAAGAAAAGTACACTACTTACAAATTTAGATTTTTTATTTTGTGTATTGTTCATCGAAATGAATTAGACTTAGAATACACACAAAAAATGTAAATTGTGGTAAAAATATAATTAATAACACAAAATTTAACTTCTTAGCTCTGAATGTGAAAAATAATATATACATAAATTACCAAAAAATTTATTAGGAAATAAGTTTCCCGTAAATAATTGTATACTCGAAGACAAAAATCAATTTCCAGACATTATTATTTATTGTCTACTCTAAGCACAGTCCAAACACCAGGCATGAAACGTTTATTAAAAACAGATCAATTAACAATCTTCCAGCTAGTGGTAAATATATTAAATTTAAAATTAATCAAGACGAACATGTTTACTTGCATAATGAATATGATGTCAATTCGAAAACTTCTAAATTGAGTTATCTTTGATAAACCGCTAAGGATTACTTTTCGGTTAGTTTGTAAATCATAAAAATCGCTCATCTTTAAATTTATTTTGCAACCGAAAACTTTGGAGATTGATATTTAAAGAACCTCATTTTATAATTTCGTTAGATTGTATTATTAATTATAGATAGACTGTAGTTTCAGTTTTTTGCACGAGCGTTGTCCGAAGAAATACGTTAGCAACTGATGATTTTCTACACAGGAATGTACAATTAAAGGCTCTTGTATTATCTTTGACACTAATTTAAGCCCAGAATGATTTCATTGGTTCTCTGGTTGTATATCGCTTGCTGACAGTATCTATTTAGAATTAATTGAAAAATTTCTCTGCTCAAAATATGATCTTTTCAAACAGAATACACAAAATATTTTGGGCCACACGAATAAACATTTAATGGTCATATTGAAATTGTTAACGTATTATTTATCATCTCATTTTGTTTTGTTTCATTGGCCTGGCCGCAAATATTTTAAAAGACTATATATAAAATAAAAAAACACAAGAGCCCCATAGCTTTCGTTGTCTTATCGGCTTTATATTTCTTCTACTTTCAGGTTTTACGTTGGATAAAGAATCCAACACAATAGCAATAATATGTCAAGATGTTACTGTGATACTCGCTTTTGATACAAGGGAACGGCTCATGCAGTGGCAAGTGAAGATTTCAAGTAACTTGGGAGAAGGTAAATAATATTATACTTATAATGTTTAATTTTTCACTGTTTCATTTAATGCGGTTGTAATGTGGGTGTTATGGTCTGAAATGTTTGTATACGCAGAAAACTGTACACAATTCACTAAAGAACAAAACCAATCTTTATTGTCTTATGGCATTTGTTATCTGGAGTTAATAAGTGTAAATAATTACTTTCATTCACATGTTTAATAGCTATTCTCTCTTATTTTCACAACAGTATGGACTATATCGTTTTATTTTATACATTCTAAGCGACTTCAAAAATAATGTCATTAGAAAAGCAGAGTTGATTAAAAATGTAAAGAATTCTGTTCAGAATAAATTAAAATATCTCCGGTGGAGGTCCGATTGATCATCTCATGAAAGCAAGCAGGACTTAATTTTATTCAGTGAATGAGTTTCACTGTAGAAGAGAAGTTAAAGCTAAAAGAGGGAATATTGTTAACCCCCGAAAGAGGATATATGACAGACGCGATATTAGAAACGCAGTAAATCGTAAAATGCTATTGTGTATTGAAATTTTATATGAGAAATCAATTTCTTTAGATCTGTGTTTGGCCATTTATTGATTATAGGAGTATATGAAATTCCATTATATAATTTAGTAAATTGAATCACGTTTGCTCATTGATGTTATGCCAGTTGTTTTTTTTTGTTAAAAATGATTCGTTAAAATATATATTTAAATATAACCACGAACGATCCGAATAAGTTTATTCAATGGTTGTATTCATATTTGCACATAGAATATGAGCTCAACCAAAGCCAGACGATTCCTTCCTTTACTTGGAACCTCTACAAGTATTTAATATTCCTATAATTTATAAATTGGGCTGTCTTTATCAGCTTCCGAAAGATAAGGAACATGTACCAAACAAGGCCCATCTAACGATTAGGATTTTTTTATTTAGTATATGTCAGAGGTAGGATTGCTCATTTATATGTATAACATTCTCCAATTATTTACAGTTCATAAATAAGTGTAAACTGAAAGGTGATTTAATTAATTTAATGACATTCAAGTAAATATCAAATTCTTGGGTTTGGGACTTGTTCCAAATATGGCCCATAGCTATATCCGAATCATATTTCATTTATGAAGGACGTTAATGCAAAAAAGCTATTTGAAGACACAGAAAGAGATGTAATGCACTTTTATATGAATAATATGTAGAATGAGATAATACTAAGATCTGTATAATTCTATTTCGTAGACAAAAGCTTCTTAATTTTCTATTTCCGCAGATTGGTGTCTTATTTTTTTGGTTTTAATGTTATTACTCAACACTTAAGATTATTTTGACAATAGCAATTTTCTTGTCATAGGAACAACAATTTTAAATATTACATTTTAATTAAAACATGAATAATGACTCAGGAAACTAGATTGTTTCATTCACTTAGATCATTTCGCACACGAGGGACATATGAAGGTCTCTGGGTGTTAACTCTACACAATTTTTATGCAAATACTTTTTACAGAGTATCATGTCAGCTGTTTTGACTTCATAGCACACGTAACAAAACCAGCGAACCTCTTGCAACAGTTTCTTAGGTGCATTGCTTGTATTTGCTTTAGCGAAGTCTTTATTTTTTATTTATCCAGATGATTCTTGTTCACAAGAGCGTCTCCAGATGTATAATCAATAAATGTAATTATCTATCGCTACCAAAGACAATTCGGACAATTTTAAAATTTTTGAGGTCAAAAAATGAGGGTGGGCCTTGTTAGGAAGCTGCCGTGTTTCGTACATGTAACTTATATTAAACACGTAATAGGTCCAAGAAATGAATGAAATATCTCATTTATCTTTTAGTAAATATTGCAGGCAATTTTTAAATTTAACTTTTCATTTATTTATGAAATAAATTTTTAAACTAATGTATTTTTATGCTTTCGAGACATACGGGAAATAGTTCGTTTAACGTATCCACTGTGGCTTTTCAGGCGTTCAATATTTAATTCAAGTTACTTCTGCTCCGCCGAAGTCTAAAATCGCATGTGGTCCAGCACGTCTTCACGTCCAGGATCAGAGATTCAGTATGGCGTCTGGGGTCCCGCCAAGACTGCTCGGATTCTGGGAGATCGGCCATCTCAGGTAAGTTAAACTGTACGCCTATTTATATATGATGTATATAATTACGTTGTAGGTCTGTATTGTAATTTTTTCAAGTAGATCATTATTGAACCACAATGTCTTGTTTAAGAAATATTGTAAACAAATGAGAATATCTATGTCAAGTGGTGTCAGAGATAAACATTACACTTGTGCGAAATAATATGAAAAGGTATACAATAGCAACTTGAAGCATGAGTCCGGATAAACCTAAAAAAAGGAACACTTAGAGTGATAAATATTATTAAATAACGATTTGTTAAGCAACTGTTAATGATTTGTAAGAAATTACTTCATATTTTTCGTGATAACTAGGTATTAGACAAGGTAATTATTTATTAGGTCTGAGAACATTTTTCCTTTTAGTCTTCTTGTAGGTCTGCGAGGCAGAGGATTTTCATTAATATTCGGCAAGAGAGTTTTGGGGTCAATACTAAGTCGTCGGTTGTGTCGGTTATACGAGTTTTCTTGAGATTCAGTGACGTAAGGTATACCCATCTCTAGGAACAAAATGTTTCTGACATACCATTGAACGTCTGTTGTGAGCCGATGGATTCTATTTGGGACATTACGGATTATTTTAACTTGAAGTCTAAATTGCACACGCGTATTGATAAATTGGTCGAATGAGAGTTATATATTTCAGTTTCTTTGTTCATAGAAGTATAGATTAATTGATAATGAGGTGTTTGAGGAGATACAGGCAAGATAGTGTCTTACGCAGAAATTAACTTATGTTGGAGATCCTTCATGTAAGTTTTCAGTCGAGCTTTAATCCAAGATAAGTCGAGAATTGTTAGTTCTATTACGACGAGTCGACCAACTATCAGTACGTTCCTCCGTTAATTAAAAATGACTATTTGAGATTTTTAGGGTTTATTTTAGTTCTCCATTTAGAGCACCATTGCTTAACCTCCCAGGCAATCTGTTACAGGTTATTCCTGACGTGATTGCAACCTGCATTTGTGGAGAAACTGCCACAACATCACTAAAGTGGGCGATTGTAATTTCATTGTTAGCAGGTTACTCACTAACGTACAGTTCAGTAGAATTAGCTAGTCGTGTGCCAATCACTTATACTCCGGTTGTTGTTAGACAACTTGGTAATTCTGAAAGTATTGGCGTTAAGAAATTTATTGCTCTCAGATCAAAATATGTTGTACGCCAAGAAATGCATCCTTAAAATGTAATATCGTGCGTTAAAAATGTCGTCGCAGTCTCTATATTCCGTTCGTATGAACATAAATTAATGTTCATAACAATGATAGTAGCGTTTCACCAGGAGGTGTAGTACCTCCTTAAACGACAATACTCCCCTTCTCCTTTCCCTACGGTGCATGTAAAAACACCATGTAGAATCTCACGAACTGTACATTATATAGAAAATAGGGTTCTGAACGCTGTCCTGCAGCACATCAACATGAATAGTATAAAATTTTTAATATCTCCAAAAACTAACAAATAATAAACTCGACTGGTCTGTGCAGTCATTTTCAAAACTTCTCAACAAGAATATTTACGATTTCAATCCTTACCTCTCATGTTCTCTTCGCTTCCGCTGAAGAAACCACTACTTGAATAATTATCCTAGCATAAATACATCATAAACATCTAGGCGTTATCTCCCTCCCGCTGTTCAGCCCATCAAACTGCCCCCAAGGCAGCGTCCCCTACTCTCTGCAACGCGTACTACTGTAGACCCAAGTGGTTATTAATGCACCATGTTACAAAATTAAATAAGGTATTTTCAAAACAATGAGATCAAATATAATTATCAGTAAAAAATACAATTTTTAAAGATATATGCGTTAATATTGAATAAAGTGCTCCCACCCACCAAACCACTAAAACAAAAAATAAGTTTTATACAGTAGTAAGCAATTAAGTAGCGAAGATAACATTTGAGTTGAAATATAGAAGATGTGCCTGGGATTAGAGCTGCATAATTCAAGTACATTAATAAAAAATAGGAAAGCCAAAGCAAAGGGATAGAATAGATGAGGTGACTACAAACACATTATGAAATGAAGCTTTTAATAATGTAGTAAACTCGATGTATGATGGAGTAGTTGTGGAGCGAAACAATTATGAAACAACTTCAAATCAGTCTTCAGTTTTAAAGAATACAAACATCAACTGGGTAGTTTTACATATTGATACTGGTTATGGTTGTCAACAGTAAACTGCATATTTACATAATTGTACGTTGTAGTGTGTCTATGAGCTATTGATCATGATATGGAAATTATTTCGTACTTGTACGAAATCGTAGTTGTAGTTTATTTTAGCGTAGCTTGTAAAGCCCTGAATCACTTTGTGGCTGCTTATGTAGTACTAGCGCTAATAGCTGCATTAATTAGGCGGCTTGTGAGCCAATATTGGCGAAGGACTCGAGGCGTTTGAACGCGCGTCTCTCGTGGCACAACAATGCAGACACAGATAATGACAGCGTAACGCCCCGAAGCTATTGCCTAAGCGGCTCTTTGCTTTGCGCCACCGACACGAATCTCAACTAATATTGACATTTTTATCTCCATGACCACTTAATGGATTGTTTCCTCAAGGGTTTTTACGAGTCAGCTTGTCAATAACCCATTACTTGACTTTGGATGTTTCAATGACTCTCTAAAAATTAATAGAAGGATGACTTTCTTAGTCAATAAAGCTCTTCCGCTAATGATTGTCAAGTATCTGAATCCAGATATTTCGTATCAATTACAACGTTGCTGATGGAAAGAAACTCTAACTGAACTTGCGATACAGATTTCTCAAGAGAAACATCAGTTTTGTTGAAATTGTTGTCTGAAAGAAAATTAATTAATTGTTCTCATCTCGAATCTTTGTCTCGAGTTTTTTCTCAATTCAAGTAATTTTGTGTTTTCGTAAATGTCTGTAACTATTTATTATTTATGCCGCTATTAATTATTAGTTTACACTAAAAAGATTCGAAAGGATGCACGACACGTTATAGCTTAAATTTTATTATTTTAATTCAAATTTAATTATTATAAATTGCCTTTGTTATTCATTTGTCACTGAATAAAGTGGTTATAAAGTTCCTGCAGTACTTCGTTTTACATTTAAAGTAACTGTCAAGACAAAATGATTGTTATATTAATGGTTTCGTTGATGAAATACGTCCCATCTCAGAAGAACATTAAAAATAGTTTCACGTATTGTTGGACGAATTTCCGTTTGGAAATTAATTACCTATTAACACTAATACTATTACTTGGATGAGAAACAAGCTGGGAAAGTGTTAGTCAGAGTTAATTAGCTTAGAACAAGGTTAAGTGTATAATTCAGTAATTAAAACTTTCAAGTAAAATGTATTCAATTTTATGCAGACCAAAATCGTAAACTATTGATATACTTTTAATATGAACCAAAAGTCCTCAAAAATTTCTTATACTTTAGACCACTTGCCAATTTTTTCGGTTTTTGTAGATACCAAACATTTCTAGTATTCTATTTTGACAAATTCATTAACTTCAAAAGTAACAGTTGACAGAGCTACTCACATAGGGTTTTTTTTCGAGTGAAAAAGTTAAAGGAGAAACACATGTGAAGGTTTAGACATTAATTAATTAAAACGAAACAAAATGAAATTCTAGTAAAATTAGGACACAAACTAACTACACAAAAAATTCTTTTGAAGGGAGACATAAAAATTTGGCTACACTAGAAAATTATCAGAATTTATCACTACTGTCTAACTATAAATCTACTGGTTTGGCGATTCCTAATAGTTTCTGGAGTGTCATATATTATTAAGTGTAGTAATTAAAATAATAGATTCCTATGAATTTTATAATAATTCTTCAATTACTTTCTTATATAAGAAAGTAACTTAAATTACAGTGACAGAAACAAAAAACTCAAGAGAATATTCTAATAAATAGAATTAAGTACATTCAAAGTAACTAAGCTACTTAAGCCTGATCGTATTATCGATCTGGAATGGAGTCGAAAAGTTCCATAAATATGTCTCTGAATTTATGTTTTAAAATATGTACTGTATGTCTTTTACAAGAAAGTATTGTGTGATTACTTTGGTATTAACTGCGTTATTTTGAATTATTTCATTTATGGAAAGCCAATAATCCGGTCACGGCATGTTTATAATAGACCCCCATTTACATATCACGCATCCCCAATTTTTATTTTCGCTGACGTGGACATCTTGCATTTCAGAGACTCTTCGGGAATCATTGATACAGACAAAAAGCCATTTCTAATCAACGCTATTTTTGTCGAGGCTTTTACATTTATCAGTACATTTTAATTTATGCTACGTCGCAAACCTATAACCGTGTCGTACAAATATGCAAAAATATTAAAAGTAAACCTTTCTGATATTTAATGATCCTATGATCAATATAAAATCAACCACAGCACTAATTATTGCAGAAAAATAAGTTGTCTGAAAGGTGAACCGGACTTCCTACACTTTTATTCAGTATCAACAAAAATTTAACAAACTTTTTACCCTCCTGCAAGAAATAATTTGAAGTATATTATTTATGTATTTCAGACGATATGGAGTGGTGGAGGGAAGGTTTGTGTTCGAAGGAGGATCTCGCTGTGGGAAGGGCGAGGGTGTTCATGTGTGCGTGACGGACCAGGGAGAGGACATCACCAGGACCTTCCAACTCGCAGCCCAGGGAAAAGTAGCCACCAGGCGGCGACCACGAAATATGTCAGGTATCATATTTGCATGAATTTGTGCTAATAAAGTTGATGTCACATTTATTAGTTATCATACGAATACATTTTTCATACTATTTTTTACGCTTAGTTTACATGTAGTCAATCCTGCAAGTTCAGAGATTCATCCTGGATATTTATCTCTTTAACTATATGTATCTAAAAATTGGATAATCTTGTTTACTTTTTCCAATGGGTTAACTTCGTGAGTATTATTTAAGCCTTATTTGAGGCTTTGAAGGTTTAAGTCGTTGAAATAAATTTTCATATCACTCACCAAGGCCGTCATTCATGTACTTCTCTATACAATTTTGCGTTCATCTGAGTGGAAGTTTACGTAATTCTCCATCTACGTTAAGCCAAGACGTGACATGACTTTTTTTTTTGCAAAATGCAGATAATATTTTTGGAAAAGTAATTTTATTAACAGCTTCCTTTAGGTTATTCATAATATTGAGATGAAATATTTAATACTATTCTTCCGATATTATTTTACTTTTTCCAACTGTCTTTTTTTAAAAAAAAATCATGGTATTGCAAAGGTAGAAGCCAACAAATTCCGTTTTATCTGTTATTTACAATCTGGTAAATTTACAATAATTACCACATTTTACTCATGAATTAGATTAAGTGTCTCATGAGTACTACATGTTTTATTTATTTCAGATAATAATAATAAAAACACTAACAGTCCAGCTGTCTGTTTAAATTTTGATTTGATGTATTTATTTCATTAGCCATTGAATGAGAGAAACATGATTCGGCGTTACATAAAAATTTACAAAATTATCCATAAATGCTGCAATTAATAACAATTATAAATTTAAGTATGCATAACTAAAAAGCTAGACATATAAATATACCTGTTTACCATAGTTACAAATACAAAATAATAATAATAAACGGAATTTAAGGTAATACAGGTGTAGTATCATATTTACATCACTTGGAAAATAAACTGGCACTAGGTTAAATAATTATTTAGGAAATTAAGTATCACAAATTTGCTTAATACAAAATTACACATCAAAAAGGACTAAACCTAACACGTGCACTAGGAAAAAGCACAAACGCTTAAGACGGACGAGGCATTTTACGGTACTGAACGACGAGGAATCTATCCATCCATAAACCTGTACATAAAACACACAAAGATAGATAATTAAACAGAAAGTATCCAAGTAATAAAATAAGAGGTTTTAAAAGCAGCACATTCAACAATTATTCAGTACAGAAACCTTTAATACTAAGGGAAACGATAAATAAACTCCTGTAGTGAGTGGAACATATTGTAGATATTAAGTTTCTTTTCCTCGGGAAGCTGGAAATTTGTATAAAACTATCCCTGAATAAAGAATCCTTCTCTGGTTCAGAGGAAGACGATGCTTGTCCGATCTTAGAACCGAGGGAGTTATAATCGCGTATTCGTGAAATTCTTTAAAATTTTGTGAATATGTACACTGAGTAAAGAAAATATTTTTAAACTTTTGAAAAATGATTTACAAATAATGCTGTAATCCGAAACATTTAAGTGAATTCTGAAAGGAAACAGCCCTCTTTGGAAATAATGTTAATTGGGATAATACTGTAATTAATATGTATAAAGTGAAACAAAGATAAAATAACCGTTTCGAACAGTAGAAAACTCAGCGTGATTTTAATGAATGAGCCCATTCGTGTAAATCAGAATCTAGACATCGTCTCTTTATATCAGCCGTATGGACTTAAAATGAAATAATTTTCATATTTTTTAGAATAACCAGGATATATACAATGGCCGTCATACGAGATAGGAAATGATTCATTTAACAGTTTGAATTTGAGACGTTACAGAAACTTTCAGTGCCGGATGTGTCGGCAACCCGTCATGCATAGCGACGGGCAAGGCTGCTTTATGCAAATCGAGGGAGCGGACCCTAGTCAATAGAAATAATTTATTATTATTAATTGATTCCAATGATCCTCTGCTGTGTAAATATGGGGGAAGTCAAAGAGCTGTTATACAGATACATAATACGACACTGCAGTTAAAAAACAAAGACATCACACTCACACGCTAAAGGAGACCGTACAAATATGCATATAACCAAAAAAAGATAATACAATCATAAGCCATGCTCATCTATAACCTAATGCGAGAAGCAAGTGAAGAACGGAATTTGTGTAAATTGATCGAAGGTGAATGGAATTCTAGGTAAAGGAAGTGATTACTAAATTGTAGGTGAGCCTGGCTTAGGTTACAGGAATGGAGAGATGTCAAATCGGTCCTTAGACCTCAACTCGGATTTACTCAATGATAGGGACCCGTTCGTAAGACGGGAGGTCCGGGGTTCGAGTCCCTGGTCCGGTTGACATTTTTCTATTCTAGTACTTCTTCTGAACTGAATTACTTTCAAGCTGGAAGACACAAGTTAAATACGTAAGCGAAAATAATTTATTGAAAAGAGGAAAATAATTACATAAATTATAGAGCGAAGGCTTTCCCGGTGAATTTGTTCCAAATACAATTCTTTGGTTCATACCCCGGTGGAAGTTTTCTTATACAACGGATTGATAGAAAGATCCGCTGTCGAAACGTTGTATAAGAAAACTTTGACCCGGGTTCGAAGTTTGAATTACTTAAATGTTAAAATATATAAAAATATTTAAGTTTAAATTTTATATTTTAATATTCCTATTAACTTTTCATTATTCGTAAAAGTTCAACAAACATTAACTTATTTTGTTCATGTCACATTGGGCTACAAGGAACGTCGGCCTCATCAGAGATGACAGATGAATTTACTTTCAGTAAAATACACAATAAGAGAATATGCTGAAACTCATAAAGTATATATATTCAGTAAATGTAGCGTATTTAAAAAAAATAGCGCAAAACCAAAGCACATTTATTCTTTAGTGACGTGAAAGTGGGATGAAATTATAAAAGAACCTTGTCAGATGTCGTAGCTATGTTCTTAGTTTACATAAAAGCCGTTTGAGGCGCTAGGTTTTGTTTATTTATTCAATAGAGAAAACGTGAGTTTTGTATGATGGAATTTTCACGAACAGGGGCTATAGTAACAGTAGAGACACTTAAGAAAAAAATTTAATGAGAATTCACCACATAGAAACTGCAATTTCACGGATGGTTGAGGAATTTGAATCGACTGGATGTTTGTATTTTAAGAAATGTACTGGACGTCCAAGAATAGTGAGGGAAACAAAAGAGAGGAACCCAGCTTTATTTCAAAGAATTCCAATAAAATCAACATATTGAGCTAGTAGAGAACTCAATGAAGCACAACTTACGGAGTGAAGCGTTCTAAACAGACGTTTGTTTTTTAAACCATACAAGTTGCAGCTCGTTCATGCGCTAAAACCAACAGTTCCTGATGGAAGAGGAAAGATTCCGTAAGGAACACGAAAAATAGACGAATTATGTAAAGCCTCTACATAAACAAGAACAAAGTAGAGTTCTCAATAATAGAATGAAATCTAGTGATATTGGCGAACATTAATATTATTCAAATTTTAACTAAATAAATAGTCGTTTATATTAATAGTAGAATATTGATAAATGTCGACACAGGATATTGAATTCAGCTGTTTGTGAGCAAGGCACCAGTACGTGCCAAACATTCGTATATGCCGGACAAAATTTAAATGTTGCAAACAAGTAGTACGACATGATGGACAGAAGCTGTAAACTATGTAAATAACATTTGTGCTTAGCAGGTGTGTATTAATTCTATAATGTCTAAGACTCCTGTATGTTGATATTTGTGCAGTTATTAATTCAATTTATTAAAAACTTGTAACTTTCAGATGGTTATGGAACAACAGTTCCGAAAGCTACTGACAGCGTCCCTTTGAGGACGTTGTAAATTTTATGAGTCTGCAATAATGAGGTTTCTCAATCTTTTAGAATACATTTTAATATTTAGCCTATTATATACTTACATATATGACCTGAATGATTTGAAGCGACGTATTTCTGCTGCAGTGCAGCTAATAACCGACGATATGTTGCTTCGCGTCTGAGAATAAATTCAGTACCGTGTAGATATCTGCCGTGTCAAGCGTGGTGTAATGTCCATGCAAACTTAGTGCTTCAATAATTTAATGTCACTTTTGTTCCTGTGTGTTGTTTCTTAAATAATAAAGGAACTTTGTACCATGGTGGTCCAAATCAGCTTTTTCCAGAATGGTTATTAAATTCATTAAAAGAGTTTTAAAGTACCGGACAATAGGGTGTTTTTATGTTAAACCAAAGTGAAAATGAAATTAGTCATGTAATCACATAGTTCCTTCAACGATATTAAATGTGCAACTCACATAGTCGGCTGAATGTTGCACCAATGTGATTTTTTCCCAACGCAGACTAATTTCATTTAAACTATAGATAGATTTATAGCTTTGTGCTATCTGATTGCGTCTTTAAATCTTTGATAGTAGAAGTATAAAGAAGAAGCGGTGTTTGAGCGTTGCACAGATTTATACGAAAGTGCGAAGCTGGCGAGGAGCGCGTCATCTGGTAGTAATGTAAAGCATGACACGACCCTAGTCAATACGAAGGCGCTATGATGCGATGTGGTCCACAGCCATGAACAGCCCACGGCGCCAGGCGCAGTCCCGCGTAGCGTCTGACCTGATCAGCGCCGAGGCTTTGCAGCAGCAGCTGCTGGCTGCCGAGGCTGGCGCTGGCTGCAGGGTCTGCGCAGAGGACACAAGCGGCAGCAGCGAAAACCTCTTCTGCTCTTGCAGGTAAGCGGCCTTATAACGAGCGCTGTACGGAACTGTTTCAGTAAGGCATCTATAAATTTGCAAAAGTACTGAACAAATATTAACTGTGGCTTCTAATAACGTTAGTTTTACCAATCAAACAGAAAGCACTGGCGCCACAAAACAATCAGAGACACGGACCATCGCTGATATATTTTTATTTTATTATTTGAGTCGTAAGACAGGTCTGGAATTTCTTACATTATAAACTTACATCATTCGCATAGATAGGACTTGGACAAATACTACCAATGCAATTTTTCTTGATCAGATTCATTTTTCCTTTGGCTCATCGGTCGAGCTGACTCTAGTCGGTTGAGCTTGTTTCTAGTGTGTTATACAGAGAATTCTATTATCCCGAATACCAAGCTACCAATGTTGTGTAAACACCGCGGATTTCTTCTGATCACCTACCCTCAGTTCCATTTCTTCAGTGATGAGATCCAAGGTTCACAGGCCGGAGGAGGAAGCTGCAATTTGTTTTAACGGCACTGGGGACTTACCAACGAGCCAGTAATTCAGTAATTGATGAGTTATACCCATTTTTTCACTTAGACGTGATTAAAAAACACATTTTGGTTTGTTTACATTAGAATTTATTATTTCCAAATTAAATTGAAATAGAATCTAACGTTTGTATTGGTAAAATAAATCGACAGTTGAAAATAGCTAGTCCACAAATCAAACCATAGACTATGAAAGCTTAACACGACAGCAGCGTCAATACAGGTCAAATGAAAGAACTGTCATTCCCTAAGAATTTTAAATTATAGCCGGCTTTGGCTCGGCTTATTGGTCATGATACCCGCTACATAGCTTTTTTAAAAATTTCTGTATTCCTATCTTTTGAATGTTGCAAGATATCTAAATGTGAACTCATACGAACTTTTAAGTTAAAATTCCTGATTTGATCTCCAAAGTTTCATTTAAATTCGTTGTGTTTACGGGAATAGTTTATTTCTCACCCACTGGTTATAGCATGCATGAGTAAGTACTCATAATCTCCAAGTTCCAATTAGACAATATCGCAGCGCTAAAATGAACCCGTCATTTACTTGTCTCCTGATCTCGGTTATTGAGCAAGGTTCGTCAAGATAGATGTTTTTATGACAAACAACTGCTAGCGGAAGCTTCATAGGTTCTACTTAAGTCTACATCAAATGTTGAACTTGTTTCGAGGGTGTTATACAGAGAATTCTATTTTTACCCGAGTAACCAAGTTACCGGTGTTATGCAAACAGCGTGAATTTCTTTTGATCACCCACTCAATCCAAGGTTCATCGGCTGGAGGTGGATGCTGCAATTTGTTTTAACGGCACTGGAGACTTATCAACGAGCCAGAAACGTCATCTGACTCCGTCAGTGATTCAAATAGGTAAAACATCCGGCAGTGACCTTGTGTTAGGAGTATTCAACGTTGAGCACTATTCTGAGACAACGTAAAACAGCGTCTTAATGACATCCTTGATATGGTCTCAATCGCAAGTATCGGTGACACTTTTAAATGAATATAATTAATCGTGGGTAATTAAAGTTTAGGTTGAAGAAGATTAAAGAGATTGAGCAGCATGTTCATTCAGACATGCCCGAACATACTCATTTCAGTTCAGTCTCACAAACAGAAACGGTCATAGATTTAGTCTCAACATCATAATCTGTAATATAACATTTTAGCGGAGAGGTGTTTGTGATTATGTGGTCGTTATATCCATATTATTTGTTAGGGGAACCTGTAACATAACTGTGCAATTATCATAGTCATGTTTCTAATCCTTCCGAAGAGTCTATGAAATAATGTGTCGGGGTATCCCTGATCAGAAGAAACAGTGCTATGGTTGTCCTTAAATAGTATAAAATGAAAAGAGTGAAAGTTGTGTAGTTAGGAATAATTACAACCTAATTGGCTTTTAATATTCTGAATTATTAAATGAATCCTGTATTCCTACAGTCTATTTCTCACAATATTTTCTAGTGTCATTTGTACCATTTCGAGCCTTTCGCATTCTTCAATTTGGCTGAGAAGTAATTTAAGTGCTAATAATACTGCTTCAAGCAAAACAAATGCAAGAGTCATATAACTATTTCCTCAAGCTTTTGAAACATCACTGACTCTCTTGTAAAACCATCATAGTAATGGGTTGTATCAATAATTAATTTAAATTTTACAAAAATATTTATTCAAACTCTACTACTAATGTTCTGTCGTGATTTTAGACTGCACTCAGGTGAGGTGGCGGGGAGCAACAGCGGATCTCAGTTCTGGATGTCAACCGAATCCAGCACCGTTCAGATGATGGAGCTGGACAGTAATTATGGTTGCGGAGACACGGCATCCGTGAGCGACTTGTCTTCCGAGCACCATTACAATGGGGCGGCGCCGGGAAGAGGTGGTGGCGGCGTAGGAACCGCGCCGCCCATGGGCATCGAGCGCTGCATGAGTTGCATCAGCAAGCTCGGTGCAATGTCACGTTCGTCCACCGTGACCACGTACCCAAACACACCAGCCACCACTCCTTTCAATCCTGCCTGGACCATGGATGGCCTGCTGTCCCAGGTTTCATCCTCACAGACCACCGATTCTGTTCCCGAGGACTCTGAATATTCAGTGCCTCGCTTCATCAACACCGGAACAGCGCCATCGGTACCTCCCAAAGTGGGTTTTGCCGGTGACTCGTGCCAGTGTGGACAGCCCTACAAGCCTTCCAAACCTCCTGAGGCCAAACTTATTTCCGATTCCGAATCGCCTTCTAATAAGAGACTGAGAAAACCGCCTATGCCGCTGCCCCTGGTTGCTCATCTCCCTCAAGCGACCAGCAGGCGCGCTGTCTGTACCTGTCGCCATGTTACCGTGTCAGTCATACAATCTCACAAAACGGAAGTTACGGAATCTACCATGTCGTATGATAACTACGACACTCCAAAGTCACTGTTCAGCAGTATTAATAATAAGGTAACATAATAGTTTTCTCCTCATTAAATTAATGTAGTGCGCTAGGTACTATTACAGAAATATATTGCTGTACAAAAAAATAATACAGCTTCCATAAGTTCATTTTTATTATTATAATCGCGTTTGTAAATTAAAAAGTAAATTGTAGTAAGTTTGGATGAAAAGAAATTATCAGGAAAAAAACTTATTCCCATATTAACTTCGATTTTTGGTATTTATTTTTCATGGGTGAAATTATGTTCTTCATTTTGGCTTCTTGTTAATGGAACACATTAGTGAACAAAAAGGGTACTAATATGTCAATGTAGAATTTATTGAATTAAGCTACAGTTGAAATGACCGAATTATAATCAGACCAATAGAATATTCATCTTAAAAATTCCATAATAGATATCAAATAATGTAATTAGTTACTACAAATGAATGTGAAAGTCAAAATTAAGAGAAATAAATTTTATACTACAATTTTAGAGAATAAAAATCACTTACTATAAGCATACATTTCAAAAATTGTTCGTAAAGAAGTCTTGAAATTATTATTATTTTATTAAGAGAATTCCGAAATATTTAGGAGTAAGTTATGTATTGTATTTATTTAGTAAGGCTATAATCCACTTTAAAGAAGACTAGCATTTTATCAGGGTTATTGGAGGTATTTCTGCATGATGAAATATCGCTTAAGGTTATGGACTAATATTTAATAAATTCAAAGGCAAAATAAATTGAAAGCCTTATATCTGTGACTATCTATCCAATGGCAAATTTAAGTCTGTAATATGTAATAATTTTTTTGTAACGGCAATGTAAATATAAATAAATTGAAAGCCTCATTTCTCTATCTATCCAATGCTAAATTTAAGTCTGTAATATGTAGTAATTATTTATTAACGGCTATAGTAATTCCTAAAGACAGTACCTTCTATTCCTAAATATTTGAAGTAACGTCCATCGTGTTAGTATTTAGTTATGCATATAATTTTTCTAAGCCACTTCGTATTGGAAACGCCTATGGGACGATTGTTTCAGGATGAAAAGAGTGACCCGGGAGCGAGAATACCACAACACGACGGCGCTCCGGACGACTACTACGACACTCCGAAGAATGTAAAAGAACGGCTGGGTAACGACACGTACGACGTTCCCCCTTCGGCCTCGTGTGGCTGCGTTGTGGGAAGGGTTCCTTCGGCACCTTCTAAGCGGTGCCCTTGCCAAAGGGTCATGTGCTGGGCTGAGAACTGGATGCTGTTGCCGTACTGCAGGAGAGGAAACGGAATAGAGAATACCGGAGTTCCCATCCACAAGGTGCCTCTGAGTGGCGAGGGCAAGATGCCAGTCGTCAACCGAAAGGGTGAAATAGCGATCTACGCAACCGTCGACAAGTCGAAGAAGACGAGCAACCGTCTCAAAGCCGCTTTGAGCGTCGACAGTTCCACAGCCCGCCTCAAGGACGACTCCAGCAACTACGTCAATGTGAACCTCAGTGTACCTCACGAACAGAGTGCGTTACCGAGTGCAAACCAAACCGCTGAAACAAACAATTACGAAAATATAGACTTCGCGCAGTCACTAGAATATTATGAAAATTCTAGGGATATAATTAGTAAAGTCGGTACTCATATGGTTTCGAGTGAAAAGTCGGAAGGCAGTGTAGTGAGTTCTTTTGACAACAATGTTCTTATTTCTGAAGAGAGTAGTGCTAAATTTTGTAACAAATGCGGACACGCATTTCCAGATGATCACCCTTCAGTTCCGACAGATGACCAGGAAGAAACTGGTTCGACTAAGACATTGTGTCCTACTAACACGAAGGACACAGAAACCCAAGACGATTATTTAATGATGCAACCGGCCAATGTATCTCCAGAAAAGTGTACGAATGATACTGAACAATCATCAGTGAGCAATAAAAGTTTTCCAGGGTATTTGCCTATGTCACCTATAAACAGCGTAAGTGTCGGTGATACTAATATCGAAAAAGTAACTTTCCGCCTAGACCAGAAGATTCCTTGTAGTTTGTCGGCGGAGAAGTCTATTAGCGTTCCTAGTTTGCTCGGTCATGTCGAACGTGTCATAACGGAATCTGATAACGAATTCCAAAAAATCTCTGGCTCAGCTATTATGGTTCTGCATCATTCCGTTCACACAGAGAGGTTTAGGCGACACGTGTTACCTACCAGCGATGACACACGTAAAAAGATGTTTCTTTGCAGGAAACGGTCTAGTTCTGCTGATTCCTCCCGGTATCTTGATGAATTCGATGAATTTGAAAACGACGCTGAAAGACCATTATCGACGAGTCAGTCCAACTTTTGCATACCGGATAGACATTCTGAAACGTACCTGTTAGTGCCAAGATCGGAAAACGGTTGCGCGCGTGATCAATCAGATTTGAGTTCGACGTCATGTGAACCTGACATTTCAGAGAAACCTACAAAAGTTGACGAAGATAATTGTAATGGTACCACAGAACTGGTGAAAAGTCCCGTCCTAGAATCTCCATTACAAAACTCAGAGATTGCAACAAGTGAAAATGAAGCTCAAATACCTCGGTGTGTAACTACTTCCGAGATCATTCCTCTAGCTGTTCGGATTCGACGGTCCTCCAGCATCAATTATAAGTCAGGGTGCAACAGAGATTCTTCCAGTTCGAGTGACTCAGGGGTGTCGACGTGTTCCCTGAAACCGCAGACTGGAGCCGACTTCAGAGATTTTGAGCTGCCGTTGACGACGTCTTTGTCCAGTCGCAAGCATCACGATGCCATCGCCAGGCATCAGATCATGCTTACCAACTGCCTCCATGCGTCCCTGCCAAGGAGGTCAAAGTCAGTTGACCCTCTCAGAGACATTACGTTCCAGTTCCAAAAAATCAAAATTCCAACCAAATCTACGTCAGCTGAAGCGGAAGTACCAATTTGTCCAAAAAATAAAGGTAATTTTTTGTTTTTGTATAATTTTCACGTTTGATCAAAGACTCACATTGGATTTAAATTATCCCATATTTGAGTAAAGAAATGTATATAATGCGTCTTACATAATCTTTTTCTAGATTTCTTCCCTCCTTCCTCATTATATGTACATTAGTCTCATTATGTAGCCGCCAGAATTTGACGTATATAGCTTCCAAATCTTTTCTGATAATTTGTCAATTGTGAATATTATTTTGTAGCTTCATATGTGTTTACGGTCCACTTTATTCATTGCGTAGAAATATTACTGGTATAAATGCTATCGGATGTTGTTAATAATGTCATTTGAGAAGCAGGAAAGAAGAGTAATATTAGCATGTAATGAGCACTATTGAACCTATAAAATTTATATATTTACTATAGCTTCCTTACTTATACAGCTTAGAAGACTGGCCGTGGCATACCTGTACCTACATCGGAAAGACTCCCTAATAGTTTAATTAATTGCAAGCTCATAATATCCATTCTGTCCTCATAATGATTTTACGTAATTTTCTGTATAAAATTTTCTTATGTTTTCTTTGTGTACAGATTAATACGGAATTCTTCAGAAAAAAATAATTATTTTAAAGAAAATTGTTAAATAATATTTTAAATCTTTGGGATCGTAGTACAAAATATCAGTCATATATAGTTATAGAAGAAAAAATTCGTATATTAAAGTAAATCTTGATGCATAATAGTTATCGATCAGTAAAATCCCTTGTAATTGAATCAGGTGACTTGTCTAAGTTCTCACAATAATCTATTTTCTCTTATAGTTATTAACAGTATTAATTTGACCATGTTAACAGGTTTTCAGAGTCCCAGCGGCGACAGCGCTATCGTGGTGCCATATCCAGACTCTCGAAGCACGAGTAGTGGAACTTCTGATATGTCGGATTACATTGAAACACTGAGTCTGTCTTCGCATAGTTCCTCGGACGTACCCGATTCTTTAAGGTCAGCAGCCATAAACTAGTCATTTAATTCCCACATTTACACTATTTGCTTCAAGTAAATATATGTATTTTGGTAACTTTGCTTTGGATATATTTGTAAATTTCCTTAATATAGTGGTAAAAAAGGCAAAGAATTAATTTTGCTCGGTGATTTATATTATCAAAATATCTTTAATATTTTCACGGTTATTGAACTACGCGCGACATTTTTAATTTCCCCAGCCGTCATACATTATTTTAGTTGGCAATTTTTTATACATATAACTACTTCAATAAATTTTCTGAGTAAATATTGAACATTTACATCATTATGATTGTGAACGTTACAAAGTAATTCTACATAAAACTGGAACACGAAATTTCAAGCAATAAAAAGAAATCTGTTGATGTCACTAAAATATCAATGAAGATATACTACGGTAAATTTTATCGTTATTAATTATATATATACTTGGTCTTTCAAAAATGAATCGCATAATTAATTATATATATTGTTACGTTACGTTAAATAACACTGTTTTACAGACTATAAATCAGAAATCAATCAATATTTTTTGTTGTCTACAGATGACGAAATTATGCGGTCTATTTTTGAGAGACAGAAAGAAAGAAATGTGAGGGAGAGAGAGGGGGAAGAGACGTCTAGCGTGAGGGCCATAAAAAGAGTCATTCACTTCCTAGTTCAGAGTGAGTTCCTCGGAGGGAGTCGTTCGTTTGAAACGACTTGCTCCAGAGAGATACACCTCTACAGTGGCCTATAATAGTAAAATCCGACGTATATAACACCACGGTGAATGATGTGCTAAGATATTGGAATAATACAAAAGAAGCTGTAATGTATAACATTATATCAAAGGTTATATATATAACGGTTTAGGTTGAAATAAAAACGTCTCAAATTCCCGTATCCCTTTATAGATGATTTTATATAAGTTTAAACCAATTTAATTGCCTAAAAGCAGTATCTAGCGATTTATACGGAGACCGAATGATCTTATAGATAATTAATAACTTTAATAAAATAAAAAGAATGGCCATAAGTCATAAATATAATAATTTAATTTGCGTACGTTATGTCCACAACTTTCTGGACCTCCACAGTTTATTATTTAAAATATTACAAAATTTAATGTCGCTGCTGCAACGTCCGGGGAAGAAAATTAAATTATTCTATTTATAATTATTGACAATTCATTTTATTTAGTATATAATACTAAGTCAGATTAATTTAATTACTTTATTCATAAATAATACCATAGAAACAGTGCACTTACTGTTTCGTATTTCCGAAAATCGAAAGGCGTTAGTGTTTCTTTACATTATAGGGCCCCGATTGGTCGTATTTGTAGCCTTGTTTGTGATTTAATTCTCATCACAAATACAGTATAATACTTAACAATTAAGTCAGAAAATAAGAAATTTTTAAACCAAAATGATAAATAACAATCTCAAAATATAAATGTATGCAGTACAATATGAAGAATTAAAATAAATCTTCGGTTTCTATTGGTAATTATTTATATTCTGGCTTCTCTTGACAAAACTGTTTATATAATATCATTTAAAATGGTCAGTTGATCTACATTTTACATAAAATTGTTTGTGAATTAAATTTACTTATATATTTTTCTAGATTGGGACGACAAGCAACGACGATGCTTAGACCGAGATCTGGGAAAGAATATCAACCAATCAACCAATCAATTTTGGAAGGAGACGTCAAAATCATAGATTAATGACGAAGTAGAATATAGACTGAAGTTTGGTCAATTTACAACTTGAATATTTTGAGCAATCTATTGTACATTGAACATAAACATCTCTTCTTATTACTTAAAGACTTATGATGCAGTATTATTTAATTATGAGAAAACTTCGTTTTCCGTAATGAACTTTCTGGGACTGGTTTAAAGGTTTTCTAGTCAAAAATATACCAAATAAACGCAATATCAAATTTTATCTTATTTTTTTCACCCTTTAATTCCTTAATGTTTTCAGAAGTAACAACTAATGTCCATTAGATCTAAAACGTTCTCTAGAAGAGAGATACAAGTATTAATTTTCATCATATCACTTAAGTTAATCTTTATTTAATATATATATATATACTGCATTAGACCTTTGTCGATGAAAGAGGGCAAGTCGGAAATCATAATAAAGGAAGAAATATTTAGAAACAGATAAAAGTAGAATACAAAATTTGAAAAATACATAAATGAGAACACAGAAGAATAAAATTTCTATTGGAATAAATTAAAATACTAAGAAAGCAGAAATTACAAAGAAAAATTGCAAACACCAAACTTCACTATAATCATTAAAATTTTATTAAGACGTCTTGAGTACCCTAGAATAATTCGGCTGGCTACTGGTCTCATATCTAAAGTTTTATAAAAATAGTAGACTAAATAGTCTGCCATCCATCAAAAAGATGAAATAAAAAATTATGGACACACAAACGAAACATAACTATCGCAATTTAAAACAGAGAAATAGTACATGTTAGATAATTGATACGGTTTCAAATCAAGACGATTTACGATTTAATTTAAAAAAAGGTCGTTCCGTTAATGAGAAGAGTTTTATAATGAATCACGTTATAGCTACTTAGTTCTTGATGCTACGAGGAATTCACTTGAACCGATTTATTCCTAAATAATGAGTGCTTTTTCCATAAATTGAGAGATGATGATTGTCTGTTCTTAAGTTGGTAATATATTTCTACAGTTTCCGTTGGTATTAAATTTTAGAGTTGCCAAAAACGTATGAAACAGTAACGCTAACTTTCGTTAGAGTTTTTGAAAGTGAATAATAATATTGTCTCCAGATCTTGTTGCATAAAATTAATATAAATGCTTAAAAAGTTGTCTCTTCTCGTAATTTAAGTCCCCAATTCGAAATTCTGTAGCAGGTTTCTATGGAAACACGTAACGTGTTTACGAAAGTCACGTGAGACGTCTTGGCTACTTTTTCAGAATCACTATCAATGAAATATTCGAAAATTTTCAGAGACCTTTACTCCAAAGTAATAAAGTTGAACTTAATTATGAATTGCATATTAACGTGCTAAGTATTGAAATTTGAAGGATATTGCAATTTAATTGTTGGAAAACAACTCAATTATCATAAAACTGAATTTGTAGGTATGATCTCTATGAAATCACAAATTGCTAGCAAAAGTTAATTATCTGCTTCTAAGAAGCCTGTAACGTTCTATCTATTGAGGATCTTATAAATATTAATTTAATGTACGTTGTTTCTTTAGTATTAAGATATTATTTTATCTTACATATTATTTCCTCCGTTATAGCAATTTGTAGCGAAATCTGTAGTACATAAACGTGTAGCCCCCTTTGATGTAATGGCCTTTGTCTGTAACTAACTTGGTTAGTCATAACCACAATGTCTCTGGAACCGGAATTGACTACACTGCGTATATGAAACGTACGCCTGAAGGACTTTTAACATCTGGAACAATAAAACCAAAACTGTGAAACGCATTGTATTTTCATATTAACAAGTACGCTTAAGAATTAAGCATCATTTGTACATTACTTGTAATTAAATAAGTTAATTTACCTTTTTGTTTCCGTTATTATTTATATTCAATTTCTTAATATACCGATTTAGAATTAGTATTTATACGTTTGCCTGATTTTAATAAGTTACTACATACACGTTTTTTCTCATTGATGTATAGTTTACCATAAAATGCATCTGTGAGTTTTCTGCAATTTATTTCTCGCGTAGTAACATCAATATGATGGGATAGGAATTACAAATTTTCCTACGAAAAATTAAGGCTTTATATCGCATCAATCCGAAGGTTTCTTCTAACATTAAGAGATTACAATTTATAGCAATTAACGAGTAATTTATTAGATGCTGTGGAGAGAAAATTGAATCGTTCTGTTTCCAGAGTGGCGAATTCACCAAATAATTTATTATCTCTTATTTTTTTTAAGAAGTAGTAATTTTACCTTTAGTAATTTCCAGATAAAATTACTTCAATTTGGATAGATTATACTACTTAAACGCTGGACAATCCACTAATTATTTCTAGAATGCCACGTTTATTACCAATGCCATATATTATTTAGCTCCTTTGTTAAGATTTGGAATTGCCAATAATGACGGGCCCATGACCACACGACCACAATTTAAGTTATGTATGTTTTATAAAGTCATTAAACAAGTGTTTCCTTTTAGGTCTTTGAGAGAAAGAGACTATTTCAGGTACATTTATGTTGCCTCTGGGAAAGGCAGCCAAGGAGTAATATGGATTTTATGGTTATAGTTTAACGTTTCGGAACAACTCCATTGTTATATAATTATATTGTTATGCCTGTATGTACGTTCCAATTACACATTTAAACGCAAAGAGGAATTTTGACCAGACTGTATATCTTATTCCTAACAAGCCAGAAAACAAGCGGCGGTAGTATTCAAAGGGTGAAGGTGGAGGGGAATTAAATATAATTAATGAGAAAATAATCGGTATTGCCGTAGCATCCGGCATTCAAAATGCCTGTTAAGTTGTAGTTAAGCTCTTCAGAGTGGGGCCGAAGTGAAGTGAGTCTAAGTTCTGCTTAAAATTGGTCGTTTTTCTAGTAAATTCTGTAACTGTTACTTATGATCCAGGAGAAACTATGGAGTGGTAAAACAGAATTTTTTCACTATCTCAGGTTATTGGGCTATTTTAAAATCTCAGTAGTATTTTTACACTCTTCAATAAACACGAGCACTTTTTATTTGATTGTAGTACGGAAAATAATTTCGAATCTGTTATAGTTCCCCGTGGTTATTTGGACTCTTTTCAAGATCATGGAGTATATTCCAATCCCTCAGGGAATTTAGGGTATTATAGCATCTTTTAACCTACCGAAGAATTAATTGTATTGGTTTTTACCCTTATTTTAAGTTAATGTGTTTATTTAACCAATCACGTCTGCTATAGACAGAGTATAGGCATTAAAATGTGGATATTAGAATATGTTACGCTCCTAATCCTTGTTTAATTACGTGTTGGCAAAGTGATTTTTGTCGAATTAATGTAGTATCGGGAAAAAATAATTAAAATCATGACAAAGCCGGAATATGAGCTGGTAGATAAACTCATGAACATTATTAATTTTGATAATGATTAAGTCCTTTTATGCGTGTATAGACTAATAAGTCAGTTAGGTTAGAAAATTTGTCGCAAACAAATTTTTATGTCACGTGATGTG
>CM067379.1:53914628-54192864 GCA_034510155.1 Eucriotettix oculatus
GATCTATAGCTTTCCCGGTGTAACTGTAGCAAAAATAGTTCTTGGGTTTCCACCTGAATTAAATAATTGCCAAGCGACGCTTAGACGACCAAACGTCACTTAATAATTATTAGACCCTAGTGGAAGCCCGAGAACTACTTATCAACCAATACGTAATTTTTCGGAAGATTCCCTGAACAATAATCTCTTTCGAACTAAACATTTTCGGCTAGCTATTTTCTTACGCTACGAAATACAGAATGTTTCATGTGGAGAATTCCACTTATTCCCAGTTGTTTTCACTGTCTTCGGAGTCGGTTCACCTAACGACTGTTCTGTTGTGTACTGGTGGGCAAATGATTCACCAAAAATGAGGTGGATCGAGGAGTATGTTGTAAAAAGTGCAAAACCTGCCACTGGATGGGCCAAACGATTGTATTCATTTTCCACTGTAAGCGAGTTTCTTAGATAAAGTTTTTTTTATACATAACGGAAATCTATTAATTTTAAGATATGAAGGTAGGACATTGAAACAAGATACTTTCTACGTTTATTATAGGTACGTTATTAGTCAGTTTTACAGCCCAACTTATAAAAAAAAGTCCTCAGAAACTTTACCTTTAAATATCATGTTAGGAATAATGTTCCTCTTCTTCCTACGGCATTCTAGCCCGCATTCGGGCTTTTGCCTCCTCAAGGAATAATGTTGAAGAAGTTTATTCCCGGACTGTCCTCTTACATGACACATTCCGAATTTGGAATGATAGGTCGCCAGCGTATCGATTCTCCAGCAATTTTAATCCCAGTTTGCGTAACTGTGACGGCACAAACATCTAAACCCATGCCAGGATTTGAACCCGGAACCTCTATGCCGTGAGGCAGCGACGCTAGTCACTAGATCACAGGAGGTTGGCTAATTAAATTTATACTGTATTAAATTTGTTCTGTCTGATAGGCATAGTTACTATTTATTTATTAAATCTTTTTTATATATATTATTGGGTTTAGGGGCTTTTATTATTAGATTATTTATATTAATATTCGATTTATGTTATATAATCGAGTGAGAAGTGTATTCTTTAAATTCTTCTTTCATTTTAACGGGTGTAATTTTGGATTGGATAATGTAACCAAATATTTTCAAAATTCATTCAAAACTTCATTTCTCATTAGTAAATAATTTTTCTGCAATCCAAGAGACATTGTGAAGAATATGGCTAATATAAGCGTGGCGTTATATGGGTGTGAAACGTGGATGATAGGAGTTGCGGATAGGAAAAGAATGGAAGCCTTTGAAATGTGGTGCTGAAAATCAGATGGGTGAATAAAGTAACTAACGAGGAAGTTCTAAACAGAATAGGGGAAGGACGAACAATATGAAGAACGTTGACCAAGAGAAGGGATAGGTTAATAGGTCACGGCTTAAGACATGAGGGTCTTGTAAAATTAGAATTAGAGGGAAGTGTGTGAGGTAAGAACAGAAGAGGGACGCCAAGGACGGAATACGCTAAGCAGATTAGAGAGGATGTGGGATGCACTAGTTATGATAAATGAAAAGGCTTGCGCAAGATATGTTATCATGGAGGGTTGCATCAGACCAGTCTTAGGACTAAATACCACAACAATAACAACTTCAAATGTAATTAAAATTGTTTTCAAATTTATCAAACATTAGGAAATGGCTTGCTGGGAGGAACTTTCATTGCTTTGGAATCAAGTAAACATAGTCCTTCTGAAGTAACATTTATAACATTTTGAGTTTAATAATAAAAACGGCCGTTTAGGTTGTCTACCATAATTTTCTCTTCACTCTGGAAATCTTTACCAGAGTAGTGCACTTTTCGTATGGAAAACGTTATAATTTATGAGTTTAGTTCCGATAATAATGGTAGTTACAGAAAAGCAGTCCTGTTAAATATCCAAAACGCTCTTGTAGACGAAAGCATGTCATGCAATTCTTAGTTTAACAATTTCGTACGCCTTTTTTAAACATATCTTTACTTTCAACGATATCGCAAATAATAATGTAATTGTCTTACCTCTAATAATTATGTTTTTGGAATATTTTTTACAAGTTATATAAGGATAGATTTTACAATGGTAAAACCTTCGCCTTTAATTGCAAATATAATAACTTTTAGTAACAGTTTACGTGAATAAAGTCATGTTGGATTGCCTACTACCGTATTTAAATAATCAGTGAAACGAAAAGTATGTCTAAAAACCTACTCCTGATTCCACTACTACTGTCCGCGTGCGCCCAAGTATAATTTTTAAGTCCGGGCCGGAGAACACGGCAGGATTGGCAAGTCAGGTTTATAGCCTCAGTCAATGGCGTATGACGTCGCCCTTAATGGTCCGTGCGAAGGGAAAGGTATTACACAATGTATATGTGTCTGTGTGTTCAATGTCACTAGATTATATCAAGTTTCTGGGACTCACGAGAGAGAACAGTTTATATAAACAGTCCTCTTTGCAACGTGCTCAGTCTTAAACAGCAGAAACATGCGGCTTCGTTCAGTGGCTGATGGGAACATTTTAGTGTATATTAACAGACAGATGTAAACATTTCCTGTAGTAAAGAATTCTATATTTGAATTAATTCCAGAAACCAACATTTTGATACGTAACTCTACCCTTAAGAGTACTCGGTTACCACGGCAACTTTTCAGAACGCCGGAACCAAGTATACTCGGGTACCTTGTCTTCGCAGAAGCAACGTCTATTGAGTCCAACACCATCTGTTGCTAACGTAGTTGATAGCCGATGTCTCCTAACAAATATAATTGAGCAGGACAGCCCTCGGACCTCTCGCCAGAGGGACAATACCTCATTCCCAGAGGTTTCTAAACTGAAGCGATTTTAGTGAGCTATACCTTGCATAGAATGAGAAATTTTATTGCATAAAAGGAAATGGTAAAATTGATTTATTTATTATTTCTACATTTTCTAGATTCAAGAAAATAGTACTTTGACTGACTTTCTAATTTACATATAATAACGTTGGTTGCAGAGTTTTCTTTATAATTGCCATATAATACAATGAATAAAGAAGCATGTTTCTTGTGGGAATTTGATATTTTCTAGTTAAAATGTGGAATTTCTTCAAAAGTGCATAAAAAAATATTTGCATCTGAGATATGGCCTATATATATATATACGAATTAATGATTGAAACGTGTTGTCGTCACACACATTGTATATTTGGATAGGGTGTAAGGATAGAACATGTGGGAGAAAGTTGGGAAATTCACTTTTAAGTCACAACCTGGGCATAGAAATATATATATGAGTTAGGAAATGACATTGCCATGTTAATTAAAACAATTAATATGGAAAGGACAGAGAGATAGAAAGAAGGTGACTTACCTGAGGTTCATAGATGGTAGACACCTTCCAGTGATCGGCTAGCCGATCACTGGAAATGTCTTCCTAACTTTCTGATGAAGAGGGCGGTGCCTCCGAAAATTCAAGTACTCTAAACCTCACAAGGTGTCTACCATCTATGAACCTCAGGTAAGTCACCTTCTTTCTATCTCTCTGTCCTTTCCCTATTTGTTTAAAGATGTGGCTAATTTTCCTTAGATTTGATTCTCATCTTTTAAATGCTTTGCAGTTCACATATTAGTTCTTTAAGTGTTTTCCACTCTTACTCACTGCTGGTTGACATGTCCATCCACGTGCAATCTAATGGATTCCATGTACTGTCTTCCTGCTACTTCTTTGAGATTTTAAAGAGCTTAGGTTATAATGTTGTAAATGTGTTTATATGAATAAATTCATTATAATAAGTTTGATATGATGGATTAATTTGTAATAATGACTATGTCCTGGTTAATCGGTAAAATTGATTCACTAGTTCTTACACACTACTATAATGCTTCACGGTGGTCAAGTAATTTGGTAGATTAAATAGACAGTACCTGAACATTCACCCAAAGATGATGGCAGTATACCACATTTGTTGAGTGTTGATCTACTCCAAGACAATGTCACTATCTGCTCCAAGCAGACTATCATTCATATCTGATTACAATATTCTATGTACATGTACACAATTTAATTGATTGTAATGGATAATTGTGATTGTGTATAGCAGCAACTTGAATGACAACCTAGCAATAATTTAGTATTTCAATTTATAGTATAGGTCTATGCAAATATTTTATTCACAGTGCAATTTTTATTGAATAATGATAGTATTGTCCACAAATAAAGCCTTTAATTCTTTGACATTAGTAAATAGTTTATAATAAAAGTATTTATTGACCTTTTTCAGACAAATTTATTAATTCAAATTAAAGAATAAGAATGTTTTGGTACATGTTCACACCTACAAGTTTTTCTTTCAAATTATTGTAATATCCAAACACAGGTAGCATTTAGCATATTGAATGAAACACAACAATTTAAAGAAATGTCCACTACACTTTAATTCAAGCTGTGGTCAAAAACAAGACTGCTTTGTTTGGATATTACTCTAATTTTAAAGAAAAACCTGAAGAAGGTGTGAATATGCACCAAAGTTTCAGTATGGACACACAACTGAGTAAATAATTTAGTTGTAATTCCATATGCATGATAGTCAGCAATGTGCAAATGCAGAATACTTGCATCAACTTTTGGGCCAATGTTTAGATAATGATTATTGTAGTCTTATTTGATCAGGCAAACTATTTTCTGTAAAATTGTCCTAATAATATGTGGAACAAATACTTTGTCTTTTTCCATAGACATAAAAGCACCACTTGAATTTATTTCACAAAATTTCAATGGGGAATAATAATAAATTTGATCTTTTATTTAAACTTGAAATTGGAGCTACTATTTATTGTGTGGAGTTCATTAGGACAAACGATTTAGGTAGCCATTTGCTTCTTATTTCTCAATTTTACATTATAGACATGCAGAGTACTTCTCTTATCTAAATAACCTCTTAAATCTTTTCTGTAGATGTTTAGCTTCTATATTCTGTATTATAATTATATTTTTGACATATTGAAACATTTTACACACAAGCTCCTTCCATTTATGGTTGGTTGTTAAGTATATCCAGCCACCTCAAGAGGATACAGATGCTGTCTACCTGCTACTCTTTTGGGATTTAAATGAGCTGAGGTTTGTAGTTTATAAACTTGCAAATCTGATTATATGAATAATTTTGATATGATGGATTAATTTTTAATGTAATATTAATTATATAAATATACAATTACTAATAAATTCTGATTAATTTATTCAATTGAATAACTAGATCTTTCATAGGCAATGAGGTCACCACTGAAATACTTCATGGTGGATAAGTATTTTGAAGGATTAAATCAGAGTAATGAGTGTAATATATTGTTATTGATGAGTTCTGGCAAAGAGCAGAGAAAACATCTTATGTAGAGGTCAGTTCTTACAAATTTATTTAATTTTAAATGGAGGAATGTGCATATAGAAAACTTTCCAAGGAAGACAATGAATTCACTCAGAATGTTTTCCTAATCTTGAGGAAGGGACGGTGCCTCTGAAAATTCAAGACTTAAACACTCCACACATGCCTGTCATCTGTGCACTTCAGGTAAGCCACCAGTTTACTGCCTCTCTTTCCTGCCCTTATTAATTGTTTTAAATGACCTGATAATGTCATTTCTAAACATTGCCCACAAGGTGATGACATTATCCAGTGGCAGCTCATGAGATTTTAATGTTGTGTGTTACATCATCCCAAGGAACTATTTTGCTAAGAATAATTACCTAAAATATTAGTAATACTACAGCAGTTACAGTGTCGATAATATTCTACATAACATGTATTAAGGATGAATTACTAAAACTGTAGAAATATAAAATCAAATTGGATAAACTCCTAACTGAAAGTATTTTTACTTTGTACCTATTTTAACGAATGATAATTTTAGGAAGAAGACACACTTTATGGCAATATTGTATGCAGGATCGTGTGGTAATTTCCTCAAAGTTATGAAAGTCTTTGAAATGCTGCCCATTAAATGTTAATCCTTTTAAATAACCTTTGTTTAATTCAAATAAACCACAACTATTCCATAAATAGTAATCTTTTTATTAATTTGTCAAAAACATTTGAAACTGTAGCCTGATGATGCCCCCTACAGCTGTGTCAGCAAACATGCTCACTGCCTGGTGCTGTGTTCTTTTTAGCTCATATAATTCTTAGTTTGTGGGTGAGTAGGTGGTGAAACACTGTACTGTGCATGCACATTTCTCATTTCAGACAGTAAACTTGAGCTACAATGCAGGATAGCAAAGAGACCAGAGTATACTGGCAGGAGGGAAGCAGGCATTTTATAATCTTAGAAATCAAACCAGAAATTCACACTCTTAAAATACTATTATTATAAAGTTTCTTTAAATTACAAAACAAATAATTATTTCTAAATTAATTAATGTTCATGGGCATATATGCATCCGCCTCCACTGACAGCATCCCATTTTGTCCAGGGTTGATCTACTCTACCACTGTCTGCACCAAGCAGAGTAGCATGCATATCAAATTTGAACAAAATTCATTGTATATTTCAACATTTGCAATTTATAACAGATAATTGTGATTGTTAGAAAACAGCAGTACCTTGTTGATGATATAAACTATTAGTATTCCTAAATTTGAACCTCATTTAGTGAATTTTAAAGAATCAATAAATTAAGAAGATGAAAATTTATTTTCTTCCTTGAACCATTTGGTGTTTAATAAGAGTGTTGTCCATAAACACAACCTGTTATTGTTTCTCATTAGTACTCAATGTTACTGTAAGCCAAGAGATATTTGTAAAATAAATCAGAATATTATTTGGACAATAATATGACATGCATTGGGGTTTATATATTATTCCATTGATAGAAACAATACTAAATATAATGTTTTTTGTAACATAGTTTTCTGACTTTAAAATTTACAATAAATAAAAAGACGGCCAAAAAGTCAGCATATAAATATATGCCCTTTTATTCACATAAGCGATGTTTCATTTCCATTTTGAGACTTCCTCAGGTTTAGAATTTAGCAATATATCAAATTTACTCCTTGACTCCTTCAGCCAAAAAGATTATTGAATTTACGTGTGAAGAATTTATTGTTGCACGTGGACCATCTCCAGTGACGGTTTCGGCTGAAATGATCATCAAAACCAAGTAGGAAAAGTAGTGTTTCATAGATTGATTCTTAACAGTTCAAAAAAATTATGGCGTGCCAGAATTGTTCTTAATCACTAACTATTCAATAATGGATTTGATTGAATTAATATTTGTTTTTATGAGTTTGATTTAAGTCTACATGGGGAAGTTTGTTTTTCTCTTCATGTACTATATGAGGAACATTACTTGATTGGTGTACACATCCAATTGTATACTTTGATGTTAATAACTGCTGAGTTACATAAGCTGTATTTGGTCTGGATTCAAAGTTGTACCCAAATATAAATTAATTTTTAAAAATTTAATAATGAACTCAATTTATGCTGAGTTATTTTCTCACTCAGTTATTTTGATAGTGTACTATGTATCACAAAGATGTAATGAAATTGATTAAAATTAATTTCATATATGTCTAATTGGAGGCATTGAAATCAGGAGAGAAAAAAAGCTATGTCATCAATCTGGTTTTGATATGTGCAGATAAGTTTAAAAAAAATGGGTTAGAGGAAGTGAAAATAGCTCCTTCAGCCTCAGAGCCAAAATCATTTATTGGTCATGTTATTGATGATAAATTAGAACTACTTATACATAAATAATTATGAACTGATATCTTGTAATTCAAGACTCATTTCAAATTTGGCTACAGTGTTTGACAATGTAAATAAATTTAGAATATATAAGCACATAAACATTTTCCTTCTCTTTCTTAAAATTTAATTTAAATACTAGTATGAAATTTGAATGAAATAAAAAACCTTTTGCAGAGACTCCTGGTTATCGTCAAGCCTCTATCATCTATCAGTCCAATTCATCAGCATACTTACGAGCATGAGTTTTGTATCTTATATGAAAGTTCTTTATATTTCCTAAGGTTATTATATAAGCTATAAAATACAAATAAATTTAAAATATTAACTTTTAAATACACTACATTTAATATGTTATCAATTGAAAGTTGAAGTTAACAAAACTGACACCCATACTGTTAAATGAACTGCCACTCAACCAAGTACTCTGTGATAGTCCATTTATATTTAAGCTATAGAAAAGAGCTGGGTGGATAAAAGCACATATTGATTACCAAAACTTTCAAAATATTTTGGGTTTTAATTGACTGCAAGAAAAATATTATTATTAATTTAAGACCTTTACTATTAGTAATCTCTGGAAATTACATTTTGTCTCCATCACCAAGCATTTTACTTCACTGTTTTGGAGAGCAAACCTGCAAACTTTATTCCAAAACAGCACTATATGTTATGGTCTACAAATATTACATGGTAATTCTTAAGTATATTCATGAAGGCTCATATGAATCTATTGTTGTTTTGTGGTATTCAGTCCTTAGACTGGTCTGAAGCAACCCTCCAAGCTAACTTATCATACACAAGCCTTTTCATTACTACATTTCACATACTCCCTAATCTGCTTAGTGTATTCCATCTCTTAAAAATTGTGTTTATTGATGATACAAAAAGTAATTTGCAACGTAGCAGCTTCCATGCTTCCAACATACAACAACAATCAGAACAAACTACTTCATGCATACACATTAGTCTGTTGTTCTAAAAATAAAGAAGTTTGTTGTACTTATACAAAGGTGGCACTACATGTCTATATTTTCCTTGTTTTTTCTTTTTAATATTAACACCATCCTTGGACTTTCTCTTTTGTTACTATCCCACACACTTTCCTTTAATGATAATTTTACAAGACCTTCATGTCTGAAAATGTGGCCAGTTAATCTATCCCTTCTCCTGGTCAATGTCCTCTCTCTTCTCTTGTTCTTCTTAGAACTTCATCTATCCATCCATCTGATTTTCAGCATTCTTCTAAAACATCACATATACAGACATAATACTGTGTATGTACAGAATACACATTCCAGTATAAGTGTTCATTACAAATGGAAAATATGCTATAACATGAATGTAAATAGTTGAATAGCTGATAATGAATAATATTAGAAATACCTTTACAATAACAGATCATGTTTAGGAATAGTTCATACATTATAACATTTTTCTAAATTTTAGATTCATTATTCTAATACTTTCAACATTCTTTTACTGAATAGAAGGAGAAATAAATAATAGTAACCTTTAAATTGACTTCGGTTATTAGATAGCCATTTAATGCTTTGAGGCAGTTTGTTAAATATTGATATGCCTGAATGATAGACACAATTCTGTGCAATTAAAAACAATTTGTATTGATTGTACAGATTATGTTTGTTCCAGTGTTGTGTGAGTTTATATAATTATTGATTGTTGTATTCATAAATAACATTAATGAGAAAATGAATTGGCATTATAGCATGAAAAACCTCCATTTTTAATACTTCTACATATGGTTTATGATGTGGCCATACATATTTTTCAAACAAATGTTTTGAACACGAAAATACATTTATTAAATATGACTATTGTTGTTTTGGTATTTAGTCCTAAGACTGATCTGATGCAACCTTCCATAAATATGACTAAACCAAATATAATATGCAAAGTGAACTAGTTTTTTCGTTTTTAAATCATTGGTGTGGTTATTATTCATACTGCATGTGTTGATCACTTGGGTTAATTAATTTGATCAGAGCAATTTAACAAATTATTTGGTAGAAAATGAAGTTTAATTTCTATTTCAGTCATAATCTCTTGAAGTTATAAGCTGTAAAGATTTATTCAGTATGTGAATTTGAATAAAATATGTTTTGTTACTGTTAATTGCAGCACAGTGGCAATAAAACAATCCAGAAGTCAATGAGATTGAAATGGTGAAAACTTAAAATGAGTAACATATTCATATATTAGTAATTTTTGAATTGATGAATGAGGCTTTAAAGATGAGTGGACCACACTTCTCCAAAACAAGATGCTTCCATTTGAATCATTCATTTTTTTTCTATCTCTATTTTTCTTATCTTCAAAAAAAACTTCCCAATTTAAAATTTTACAGATTTTTCCTTGGTCATTGTTATTTTTAAATACTGTAATTATAAGATTTAATTTTTAATTTAATAAGAAAAATTAGGTTTCGATATGCTATCAATAAGACACTTGAATAAAATGATTTACCATGAAAACAGTTGAACATTTATGATTTTATAATGAGACTCGTTAATAACAAATCACCTGTGGGGTGAACCAAAAGAAGCAAAGTTTCTATGGCAAATAGATCTGGCAATGCGAACTTATTAAATTAAATATCAGCGATACCGATAGAAGACTAAAGCTGTATTTTCTGGTGGAGGTCTGGTACCGGTTGACGACTTAGAGGCTGCGTCTCACGAAGACTGCCACGATGTTCATCTGACGCCTTGGGCCAATATAGTGGAAACTTATACCAGAAATAATATACATTTCAAGAGCTTTAGCCAGCTCTTGCCAGCGACCCGCAATTTAATGATTCTCTCTACATCATTTCGCCTCGTATGGCCCCGAATTTCCCACCTCCACTTTCCAAACGCCAATCTTCTACACTTTCAAATGACACCCATTCGTTTGTATTTACACAATTGCAGCCAATAGGAAAAAAAATAGCTTCGAATGTGAACGAATTTCTTCACAAATATTTTGGATTAGTTACGCGCAATAGCTATTTACAATCAGCTCCGCGTAGCTTCACCTGACACGCAAATCGTTCTTGAATTAGGGACTAATGTCATTCATTTAAGAGACCGACGCTTATTCTCCGTATAAGGTCTCTTCTGCTATCGTTCGAAGACGTCTGTAAGCGCTGACCACGCACACAAAAAAATACGTCGCAGGCCTTCAGACGTTTACTCGCACACTTTTATAATATTACAAGTTAATAATTCAGATAATTTGCTCTGCTACCTCACTTATAACATACGGTAGAAAATAAACTGTAAAAATTTCAGAACTGTATTCTACCGATTTCCAAGAATAATGTACTCGTTTCGATGTTTGCCTTATTTAAATTAAACCTCATTTTTCAATACCCTCAAATTTTCATTGAAATTCGTTGAGCCGTTTAAGATTCTATTCGAGACAAACATACGGACAGACAGACAGACACTTCAATTTTTTTTATTGGTATATACTACAAGAATCTCATTTCAAAGATTCAAGAATACACAAGTGAATCACAATAATAATGAATCATATATTGAATTGAATTTTTGCGAATTTGTTTTTACGTTTTTTCTTTTGTGAAGCATTTCGCTCTTCAATCTAGAATAATAATTAATTTTAATATCTAAAAATTTAACATTTTTTATCTATACATGTTCACAAATTATCTGACCATTAATTCTGAAACTATCTTATAAGTGTAATTTAATTTTTAATGCTATACATTTGATATTCATCACACTTAGAGCGAACATTCACATACGAAGGAAGACAAGAAAGTGAATTCAAAATAACTCGTCAAGGGTTTAAAACGTATAATTGAACGACTAGATTTATAATCAAACAGTTCATATTTGAATACTATTATTTATATCAATAAATTTAATTAATGACGCGTCTCTTTATATTTTGACATCTACTGAGTGTTAGAAGGCGTTTAACGTCAGAATTTAAATGATTGATTATTTCATTTTGAAAACGATAGTTATATATTATCGGTGATTGATGACTATACGTCGTAATTTTAATCGTGCTATTATTTGTAAGAGTTAATTCATATTATACTAATATCTTCTGCAACATATCGAAATTAAATATGCAAGAACATTTAAATTAAATCTACTTTTTTTAAACCCTCAAATTTTCATTGAAATCCGCTGAGCTGTTTCAGAGTCCCCCCTATTGGAGACAAACATACGGGGGACAAACACACTTCAATTTTATTTATTGGTATAGATTACATTGGAATTGAATGCAATTGTCGTTTTTTTTAATTGTTCCTATCCTTGTCACAGAGGTATTGTTTTGTATTTGAGTGCCTCGCACTTTACGAGAATACAGAAATTGTATTTATTTGGTAAGTTAATTTGGAATTGTAATTTTAAAGAACAGTAAGTTAATAAAATTTATGATTTTTTTAACTAAGCCACCGCGACATGTCGACTTTTTTGAGGTCAGAATGCAGCAGCAGCAGCAGCCAGGAAAGACCGCACAGCCCACCGGTGGAGCCCCGACTAAACAGTACGACAACAAATGATTGACTGAAGAAGTGTACAGGTGGTTTCGGCTATTTCGGCGCAGTGTCTGTATTAATAGCGGGCAGCCACGCACCGTGCACAGCGCTCAGTGTTCGGCCAGCGCCACGCACACACACGACCGTACGCACGGGGGCACGCAGGCCACGCAGGTACGTACAGCCATTCGCTCAGCGAACATGTTCCTCTTCGTAGTCGTCGCTTTGTGTTGCTTCCTATATCTAACGATACTCATAAATAAAACGCCAGGTAACGAGTGTTTAACCGCCTCACTTCCCTTAACAACAATGTCTGCCGTTTAATTAACTGCCCCCTCCCCGGACCCCCCAAAGTTTTCTATTATTGTAATTCGCGGGGAACGTCTGTTGCATGGAGGGGCAGACTGTGGTCTCTGCGCCAAGTCAGACCGGGCATGTGTGTGGCTCCTTAACACGTCGCGGACGTCTGCGTTGTGCACTAGACGCGCCGTCGACTCACCGTAGCTGCGGATCGCTACCACAAACCATCCAACTTAATCAAACCAGTGTTATTTCCAAGAGATGCAGATTTGGTGACTTGTGAAGTGGATGGTGTTTTAAACCTAAGTGTTTCCGATTTCCAAAACTTTAATTCAACAGATGGAACTGAAAATTAATTCTATGACGAAGCCGCTTTTTTCCGTATTTCTTAAAATGGCCAACTGAATGGATAATACCAGAGGCTCGGCATGCGAATCATGCGTCTCATTAATAAATATTAGTAAGCATGCAGTCCGTCATTCGTCTGAGTCGCTATAGACTTTTTTAGGGAAATTTCGACAGGAATTTTTATTTTAGATCGTGTTAACTGTAATATTATTGGCTACCACAGAGGTAATATTGAGATTGTGTATCAAATAATGTATTGAGTTACTTTTTGCCATACACTTCTAATAGTCTTTAGACTGTCTCTTCTGGGGATCTGATGCCCTTTGGTCCATACAATCCAATTATATTTCTGCTCTGAGAGTTGTAATTGGGGCAGTGTAGAATAATGGTATAGATCTCCAAAATTATTTATAAATTTCGAGTTTGGTTGGTTTTTTTTTCAATTTTTGACAGAGAATTGGATTATATTAATGTATAAATTAAAATTTGCTTTAATTCATCGAGTCAATTCAAAATTATTCATAATTATTTAAAAAGTTGACATAAAACCACTGGATTATATCGACAGAAACATAAAACTATAAATGTTAATCATAATAATTTTAAAACATTTTGAAGAATATAATAGAGGTAACCTCAGACAATTATTTTGGCTCCAATCGCATGCCTACTATTTCTCATAATCACGGACAAATATCAAATGATTTTTTAAAAACGACTTTTACGTTTTCTTATAGAAGAACTACTAAGATCACGATAATACTTGTTATGTGGTGGAACTATTGAAATTCTTTTCAAAATCGAAATTGTTGATCTTTATCACAACTCTTTCAAAACTTTTACTATATGCGAGTCAATTCGATGAAAGTCGATTTAATGTGGAAGAGAAGGAGGTCCTATAAAGAGGATGGATATTAGAGAAACGTGTGCTAATAGAAAAAAATAGATGTACAGATTTACCTTTGTAAAACTGAAGAAACCTTACTTAAGAAGACACCGTTTATTTTACTTTAAGAAAAGTGAGAAATCGTGGTATCATCATATTTTCTAGATATTTAGTCATTTCCGTCCATTATACTTGCTTAATTTATGGAATACTTAAATGATGGGTAGCTAAATATTAGGACTGTGGTCATTGTCCGGCTGCAGCCTCGGATATGGAAAGTATTCTGTTTCCCTGTAGTCGAATTTTTTAAAAAAATTAGGAATATTCTCCATCACTGACGTGGTCGTTACGAAGAGATTAGAACACGTCTATATATTCTCTACTACTACACCTTTTATTTATATATACGCTTTGATAAAGTGTTTCCATTTTTCGTTTCTAAGATGGCTAAACCTCGTAGCATCCAATTTTTAAGATTCAATATAAATATCTCATTTAAATAACATTTTTTATATTACCCTATATCAAATTAGTTACACCTCTATTGTTTATTTGCTTTCCTTTTATTCGGCGAAATATTTATTGATAACCTTTATCCTACTAGTTGGTGTTAGAATAGTTTCGAAGGAGATTCTACATTCGACATCAGTGAACGTGTCTTTGAATCCTGAGAAAACTGCGGGAAAACGTTATATTGTCTAACTGAACTTTATAAACGAAAAATAAAATTGAAAAATAATTAATATTGACTTGTTACCGACAGCAGCCAAATACGTCGGAGACTAAACAAACTTGAATTTATTTTACTTATTCAAAAATACACACAGATTCAGTAGACATAAAAACTGTGATCTAGCGCTGCTGCTTCACAACACAGAAGTCCCGGGCTCAAATCCTGGCTTAGGCTTGGATGTTTGTGCCTTCATGGTCACGGAGACTGGGATTAAGACTGCTGGAGAATCGATACGCTGACCACGTATCACTCCAAATTCGGAATGTGTCATGTAAGATGAAAGTCCGCAGTCAACCCAAAGGCCAAGGCTCTGAACGGACTGCACAGCCAATGAAGAAGAAGACATAAAAACTATTGACTACAGTTTTAAAAATTAGAATGGCTTAGTTTTTACGATTCGATTTGCATTTTTATGCATTTCAGCTGCGTTTCCCAAGCACAAAAGATATAATTGGATTTTACACGAAAACAAACCGCCTTCGTGATCTGAAATTTATTACTTTCAACGTTATCTTACAACGATTCCCTGTTAAAATTTCCAAACTAATGATTTATACAGTAAGTTTGAAGATATACCTTCAGAATTGTCTATTATGATTATAACGACCGTAGTTGCTTTGTTGAGCCAAAAGTAATACTGAGCGAAAATTTCCGTCAAACAAAATGGCAGAACATCCAACTCCGTCTCGCGGATTACGTTGCAATAAATTATCTTTGGCGAGATGAATTTCGATTTTAGATACAATGAATGGTCCCTGAGATACACCATGCCAAAATTCCATGATCATTTTTGTGTTTTGCTATAGACAAATGGTTAAATTTATCATAGATAATAATAGAGTCGACCTTATTTTAACGAACAAACAGAATTTACAAATTTAAATATGTCGATTATTAAATATTGTTAAATATGCCTATTACTCACTTTATAAAATTTGTATATCAAGAATAGAATCTTGGATTATTTTAGTCATATGACGATAGCCGTTTCTTGTTTTCGCTGGATCAAGAAAGTAGGTATTTTCATCAACAGTATGTTATTTTTTATTTCATCTCCTCTACACTCAGTCACTAGAGTTAAATTCATAGCCATTCACTCAGCTTTAAGAGATGATCCGAGAAATCGATCAGTACTTATTTAGTTACACGGAGAAAGAGGAGAAGAGGGAAGGAACCTACAGCATAAATAGGACTTAACAATCTTGGACAACTACTACGCCAGCATAAGATGACATGGAAAGTCATCGAAACGTCGTTATATGTTAATTCTACTCGGTTAGTATCTCGAAAATTATTTATTCAAGCATTACGCCGAGAAAATCTGCAATCCTTAAAAATACATCTTTTCTTAGCAGGAGACAGAAACCTATTAAAAGTCCTGATACGAAGTTCCTGGCATCCAGCAAAGAGCTATGAATATAAAATACGGTTCTTTCAGGCGTGTGGCACCTCATAAAGCACAAAAGTAATATATTTTTCTATGCAACGTTGAGCTCGATACATCTTACCATCTGTTCACCTTCACGTACATTCAATTTAAAAAATAAAAAATTGCTCATATCGACAGTTATAATTATAATAAATGCCAAAGAAACACATTAATACACTTTCGCCACGACTGATATCTGCTCATTCAAATGTTTAGTTAAAATATTTCAATCCAGAAGCTTGAATTGAATTTCGGAGAAGACGCATTGGGTGTATATTATTGAGCACAATGGTGAATAGATTCCAATATTTTTCAATAATGACCGGTCGATGTTGAAATGGAGTAAAACAATCTGAGTGAGAGGTATTAACGTAATTATTTTTTAATTTAAAGGGAAAAAGAAAAGAAATTCGTTAATATGTCACACACAGCTTGTTTTATTCCTTTTCAACAGCTGAACCATCAAAATCTTCAGTTTAAGTTTTCCATTAATCGAGTATCGAAATGTTTCAGACTCACGGTATAAAAGGAAATATAAGTATAATACTGTTTTTATATAGAATAGGAGAATTTTATACAAATAAATCTAAAACTGGGAAATATCGTTGTGTTATTCTTCTACTTTATGGTATGGAGTTACCGATATACATATTTATAGCCTTAATAAGTTACAAAGAAGAGCGTTAAAACTTATTTGATGTAAAAATAAAATATTTAGTGTAACAATAATATTACATAAAATTGATTAGTAGGATTCTATAAAGTTAAACGCTCTACATTTCTTGTATAAGTGCATGATTAAGTTGTTGCTTTCCTATCTTAAAAATTAATTAAGTTATAAATATGATAACCCATACATTTTTAATAGGTTGATCTTCGCGCAAGTAGGGATAAGGTAGATTTTAAAATATTGTAAATTTTTATAAGTATTCAGAGATTTTAACCAGTTCCAAAATAAAATAAGAATGGTTCAATCAGATCCTTAATTCTATTAAGCTTTTGATAACTAAGCAAATTTATTATTATTTACTATATAAGATACCGGGCCCAAAAGCTTCGTGATTATATTAAGTAAATTTGAATAAAGAATTGCACTTCCCATAGTAAATTTACAAACTCAGCAAAGAGCGACGATGCGGAAATTTTTTCAATGAAGTCTACAACACAGTATCTGTTCGTATTAAGAGAACGGAATCTTGACGACATAAACGTATCGCCTCGGCGATTAGTTTTCTCCGCAAACACAGCGGTGCTTATCTTCGCGTCCCGTTTATTTTCATCTATTTGCATCTCCAAAATTCTCAAGCACCTGCTATACGTCCACTAGGAGTTTGAAAGCTACCAATATAATCTACACACTCTTGTGCCAGGTTTTCTGTAATTAATGAGAGGGCATCGCAGTATTCTAAGTTATTCGACTGTCCATTTTATTTCCTATTCTTGTGACAGATTCAATATTTTACGTTGAGAGGAAATCGTGTTTCAATATTTTAACATATACGCAAATTGATGCTGCTATGTGTCGAGAATTTTCAGACTTGTGTCAGCCACTTTGCACGACGTTCGCAAAATGTTGGATTTATGTCCGGGAAAAATTATTTTTCAGCAAAGCCTGAAATATATGAATTTTTTTGTATTTGTTCCGATTAAACTGACTGCATATTGGTTTAATGAACAGGATAATACATCATGTATCAGTTGGATGGTCTGTGGTCACAGAATGTTCTTACATGAGGCATCATCACCCCTGTGGACAGGAGTTGAAAAAAACTACCTGTGATGAGAATTATGCAATACCAAATTTGCATATTTAGTATTATGGTACAATACGTTTTTTGTAAAATAATTTATGTACCTAATCCGCTGCAGATTGTTGTTTCTTTGTATTACACTTGTAACTCTATGGCCTTTTGAAAAATAACCTGTCAGTCGTGAATTTTCTCTGGCCTATCGATGTGATAAGCATTTCTTGAAAATCACTTCCTCGTTTGATAGGAAGTTTAACTGATGCACTGGAATTGTTCTGGTAAAGTATATTATTGCTTTAAAATTTTATATGTATCGTACAGAAAAGTGGCTTTATATACTCTCAGGGACTTTGAAGATTCGATTATAAATTCTAAAATGTAGTTATAAAATTGTGATTAGTTTGACTTAATTTCATAACCCCTAATTCTTTCTAATAAAGACCTTATACAATTTTTCAGCACTTATTTTTATTTTGTTTCCTGTCAATTTTTATTGTTGTGTAATTAGCTCTAAACACAACATAAAAGTTTATACAGCAACATATTTTTCACAAATAAAAACGTGTTTATTCAATATGAATAATTAGTACGAACAATCAAATTAGTTTCTATACCAATGACATTTATTTATTCTTCTCATTGATTTGATTTACGGAGATTTTTTTAATTTGCATAGATAAGTTGGGATGAGAGGTTAATTTTACTAATTATTATTATATTTAATATTAAATATTGAGCTCCGCAGTTTGTTGACAAAATTAAAACAGTTTAATTTATTAGACATAAGGGATCAATTACGAATGGTTTTAAAGAGAAAAGAAAAGATTATATTTAAAATTATGAATTTATAACAATCTAAAAAAAATTAACAAGAGAATTGAATTAAAAGTTACACAATGAAAAAAGTTAGCAATAATAAATCTTAGACTGAAACTCGTTAAAAATCATGGTCATCTGTGGGGTGTACAAAACGAAGCAATGTAGTTCATGGCAATAGGTCCGGCAATGTGAATTTTATCAAAGTTAACGATACCCGTGAAACTGCAGCTGCATTCTGACGGCGCTCTGTTCCAGCCTGTTGACTGAGGTGATGACAGTCTGAAAACATCTGCTGTTGACGTCCGTTGCCTCCATCGGGCTGTTCTCGCTGTATTGTGGACGCCCTGGCCCAAAGATTTAGCCGAAACTCCTGCCAAGAAATCGTGAATCTCCATGTATCGCGGACGATTTGGCACCAAAATAGCGGAGACTCCATTTTATCCGTTCGGCGGCTAGCAATTTTCTGTTTTGATCAACTCTTGCCGGCCTCTCAACCATCTCTTCTTCTCCGCCTCAAAATAAGCTCAAACGTCACCTCGTTAGGAGCCCAATGCCCTCCTACTTAATTACGGCAGCCAATCGGCTCCAATTCCCAATAGTGCCCATTGGCTTGCATTTCAACAATTCCACCCAATAGGAAAATCTTCATTTTCCGGGCCTAAACAAGTTGCGTCGCAGATGTTTCATATTATTCCGTTACCGGTAACAACTCCAAATTATTCAAACAACTTCCGACTTGACGGAGAAAAATCCTTCCGAATTAGGGACGGATGACCCTTTGGTTAGTGAAAGGGTCCTTTTATTCTATTGTGACAAAAAAGAGGGTCGCCTTCATTGTCTGAAAGAATCTAGGAAAGCGAGACCACATACAGCAGAAAAATGCGTCGCAGAACTTAAGCTTACTCCGCGTACTTTTAATGCATTACAAATTTAGGAGGAACCAGAAGCCACGATCTTGACAATGTTAAAATAATGATTTAAGGTATATTTTTCTCGGAAAATTTTATAGAATACAGAACTGAAATTTTCGCAGCTTATCTATAAACTTGTGGTAAGTGTGAATTGATCATTTGCACCACCGTCTGAAATATTGTTCCACTCTAAAATATAGAAAACCATTATAAAATGGATATTCGATTTTGAAGTTTTGGCAAAGGAAAGGAAATGATCAGTTTGTTTGGGAGTTGGACTCGAAATTTTAGTTGACATCTCTTCCACGGCGATCAAAGTAAGGAGAATTCAGTATAACGATTCAGTAGTAACACGAAATTTCAATAAAATTTTAATTAAAATGTTATTGGAATTTTGGCCATGGATATGAAATTTCAATAACATTTTGCTTAATGATCTGAAGAGGTCCCGAAAGTTAGAGACGAAATGTCTTAATTTAAAGTAAAATTATGTTCCTGACTTTCGGCCATTCATTGTATTTTATGTTTAGAAACCCATGCTTTTAATTTAGTTGTAAAAATTAATAAAAACCAAAATTTTAATAAAATTTTGTAAAGAAGGTTTCAACATATGCTTACTCATTTTTTTAAATCGAAAAAACTTTTAATATTTTGTTTAATATATAGATTTCTAATATGTCCCTGGAATGTACACGATTCTGGATTGTATCGGCTCACACAGAGCATTTGCCAAACTTCAGAGTTCACAAAATTTACAAATTCAACTTCCCTGTGCTTACCGAACTCATTGGGCAACAACATTCGCGTATCGTTCAAGTATTACACTGAAAATTGATTTCAAATAAGTCGGAACAATAAATCTTAACTCCTCGACGTTTGTTAAATTGTGTTGAAATATCATTATCACATTTGTCAAAAACTATTGCATTAAAATTTTGAAGAAATATACAACCAATAATGTTATTAATGGCATCTAATAAAACAACCTCGGTAATTAAAAAATTGTTTCGTGAAATATCAGTCAAGATAATTTTGAAATATATTGACCGTGTCTGAATTTTACTTTTCGTTGAAAGAATAATTTTGAGGATTACTTTCCAGCCATTAGACCTTGGATTTTAACCAATTAAAACGAGCAAGTTTGATAATTTGTAGGATTTTGTTACATAATATTATCAACAGGTGAATAAAGAGAAGCTTGGCAGATGAGTTCATTATCTATTGGTTGACATTAAATTTAGCCAACCTTGATCAATTATACTATTCAAAAACGGCAAATAAGTCGAATCAGAGGCTATTTTAGCTAATAAGTATACATTTGTTATCCCAACAAAATTAATGAGCGAAATTATTTATGAAAAATCTGTATGACACGCCAGTTTCACATTTAACTGTATTACTCATTATATGTCAATTCAATGTTATTGCTTACACTTTTTGAAATCAAGAACACGTGCACACCGAGCTTCAGTGAATCAGAACCCTAAGTCAATCTTCGGAAACGTTTCGTTTGATAGTGTTTTCAACACACAGAGTGAAGTCAAATCTATCAAAGCGATAAATGAGGGAATTTCCTTTGAAGATTTCCTGGTGTCTGTCAAGGTTTGTCTGACAGATACATGAAAAGGAAAAGCTGAAGTATATTAAGAAAACGTCGTTCAGAATACGGACAGGAAACAGATGCAGGATATTGTATAGAATGACAGGATCGAATTTATTTTAAATTTATATTTAACTAACTAAACTAGAATAAGGGCGTTAAAGGAATTATAACAGAGGGTGTTTCAAAAAGTATCATCTGATTTTAAATGTATTTTGTAAAATATGTATATGTAAAATAATTGTTAATCTCTATAATAAAGGAAGATATATAAAGTTTATTTACATAACTCAAAGGTGCCCGACCTTCACTCTGGCTACTCTACCTTAGGTTACTACTTCCTTGGCTGTTGTTATGCGGTTCCGCAGTTAGACCTTTGTTGCTGGAAGTGGAGACTGAGTATTATTAACGCCCACAAGGAAAAAATCACATGCATAGAGGTTCAGTTACTTTGGAGGCTAGAATGTAAGGCTGAATCATTTTGTTTAGTGCAGTCGATTCATCGTCGAAGAAACCTATTACTTAAAATCACTTGGAAGTCAAGCGTTTCTCCTTGTTAATTGTCAAAAGCTGAATAGTTGTGAATTAAAATGGGATGATTCTTTTTATAACACGCTGTATAGCCGAAGCTAAGGAAGAATGGACGGCTACTTGTCAGCCAGAACTTCAAGAAGTCGTGACCATTCATCAGTTAATGTAAACTAGAACATTTTCTGAAATTGGAAACATGATTACAAAAACTTTAATTTCTATTTAAATAAACCGTGATTATATTTGAAAAATCAGAGTGTTGTTATTTATTTCGATTATATTGTGATCGAGTTTCTCGCTTACCGTTTGGAAAATCTTTATTTTTACTGAATTTAAATTATTTTTAATCAACTAATAATTAGCTCCATCTGGTATGTTATCTTTCTTGATTCAACAAAATAATTTAATGTAAAATTATGAACAACCATAAATTAGAACATTTAGTTAATTGAAAATTAATAAGTGTTCTATAACTCGAGGAAGGATAATTGACACGTTAGAACAAGTGTAATACAACTTAGACTTGTGATTGGGAAGGTTTAAATTGCTTTCTTATTTGTTTCCTGACTGTTAGCAGTACAATTATTGAACACGTGGTCACCCAGTGCTTACTCCTTTGGGAAGTGTCAAATACAGAAGCTACAGATGTTCTGTTATATGAAAGCCAAAAGCAGAGATGAATTTCCATGAGATGCGACAATGTCACTCACTTCTCCGCCTTATCTGCTGTAGTGACGCGCATTCAAACAAGTTTCGCGCAGCATTGTGATGTGCTTCGCTAGACCATTAAAGTCTAACTCTCAGCAAACAAATTCATATTCTACACAAAACCTTAAAATATTCCCTCTACTGATATAATTTTTTAATTTCTGTTCTCACCCAGTGCAACAGTTAATAGTATATGCTAAAAGACTGCAGTGTTCCTATAAGGTGTAGTTATTCAACTTTAGTTTAAAACCCTTAATACCAACAAAATTCGATTTATTTATTGAATTCTTTTACTAAGGAAATAGCACAAGTAAAGTAATCATTTTTTACATAATATACACGACATTGAAGTACGAAATATGAAAATACAAAAATTAGGAACAACAACTACACTCACAAGTAAAAGCAACAAACGTAAAAAAATACAAAATGGTACATTTGAAACCGAGAAAAACATACATGAATAAATCAAGTATTAATATAGAATTTTACAATTGTTATTAGTTAATTATAATTCGCCGAAGCACAATGGCAATTTTTTTCACTTATTTCTGCTCTGTAACTTTTGACGACAAGAAAATCTCGCTCTATTCAATGTAGTGATGAGTTCACGTCAGGTGATGTATGTTTTATATTCCTTTTATTTATTCTTAGAGGCCTTGTCTACGTAGTGGATATGAAGTCATCAAGGTGTGGACGTATATGTCGAATAGATCAACATTTCTCAATCCGTATCAGGTTGCAATGCTATCCTGGTACAGGCTAGGTAGTAACCGGTTAGACGGAACCTCACCCTCAGCCACGTGAGTTGGTTCACCACTGCGCATGCTTGGTCAATGTGTTAAAGTCTTGTACCAGCTACCAGCTTGTGAAGGCTCCTTACTTCCCTGTATACCAGTATCTTTTTGTATTAAACTTTCAATTTAACGCTCTTAAACAATCTCTACTTTTTTAAAGTCTGCCGACGTACTACCAATTTTCTTATTTACTATGTTAAATAACTTCGTCTTGATTCTGAAATGGAGATGGCTCTGGATTTTCATATGACCAACTCAGTATTGGAGAGAGAGTATTACGATTACTTAGATCTTGTTCGTACCAGCACTATTGTGGGATACGGTACTACAATTCAACTGTGCCAAACGACTATAAAAAGCAATTAACTGAGTAATACGCACCATTTAAGAGGATATTTGTACATTTTGTGCATAAATATGCCAAGACAATTTTCAGTTTTTTATCCATCGGTAAAAAGTCCAATAGTTTTATCCCGGAATAATGATCAAGTAAAGCAATTTTGGTCTCGTTTCCCATTCGCGTCTTTCTCAGTTAGTCAAAATCAGCTTTTTATTACATTTGACGCATTTAAAATTTTTAGCCATAGTGTTCTCTGATTCTAATATTATTGTAGTTACATATTGACATCCTTTTTCTATAAGATTTTCTATATATATTACTATGACCTCGACTACAGTTTAATGTTAGTTGGCAGTGCCTAAATGCTATGCAGCGAAACCCTTAGAAAAACCTACATCAGGTAGGTAATATCTCTCGATATTTGTCCCACGCCTTCCCAATGACTGGAGGATGCGTTTGCTGAGACTACGGACTTTCTTCTCCACAATTCAACCCGGCCGGAAACACTACTTACAATATTCCAAATATCTGCTGTCATAGAGTTCATAATTGTAAAAATATTAATTTGAATAAATTAATTAGTTATTATTGTCAAAGAGTTCAATAATACCGTTAAATACCATATACATGTCAAATGTAATATTGCAACTAATCATTTTCTAGTAAAGGAAAATGTATAAAAGGTTAGTTATAATATATGCTGAGGCAGACAATTTTAAACAAAATATTACAAATAGAATAATATTTCATATTAATATGTAAGGTTTTTTAAACTCTAAGTAACAGAAACTCTAGTGAAACCGAGCACACAAAAAGGGAATCGTAATAGTATGTAGTTTCCTTTTTACAGCACCTTTGGCCGAATTTGGTTTAGATAGATGAACTCAAAAAAACTATTATTTACGTTTTTACAGCAATTCAATAGCTATTAACCACACGAACGTAAGGATTTACGTCGGAATAATGGAAGATACTCGAAAAATGTTAGTAGTCATATAAACACTGGAATGTCAATAAAATAAAATTCACACCAGTATTTTAAGTACGAGGTATTCCAAGCACTGCAACTACTGAAGGGACAATTTCAGTTGCTTATGAAGAGTTGCAGGAAGTTCTAGGTAGAATAAGAGAGAACAGTATGGAGGGCTTTGATCAAGAGAAGGGATAGATTAATTGGCCACGTTTTGAGGGTCTTGAAAAATTGGCATTAGACGGAAGTGTGTCGAGTACGAACAGAAGAGGGAGGCCAAGGATGGAGCAGATTATGGAGGATGCGTGGTGTGGTACTTATGCTGAAAAGAAAAGACAAGGATTACAAATAATTGGTAAAAGATATATGTATAACTACAAAATATAAGGTACAGTCAGTTAAGAGGATGCTATTGGAGAGAAGCTGAAAAGAAAAGACAAGGATTACAAATAATTGGTAAAAAAAATATGTATAACTACAAAATATAAGGTACAGTAAGTTAAGAGGATGCGATTGGTGAGAAGCAGCCCAGATGTTCAAAAACAATAACTAACGCCATTAGTCGAAATCAAAAGGATCACGAATAATGAAATTTTGGAGTCTAGTCTAAATTTTCTAAATCCATGTTTCAATAAATTTGCTCAAATTTAACCATTAAGCCGCAACATATTTGGATATATATGTGCTATCGACGCCAAATGCTTTTTTCATCCATTTTTGAAAGTAACCTTGCAATTAACTTAGAAAACGTAAAATTCTCGACAGGGAACATGTTTACTCATGTATTGACAAGTAAAGCAATATAACCATTTCGATACTACCACAGAAATGTAGTACAAGGTAATTAAAAAACAGGAAAAAATCTGCAACAGTCTAAACTATATTTAAATTAGAAAAGACTGTAAAACTACTCTATTCTTGAATCTTTTGTGTGTTGATTATGAAACACATTTTTGAAGATGAAATTAATGTAGGCACAAAAGAATACCAAATACACAAAACTCTCGCAATTATTTCTGTTTAAGCTTACAAAATCTTCGAACCAGGAAGAATACCAGAAGATTTTAGTAAAAACATAATTATACTGGGGCTGGTAGATGCGAACAACACAGTTGAGTATATAATGCATGTAAAATATTAAAGAAAATAGTACATAGGAGGATAGAACGACAAATAGAGTGCGAGTTAGAAGAAGATCAGTTTGGTTTTATGAAGAATGAAGGGACAATAGAAGCAATATTGACTTTTCGTCTAATTTTAGAAGACAATAAAAAACAGGTCTACGTTCCGCGAGCTACTGCTTAAATAGTTTCAGCCCCGTACTATTGGAGAAGTCAGGTATTTTCTCGAATGATGGCGCTAGATCTAGAAGGTATCGTCGATAAAGGATACGGTATACGCAACATGCAACGCCGCCTGTGAAACGACTTATCAACACAAACGTGTTGACAAATAAAACTAACTGAGGTTGAATTTACACGTTGCGCTAACAGATGTCGTTACTTCAGTACTTGAGCCAATCTCGTAACAGTATTTTGCAAAATCGGCAGAAAATTGGGTCGGGACAAAGAAGGTCCATAATGGGACGAGTAGAAACCCTAACCAATGTCACACAAGTCTGTCTGACCCTACAAAAATATTTAATATAATTAATAAAAAAATGTCCTTTCCACTTGTCCTGGTCCATTTTATTAGGCAACACAAAATTAAATTAAATACAATAAAATTAAATGTTTATATATACTAATACCTTGGTTGCAGGCAATAAAAAAAATTACATGATACAGTTCGTCTATGCGATTCCGCAGCATTTCGACGTGAAAAACTGGTAATTTCTTTTATAAGACCTAAACACTTCTGCCGTACGTAAGTATAAAAGACCATTTACCACTTAACATAGCCTGATTGTGTGTACTCGTTTGTGTAGCGTATGTTTTGTCGATTCAACTACGTCTCTAGTTGCTTTCCTACTTATCTATCGCAGCTTGTAAACATTCAACTCTCCCGTCGCCTCAAAAGAAAACTTCGAATTGCCCTCATCCTTCCCCCTGATCATTCAGGCACATCCAACCGACTCTACCATCATGCCCGCAGACCACATCCTCATTAATTCTCCAAAAATCATTTTACTGCTCGTCAATCCTCACACACCCACGTCGTATGCCCCTCTGATACAATTAAACCTAACCTGTTCGACTAAAGTAAGTTAATCAAACGGATTAACCTAGCGTCATGTAAATTATATACAATATTTTATTTTCATGTTTTATTTTTCATATTGTATATACTATATTGAAATTAGCACAACTGAAAATCTGTAAAGATAATAGTTTTTATAAATTTTAAAAAAAACATTCAACTCAAAATTAGTAATATTGTGCTGTGGTATGCACACACTAAATTATTTCTTACTTACGATTAGCCGAGTATCAAAAGGAAGGTGCAAGTTAATATTGACAGACAGTCTGAGGAAACTTATCAGTCAGATACAACCTGAAGAAGGTACGATGTCGTGCATTAAATACTCATTTTATGAAACATAGTAATGGTAGCTAAAATTTTTATAGACTTCTTATACGTAAATAATGTGGGTTTGGAAATCAACATTCGTGTACCCTACGACTACATTGGGTTTTATATATGTTGCTTATAAACTAAGAAGGAAGGGTTTGCCTATTGCATCTCTGATATGGATAAATTATTTGGCTGTAAGTGAAACTTGGGTAAAGTTACCTGACTCACTCAATATAATTATTTATTAATATCTTTCATTTGCGCCTTTCCAGTGAAATATGCTGATTCTACCTGTCAATTGAAGACGTCGTTCAAAGTTTTAAGTTAAAATTTAATAGCTTGGCACTGCGAAATTTTTTACTTCACTTTACCTTAACCTTGTTATTGAGTCCAAAGGTTTGGATATCTTGAGCCGAAGCTCCTCATCACTAGAATTCAAAAGTCGCTTCACTAGTGTGTTTCTAAGTATTTTTAATCTGTTGTGGTAGCGCACACTGCTGTTTTTAATTTCATCAGTACGGCTTAAAATACCCAAATCTTTTCGGATGACCTCGTTCGGAACGAACCGTAGGGTGTTTACCAAGGATAATGACTATATTTTATCTACTTAGCTGCTCCCCAAAGTTGTATCTCGTATAGCCATATTTGCCGGATAGTACTTTTATGTAGCAATATTTTAATTTCCATAGAAAGTTGTGAATTTCGTCCCATGAGCCAATAATATTTCTGGAATTTTAGACCCAATTGTTTACGTTTGTAGAATATATGCTGTTTCCATGAAAGTCGTTTATTTAGATGCATTTCAAGGTACTTTACGGTTTCTTCTTGTGGTATTGGTTTTCGACTTAGAATTAGAGCAGGGTAATTTTCTCTTCTAGTTGTTAATGTTACATGGATTGATTTGGATTCATTTATATGAATTCGCCACTTACTAAACCATTGTGTCATTTTATTTAGGTGGGTTTATAGCTTTTCAGGAGCTACATTATGATCTACATGGGATGAAAGTATCACTGTATCATCCACGAATGTAGCAACTGTAGCATGTGGAGAAACTGGGAGATCAGAAGTAAATATGAGATACAACAATGGTTCCTGAACTCTTCCTTGGGGAACGCCAGCTTTGATAGGAAATAGTGAAGTGAGGGACTTTCCGTACCTAACCATAAAATGTCTATCCGTGAGATAGAACTTCAATATTTCATAGTTGTAGGACGGTAATGATAGTTTTGATTTTAAATAACAAACCGTTATGCCAGACCTAATCAATATCTAGGATTACAGCTGAGCAATACAGTTTATCATTGAAGTATTTGTAATTCTATCTACTACTCTATGGACTTGCTCTGTAGTTGAATGTTTTTAACGCAATCAAAACTGGTGGTTGGGTATATTACTATTTTCTATAGTCATGGGTGTTAATTATTGGAGTAGTAACTTTTCGAAACCTTTGGACAGGATTGGTATCAGTATGATGACAACTCTCCTTTTGTCTTACCAGGCGTGTGTACAATAATGATTGTATCAAATTTCCACTGCTCAGGTACAGTTCAGGAGATTTAGCTAGTCGTGTGTCAAGACGATGCTCAGTGGACAACTCCGTTTGTAGTGGGGTTAGACATCAACTTACTTTTACTGCGGGTTTTGTTGAGACAAGTTGATAGTGTAAAATCAATTATGAAAATATTGGCGTTAGAAAAATTGGAATAGGAAATAAGTATAGCGCGTGTTAAAAATATGTTATCGCAATACCCATATCCCGTTCGTATGAAGACAATTAATGTTCTTAACAATGATAGTGACGTTTCGCCAGGCCACTTGGAGGGGTAGAGTACCTCCTCAAACGACAATACTCCCCTCCTCCTTATTTACTGCGCATGTAAACACGCCGTGTAGAATCTCACGAACTGTACTGCGTTAAATAATTGGGTGATATACTTGAATCCAGAAAAGAACCTGCTGCATTATTTTGGATGGATCGTCACTGAGAATGAGTCGTTTTTATGTTACGTTTAATGCTACACTTTGAGGTACTGTAAGGCAGTCGCTATGACTGTTCATTTCTTTGTTATTATCACGTTTGTCCGTGCCGTGTTTTCGTATTCGTAGCCCAGTCCTCAGACAGGACCTCGGATTCCTGCCAACAATGTCACACCGGTGACCTGGGCTGCTTTTGTTCCGGACTATCTTTGGAGACACTGATTTGTAGTTCATTTTGCCTTCCATCAAAACGTCTCTTGAGAGACGAACGAAACGCATTCTATCTGAAACATGTGACTACTTTCCACAAACGAAACTTTCCTATTAGCGAGAGTCTTATGCAACTCAAATCAAACTCACATCATGAAAGACATATTTATTCACAAGTAGAGTACAAAAATAAAAATAAAAACGGTTTGCACTCAATTTTAAACACACCAGAAAGTTATGAAAAATTATCATTCAAATAATGATAAAATATTCCTTATATAAGTTACCTCGTTACGAAAACACTTTTTCAACAATATTCAAACCTAATTATTACCACCGCGCGGTTTTTATTTTCCATTACCTGAATTGAATATAACGTAACTGAAACCTCTACTTGGAGATTAAGTAAAGAAAAGAGAATGATAATTTTATTTTTAGAAGCGTCGGTCTATTCATACCTGCTCACATATAATTTACGTTTTCATTACCCTCATTCTCCAAATGGGCCACCCAAGAAAAGACTACCCAATTTAATTTAGAACAAGCTGGGTGCCCGGCGGTCTCCGCGTATGTATTTACGTTAGCCCCGTAAAGGAATGATATCAATACACATCTCTTGGTCAACGCGTGATTTTTTTTATATAAATTGTATTTACATAAAAAAATACAATGTGAAATATACATTGAGCCAGATGTGAGGAATACGTTTTAGATTCACAGTTTTAAAATACAGACAAAATTAAATGTGAAACACTAGTCTCAAGCAACGTTTGTTACAACTTTTATTACACACCGATAAAATGTAACTATTTCTTAAGTATATGATCCAAAGATTTCATTGATTATATATTACAATCTTGTAACTACTTTAACACAGAGATATCTGAATATTTGCATTTTTATAAATATTAACAACATTTCACTACAAATACATTTATACTGAAAAAACTATGTACCCTATAAATTTTAGAGAATTGTAGTCAACTCAAATTACTAGTATTAAGTTTATCAAAGTTATATGCATTATATATATATATATATATATTATTCTAAAACCGCTTTACAAGTTTTTAATCTAAATGAGATGATTTATTATCAATCAGTGCCAAATTAATTAGCAATAAATTTAGTGGTTCTTGGGTTTCCACCCGGGTTAAATAAAACTTAGCCACGCCGTTTAGATAAAGCACTCTGCCATTTTTCTTAAGTGAAGTTCTCTTGAGAAAGATGGCAAAGTACGTCATGGAAACGTCGTGGCTTCTTAGATCTTTAATAAATTTAGTAATTGTACATCAAAATTTATTTTACAAATTGGGCTGTATATATTCGAATATATTATCTTATTTAAAAGTCAAAAAAGTTTAATCATAGAATTAAATCCAAACAATTTTGAATCAGCGTGCAATACACATGTATTAGCTATATTTCATGCTTACTTTATGAACTATGATAAAAAATATTTGGTCAGGCTTCGCAACGGTAAATACCCATATTACCTAATAAAATGGATTATGGGATATTTGAAATTAATGTACGTCACGAAAATTATCTTTATATGAGAGAAACGTGTACAGCAGTCAAGACACTAGGATAAAAAATTTGGTTTAAAATAGGTAAATAATTAAGTTTGTCTTAGAAATTATCAACAACAAATCTATTAAATTCTAATTATTAAAAATCATACCTACGGCTTTTTATCACCTTTTGAGGTTTCCTAAAGTTCTATAAATATATATACAAACTTACGTACTAAAAAATAGTCTTGTTTCTCATCGTACATTTATGTGTTCGTATTTTGCAGAATATTTTAAAAATGTGACATTAGCAAATTGTTTCACATTGACGGCATGTTTTTTTTGTACAGTGAATTCCCTTGACTCTGAAGATGAAATCTTAAAATTTTATGCGTTGACACATACGTATATATATTTTTAGTTCCATTTATGATTGTGCTAAGGGTTTCTCACCCCAACCAATGTTTTTTCCTCGATATTTTTAAGAACGTGTGAACCAATTTTTATCGGACTGTACACGTGTCTTAATCTGCAGAAAGAATCACAAACATATTAATTTACAATAAATTTATTTAATTAAAGCACTGTGCTTTCATAAACGGCGGAATAAATTATTTATGACTGAATCGATGGCGAGAAAGTTGTCTGTCTATAAATACCTAGTGTAAAGAGATATTCTGTGATAACTGAATTTTAATTATTGAAGTCCTTACGTTTAATAAATGAAATACATAATTAACAATTAAAAAATTTACTTTCACAATTTTGTTCGAATAAAAATAGACAGGGAGCTTCCTTTTCTCAAAATAAATTAATTGGTGAGGTACGATGACAAAATGTAATATTTGTGGCCTATGAACTTACTGATGAATACAAGGTTAATGAATTTAACTCTTTATTTTTGTGTTGGTATTAAACCCTAAGGTCTTCCGATGTAATTTAGATATTATATTACATATATCACAACTCCTTGAATGGAAGAGGCTATTCTTTACTTCCTGATTGTACCGCGTGTATATTGAACTCTCTCAAGAGCACTGAGAGAATTTAAATTGAATTAAAATACGGGTAATATTTTCACTTTGTTATTATTGAATCGGGAATTTTAGCCTCTCTTAAGCTGCCGTACTTATTCAAAGTACTAGCATAAATCTTTACTCAGTTAAGGTACTGCCAGTTCTTGTTAATTTGAAGATAACCCGCAAACGGTATAGGTTGGTGTGTATCCATAGAGAATTTCTGCAAATTAAATCACGCGTTTACCTAAAGGTTATTGTCGAATTAATTCAATTTCATGACTAGTATAAGTAAATACCCGGTCATGCAGTTAGTAAAGCATTATTTTCATAGGCTAAATGGAAGTTTATTTAGCATGTCTTGCCAGTCAAATGTTGACGTATTTTGCATGCGTACGTATGTACATATATGTAGTGTTCGTGTGTGTGTGCTAGTTTCTATACTATAGCTGGCACAGGACGTGTGCACAATTGTAGGATAAAATTGAAAGAGCACAGCTGTTCTATTGAAAGTTAATAGACAGTCCGCGAAACCGGGAATAGTTTATTAACAAACAACTAAAATAACAGATCAATTTCTATGTTACTCTGCGAAATTGCATAAGTGAAACTAATCATGTGAATCAAACTTGTATAATAAGTGACTCTGATTCAAAATAAGACAGAAAGGACGGGAAATAAATGATTTATAGCAGAATTTATGAGACGTGCACACCTACTTATCAAATCAACTTATTATTATTTTTTAAGTGCAGTTTACTGCTACATACTTACCTCATGCATTATTTTTATTATTATTCTACAAAAAGTCAAGTTCAAGAGGATGAATGTTAAAACCAATCTTTCTAATATTTAAAATTAAATACTTTTACGATTTTTAATTAAACGAAGTTTCGGTGCATATTCGCACCTTCATCGTTTTCTCGATCAGATTATTGTTTCAACCAATCAGTTATTAATTTTTTTAAATATGTTTTTTAAGAATTAAATAATTCATTTCGTCCATTTTTATATATTTTATTGACTATGCTATTACATCCCTAAAAAACCAGGAGTTTAGTTAAAATTTCAACATTTTGAAATGTTCTACTGAAGGAAAAATTTGGGAAACCCTGAATTATAAGTCAAAGAACAGCTGTAAATATACTACTGACTACAACGGTGAAAAGCCGGCGAGTCGGTTAGCAGGGCTCACTGAAATGCATCATGATTTCTTCACGGCAATTATGCCTCATACAAACATAAAGAATTTACCACGTTTCCTTATTAAAATTCTCTGCGGCAGCTGGACCGCGAGCTTGCCAGTTGGCACGAAATGCTTCAGACAGCGGCGCCGCCTTCAAAAGATAAGAGAATCTGATTAATTCTCGATTTCATGGTCGTGAGATTGATTCCATCTTTCATCAAAGAGAAAATGTCTGCCACATTGAATGAACTCATTATTTTTGGTGTATCAGTACTGTGATATATTTGGTGCTGTTTTCTACCATTTTCTATTCTATGTGAAAACACTTACCAGCAAGCAGTATCCTCAATGATTTGATTTACATACTTTAATCACTCTTTTCCTGTACTGATCTTACCATCTATTGAAACATCTACCACGATGTTTATTAGCAAATCTTTACTTATTCTCCGAATGGTAATTTAGTCTACCCTGCAGCATTACATATCATGTGGATTCAACTCCGTAAGTTCTTGTGCAGCATAAATATAATTTCATAAAACTTCTCTCAATACATTTTAAAATGAATATCTTGTTAGTCTTGTAAAATGATTTTTAAGCTTTACCCCATATTTTGCTGTGTGGAAACGAATGTTATCTAATCGAATATTTAGTTTATTTTTAAGCTTAACGGTTCTACAACTGATAGTTTTTTTGATTTCTGATTTGTTTATTTGCTTCTTTTACAAAGAACATTACCTATTATATTTATAACGGGTATTTGCTTTTAATTAAATAATTTTCAACATGTCCTTTATTCAATTTTTTCTCTGGTTACTATTAAATAACGGTTCAAGTCTGTAATACAGTTTTACTATTGACATTCATTTTCAGTGGACCCCAAAGAAGAATTTCAGAGGCACTACACCTTTGAATTGTAATACCCGCACATATTTTTATAACATGAAATCATTAACACTTTTAATGTCAGAAATCACTTATCTGTAAGGGAAACGGAACTCATTTGTCTTAATCTTATGTTTTACGAATAATAAACACATAAATTGGCCCTCTTGCTTGATAGACTCGTATATAATAAATTATAAAACTATAGTCACATTTATCTATTAAAATAATGCCGATAAATTACCATTTTCGTTCAAAAAATTGGCAAGATTGTGGAGAAAACGAAGAACTGCTTATATGGGATTTGGTGATATCAAGGCTTGGATTTTTATTTTTCAAAGGGTAACACTACCCTAGGGCTTATGAGGTATAGTGGCAGTGGATTTTGGATCCTATAGAGGATACCATCAAATCAGACCAATTAACAAAAACTTTTCATGTTTCAATGGCTTAATAAAAGATTCTTAATTGATCAACCGGGTGAAGTCAACGTTTGATTAACCTGAAGATAAGGAAGAAGCAAAATACGCTTGGAAAAATTAAATATTTTGACAACTGTTCAACTTCACTATGGAAAACTGCCTATTTAAAGTGACTGGGTGTTTTTATGATTACCCACGCAGGGCTATGATTCGTTTCATAGGTTTTCGCGAACAAACAGAACATGTATGTTTCTGTTTATAGTCATATCAATATATATTTCAAACAGATTAAACTAATATGGATTCCTAAAAGCAAGAATATCAAGGAAGTCTCCATTGTTGACCAGCAAGCTAATTGCAAAGGTGGAAGCAAGAAGAATTGCAACATTGTTATCCAAACCCCATCTGATATCCAAAGTCTGTACAAGAAGAAAAGAGAACTGGCTTCTTCCACTGACCTGAGGAATAATTACAGCCCACTACAGACTTCCACTAGCAATCAACGGGTTATCACCATCCCGGCCAATAGGCCCAGAACATACCAAGTGATACTGTCCAGATTATAATTAACCATACTAATTGCCCCCATAATTTCTTACTTTCCATATCGCCTCAACCAACCAGCCTGCAGTGTTCAGCCCCTTACATTATGGAAAACATCCTTCTACAATGCCCTTCTCTCACCGCCATCAGAAGAAAACAGTTCGGATCCCAATCACCTTGCGATATCTCTTTTTTGAGCCGAGCATTCAACAATCTGTTCATCTTCCTGAAGGATACCAATTTGTTGAATCATATCTAAGGAAACGTTAATTGTAATATACATGATTTGATGTAATTATTCTGAAGTCACCAATGACGTCACCAGTTGACGCAATTAATTAAATATATATTCAGTAACAAAAAGTAAGCCATTATAGACCAATGAGCCTTAACGCGTAGTATGCAAACTAATGAACAACGGATTACATTAGATGTTAATTAGATGGAAAGAGTAGATTTTACTTGGTGTAATGTTAACTTGGTTAATTTTACGTTAATCTTACACCGACTGCTAGAATTTTAATAAGACAATAATAGAGCATGGTTGAATTAATTAATTAAAATTGATATTTTATTGACAAGTACCTGCACTATAGAAAATTTACCTTAATTACAAGCTCTACAACACAACAAAGCAATTGACATCACTTTCTTAGGTAATTGAAAGCTCAATTATCGTGGTCATGATTATTTGTGATCACCGAATACTGTATTATTTTGAACTGACGGCTTAGATGGATATATTGTTTGTACTTTACCGCCGAAGTCTCAGGAACTTGAGTGCACTGGTAGCTAGATGGATGTGACTGCATTGATCTGTTGTCGTTCTCTTTGAATGTCGTGCGAACTTCTCAACTCTATGAACTCCCGTTGTCCATCACTTATTCTACACCATTACCTATAACGTTCTGTCATCATCCCCTCACTTTTCTGTATTACGTCCCTTATATCACTGCCCTCTCGCCTTTTTCTACCTAATTCCTCACCTCAGCGAGGAAATATTCTTTCCTTCAGTTCAATGAAAAACCATTTCCTACCGCCAGAATTTTTTTAATGAGGGCAATACATCTTCCTGTAGAAACATGAAACCTACACTCTACAATATACCCACTTCCTGTGGAATTACTCACGTGTGTACCAATATGCTGAGACAGGCTGATTGGTTCATTAATTTCCATTAAAAACTTAATTATAAAAGTTCTAAAAGAAAATAAGGCAAAAAAAGTAAATAAGATAAAAATAACCAAGAAACATTCCGTTCCATTATCCCACATAAACTATATTTTTAAAACTAGTAATTGTTTCCTATTGTTCTCTGCACCTTTTCCCATGCTCTTCACGTTACTACGCTGTAATTACTTAAATATTTTTTAATAAATAAAAGGCCATACTTTTATTAAAATATTACTTCGCTTTCCACTTCACTCAATTTTTCGGGGTTCGAGTCCCTGGTCCGGTCGACATTTTTCCATTCGTGTCTTTTTTCTAAGAATAATTAATCTTTTTTAATTGTTTCAAACTCATTGAGCACGCCGCTAGCATGTTAGCAGATAGACTATTCCAGTCCCGAATTGTTCTATTTAGAAATGAAAATTTTCCTACATCACTTCTCTGTTTTGTTTGCCTAATCGTGCATGAGTGATCCATTTTAGAAACGCAAGTGGGAAGTAAAAGAAAACCGTTCATATTTCGTTTGCTCCTTGAAGATGTTTATAACCCTTTGGCTTGGTCGTCGGCCAAGTTAATCCCATCTGAAAGGAAAACGATGAATGGGTGTTGTTTGATGTTCTCGGTAACTGCTCGAGCGAGAATTTTACGTCTATTGAATTATTAAAATTTTAATAAAATAATCGCCAGTTAATTTATTTCGCCTTTGTATACAACAATGGCTTTCGGGAAAGTTACTCATTAAAGATTTTTTTCTTGATGCTTGCGGCTCGCTCTACTATACCGACTAATTCATTAAATAGCCGTTCTTTTAAGGGGTTGTTATACATCATCGTCCGCTTTGATATGTGTGTAATTTCACCCAGCAAGTTCAGATGCTTTATTTACCTTTCTATACTTTTTTGTCCAATATTCGCATTTCATCCCTACTCTATGGTGGACAAAGCCAATATAATGATCAAAATAAAGTTCTACTTTCTCTGTGAAATTCGCATTTCAGTTTAATGATGGTCTAGGGTTTATCATGATTTAACTCAAGATTTACAGTATAATTTATTAAGACCGATTGACAATGTAATTTAACATGTAGGAACCGTTTTAGAGTTGGACAGGAAATGTCGACAGTAGGGAACGTAATATAAGGCGCTCCATAAGATAGGCCCAATATTAGTTATCAGTTATTAACGACGGGGTTGTGTCAATATATAGATAAGTAAAGCGTAGTTCCTACCCTTGAATATAATCTAGATATAATGGATGCTAAATGAGATGGACATGAGCAGCTATAGGTTTTTGTAGGAAAAGCGTAGAAATCATGTTGAATTACTTCATAAATGAGTCGTGGCATTGCAAGATAAATTCTGTAAATATCTAGGAATGTATTTCAACATCTAGTAAATACACATAAACTATGTCGTTATGGTTGCGTCCAACTAACTCCGATTTGTGATGAAAACACTAAGAAAGAGTACATTTAGGACTCAGGAAATGGTTCCACCCTATTCTCTAATAAAGTGCAGTGTTCTGAAAACCATATAGGAACGCTGTCATATAATCCATAGAAAAAGATTTTTAAAAAGTGTAAACATAAACCATTCGGGGTCCAGGACGCGGGAAACAAGAAAGTTAGTAAATTAGGCGTTGGAATACTATAGTATACGCAATGTTCAAAACATATTCGGGACAAATGCATTGGATTGATATTCATGAACGTCTACAAGACTCGAACTACTTAGGTAAGAACGGTCATAACTTTGAAATAAAATCACGAATCCAAAAAAAAGTAAATAAATTAACAACCATTTTATTTCACAATAATTAAATGAAATACATTTATGACCATTACAGAAAAAGTTTTTATTTAGTTGTACTGACGTTTCGTCATCAAATTTAAGACTTCCTCGGGTAATGTTAATTTTGAATTTTTGAAGAATAAAAGGAAAAGAAGTGTATAGAAATCTAGGCATTCAAGTTTAGACTTTTATACATTTGGCTTCCCTTTTTCTACCAATATTTATCATTACCTGAGTAATTCTCAAATATGGTGACGATACGTTGGTTTAACTACATAATAACTTTATCTATAATGGTCCTAAATTTATTCTATTTAAATACCAGTTATCAGATTTGAATATACTTTATGAAACAGTTTTTGTTACATTTTCACTTCAGGGAAACTAGAAAAATAGGGGAGTGACCGTGGAAATGCGTAAAAGAAGGATCGAAGACTGTTTAACCACAAATTGGGGGGACGTCTCTTTTATCTGTAAATAATTTGTTTTAAATTGTATTTAGACGTTTTACTCTTTATTGAATAACACCGGACTTAATAAATTCGTTCATTCATTCAAATTTCTAATTTCTTTCTGAAAGCAAATGAATAGTATGACAACTGCCCTTTTAAAAGGTAACTTAGATGTTGAAGTTTTTCATATGACACTAGAGGCTTAAAATGATCATCTCAATGTCTGAACTTTTTTGTGAATATTGGAATGAACAATTATTTTTTGAAGTAATAGAAAAGCTTAATTTTGAGCGCGTTGTACTCTTGACAGCTGAAAACTTTCAGCTTTCCTCTCCGAGGATAACTCACAGATTGAAGTGTACTTAATGAAAAATATTGAGTTTAATATCAAGAAGCTATGTTATGTTTCTGTATTCTTGGGAAAGTAAATTGTTCGTTCATATCGTACAAAATTTCAATTTGGAAAGATTTATGAAAATTGAAACTCCAATATAAAATCACTTTCACCTCATCGATGGTGGTTTTTACAAAAAGGTACCATATCATATTAAGTGTAGTCTGATAAATATTTCAGTGCATTTACTACTTAAAAAAACACTTATCAGGCTTGAAATGCAGACAAATGAATTCAGAGGTACTTAGTGTACAGTAAATATTTAAAATACAAAATCATTAAACTCCTTTTGATCTCACAGAGTACTTAGACCGGGATTGGACCACAGACCCATAAACCTGTAAGAGTGTAAGTGAATTTAATCAGGTATAAACTTTAGAATACCGCCTATTTTCGAAAAATTAAACTTCCATGACCCTGTCGAACATTTAATCTGAAGTAACCGCCGTCGTCGTTGCCAGTACAGAGAATAAAAACTGCTTCAACATCACGAAAACGTTCTCAAACACCTACCAAATAACTTTCACACAATGGAAACTATTTTTAAATACCTGATGCCTGTTAAGTAGTTTACGATCAAATGTAGTTTTGTTGTTCACACATACCTCCCTTTCATCAGCTGAGAATTATCAGGTAAATATTGATAACAGTAAAAATATGTTTTTGTTGTAGCAAATCATCATGTGATGTCACATGTTTTTATTACGTTATTTGTGATGAACTTCGCAATTTAGAACCTTAATTATAGTGCATAAAACTTGATTCCATAAGATAAGAACACTCATATTCGAATACATTGGTGTTGCATAGAAAAATATCGTAAGACCTACAATTCTCCATTTAAGATATTTAATGAAGAATACATTGCAGTTGCATAGAAATCGTAAGACCTATGATTCTCCATTCTATTACAAGCTGGTAACTATAATATTATATTTCAAAACAAATAGGAATGTAGGATATTTAAAGTACGTGACAGCTGAGATCATTAATGGGAAAGAAGGTATATAATGTATATCTTTACCTGTCGTATACATGAGCCGAGAAATTGACAGAAAGTAAACTATTAAAAATATGAAATACGTCCATTTATTTTCAAGTATATTGAAGGAATGGTCTTTTCATAAAATATTATTTCTTTACTAACTGAAACCTCTGGTCGCTGCGACCCTGCGGCAAGTGTTCAGAAGAAAGCACTTTATTTAGCTATTCACTTCTCTCGTCCTCCAAGGGTCTGAGAATATCTCTGTGCAGTAATGAACGCGGTTTTAGAGCTTCCGGCGGCGCTTCTTAGAACTTGTCTAAATTTGAGCATGAAGAGTAATGGAATATGCTGGAGCTTGAGTTACAGTCAACGTAACCTACAAATGAAAATATTTATTCTTTAATATGGTATAGTTTTTCAAGTTCTGATATTTTCACTGTACAAGAGGTTTTAACCAGTGTTGAAAATATATAGATAAATGATTAACTTTTAATCAAGAGTGAAAATATGTAATAAGTTTGAAATTGCTGAAATCGACATTTAAAAATATGTATTTATTATTAGAGAAAAATAACTTAGATAAAAATTTGATTGTACCGAACACTTCTAGTACCATAAATCCTCTCAGTCAAATTTTTCTTCCATCCTTTCGACGTTTATTTTGCTAATCAACATCTAACACGCCATCATTCTTACTTTTTCAATTTTTTAAAGTTTACTGTGCCAAAGAAGCACATAATAAAGAGGTTATGCAAAATAAGCATCGTGTTTAACGATGGGCACTAATATGTAAATAATTCCAACGAATACCTGTAGATACAATTAATAATATTATAATCAATAAAAAAAATAAGGAACATTAATTAAATGATTGGCGAATTCTTATTTAACAGAGGTAAGTGCATAAACAAAGAGGGAATAAAGGGTGTCAATAAATACATTTTTCCCTCTACGCAATTAAATAAGACTAGTGACTTTTAACACTCTCACGGGTTTTGTTGTGCGCGTGAATTCTTTCCTGAAATGTAAATGACCATTTTTTGAAATTCCGTTAGACAAGTGCAAGCCTTCTTCAAACTTTTCTTGAGCATCTAAGACCTCACTACTTAATCTACACAATAAATTTTAGTGTCAACAGTTAACAAGTGATCAATCCATTTATTTATTTTCAGCATGTTTACCCGCCTTATACTTCTATTTGTAAATGACCCTTACACTGAGTGACCAAATTATTATGACCACCTCCGCCCCCTCCCTAATACAATTTTGTGTCACCTTTTCTTCTTAATAGATTTAGATTTAATGTTGTTTCCATTAATCCTCGATTGAGGAAATAGGATACACCATACATTACAAATAAGGTACATAATTAATTACAAATAATCTTAAAATAAATTAATAAAAGAAAATGTACATAGTCTAAAGTCAGTATAAACACTACACGCACACAAGAGATCACAAGCACACGCAATGGTGTTTTGACTACTTGAAGCTGCGCGATCAGGAAACTGTCCTTCCGTAGTAGCTCCAGGCAATACATGAAGCAAACAAACAAAAGAGCAGAAAAAACTGTACAGAAAGTTTAAAGATATGTGGTGTGTTATTTTACAAAGCAGCTCATTTTTGCAGGAACCTTGATTTTAAATACCAGAGGGACGATTAAGAAAATCCTGTACTGAGTAAAACGCGCCATTTAATAGAATAGTTTTACTCTGCTTCACGAAACTTTATTAGTTATTATTTTTAACTCCTGGAGGAAGGTTGCTGTATAAAATTATCCCGGTATTGTGAATACTCTGCAGGGATTCTATGGGGTGTTTGTAGGGGGTAGGAGGAATTTAATACCATATCTAATGAACTGCACTTTCCATTTCCTTAATGCTTGGTGGTACTGGATCCAGCTGCCTGATGCCCCGTTCGATCCCATCCCAGATTTTCTCAATTGTATTGAGACCTGGTGATTGTGCAGGCCACTGAAGCATGGTAAAGTCTCCGTCATGCTCCTAAAACTATCTGAGAACAATGCCAATCTTGCTTTGTCGTGCTGGAAAATCCATCCCTTAATATAACAGGATGTACTTGATCTGCGATAATAGCCTTGGACATCAGACTCTGTTTCACAGAAATCAAAGCACCCTTGACATGTCAAGAAAACATCCCCCATATAAATGATATTGCCGCCACCAGCTTGAAGAGTTGTGGAAATGCAGTTTGGGGTCCATGTTTTCGTGTTATTTTATGCATATTCGAACTCCGTCATCTGGATGGTGCATTTGAAATCGCAATTCATCAGAACACATGAGCCTTTTCCAGTCGTCTACTGTCCAATCCTTGAGCTCCTTTGTGAACTGAAGACGTCTGCTCTTCTTGAAGGCAGACAATAGAGGCTTAAGAATAAGTCGTTGGTTTCCATAGTCATAACGGCGAACAATTCGTTCAGAGACGTTCAAAGTTATTCGATTAATATTCTTCGCTATTTGACGCACTGTTGTTCTTCTGTTGCACTAGACAACTCTGGGAAGTCTCCTCTCAGCTGGAGTAAATCACGTCTTTTGCTCATATCATCGCACATAACGCAGTACAACTGATGACTCGCTTCTGCATTCCCATTTTATAGCTATATCGCCCTCCAGCGGCAACACTGTGACGCTGTCAGGTGGTCATAATAATTTTGCCACTCACTGTATGCTTTTAATTGATTGCGTATTTTTTTGCCTTTATTTAGAGGCACATCAACTACTGTGACTATTAGCGACTACGTTTTTTCTTTAGTTTTTGACAATGCGAAAACACTCACACAAAATCCATGCCCATGCCAGGATTCGAACCCGGGACCTCTGTAACTCGAGGCAGCAACACTGTTTGTCGGTCTGCTTTGGCTTCTTGCATTCGTCATCGGAACACGTCATTCCGAGGCGTGTACATCTACAAATGGTTGTCTTACGTTTGTCTATTTTTAACGCTCAGTTAACTTCACCAGTCCCGCAATTTATAACAACTTAAGTCTCGGTTAAAATTCCCTGCATACCAATTGATTATTTTGTAGACGGGAAAACATGATTTACAATCACAGAGATATAATGAGTATCCAAGTCACATCCATCGCCTTTATAATTTGAAGTCTGAAAGTAGTTACCATTCTCCGGCGGACAAACTTATGTGCAGTGTAACCTAGTTCGGTGGTCTGAATTAATGAATAATAAGTATGTTTTACGTGTTGAGACGCGAAAAAGTAAACAACAGCAAGTAAATATAGTCAGAAAATGGACTTCTGCCAGAGGAACGACAAAAGAACTTGCCCCGGACAATTTGGCCGTTCCGATCTATAATTACGCCTTCGCGGCTGCTCTGCCGTTAGCTGCGATTTACGTCCGCAATTTTTTATCAACAAAGGACATCGTCTTCGGTTTTAGCCTTGGCTCTGGCTAGATATGTATGTCATTTATACCTGAACATTTCATAGGAACGGTAATCATAACATAGCTCAAATATTGTTTTTATTGTAACCCATTGATTATCACTACTGCAACCTAGAATATATGTATATCGTTCGCCATAAACCGTTTGCTTATAGTTGAATGTGATACTATATATTGGCTGAAACTCATTCCAGACTTCGTTACAAGTGAACCAGTGAACATAAATTTCATACAGAATATTAAAATATCCCCTTCCATATCAATTAAATAACCATTTGGCCACTTTAATGACGCAATTAACTCATTTATTGTACCAAATAGCAAATGTAATTAATCTGTCAAATAGTACTAAATTTCGCATTTTTATATTTTTTTCTCTGTTATTTTGATTCAATCAGGTGGTTAGCCCAAATTCTTTCCCTAACGAACTAAAATCACGGAACTTCATCACTGTTACGGTTCAGATACGTTTTATCTGAAGTAGCTACGGTACTAAACATCGTGCACACTCGTTTAGGTGAAAAAAAATTATTTTAATCTGTATATACGTTGAATAACAGGGAATTTCAAATCTCACATATCCTGACGCTTCAATCAGTAAAAAAATGTTAAAATTCAACCTTTTGAAAGAATGCTTAGTGATTTATTATTATTTGCTTTGCACTCCTTCAGTTATAGGATTAGCTATAACGGGAAATTTTAATACATTTCTGAAATATCACCCCTTTATAAAACATCTAACAAACGACAGCAAATTTGTCACTCACAACACTTAACAATAATTCTGGGGTCCAATAATCCATATACCCTATTAAATGAATACAAGTATACAAAACGTGAGCGCGTAATATTTTTAAAAAATTATTTAAGTCTACCATATGTATGGTTCAGTTATAGTTTAGCACCTTTAAACTAGCTTCGTAATTATATAGAATCAAATTAATGCTTTTAAATCTTGTACAAAGAAAGTCATTCAAATTATTTCATGATCTGTGTACGAAATACATTTTCAAGCAATGGAATATCGCTTTGTCTGTTCACCATAAATTTTTATTACTATTGGATTTCTTTTTTTATTTTAAACAAAAGACATGTACATTTAGAAATTATCAAGTCTAGCACAATTTTATTTCATTTTTATTACTTACTAGTACTACATTATTTAATTCTTGGTCAACACATGATTAAACCGGCATCGAAAACGTCACAATATGACCCTCAAATATACGCCCAGTAATCGGCAGAGTCAAAAATACTCCCGGTACAATAACAGGACTAAAAATTATTTTCAGTATTCTAACAGGACAAAATTTCTTCTCAACTTATTGGATGAATTCTTCCTTGAAATGAATATTAAATATCATAATGTAACACAGCGAATCCCTTTACACTCGTTTAGACACCAAAGTCGTAGTATCTATGTTATTTTTATGACTCATTTCCACAGCCACTCCTCACATGCTGTAATTACTACTTCAATCGTCTCGAGACACAGTAAAGAAACCAACATTCTCTTTTGTTTACGTTTTTATTATATTCTGTAAAAAATAATCTGACATATTGACTGTTTTGTATAATTCTTGTTTTTATGTTTCTTTACCGATAAAGGATCGAAATTCTTTAATTAATCTTACAAGACCAACGAAAAAATAACAAATTATAATTATTACATTTTTTTTCAATATACTCTCAAAGACAGAAGATTTCCTTTTTAAAGCAGTTGTATTACATATATCGGGTTGGAAGAAACACGACAAGACCGAGAATCGAACTGGGGACCTTTAGCAACTGAGCCATCCAAGTCGAAATATCGTCAGACACGAGCTTTTCCCATCCATTCTATAGGCTCAAGATAAAGCTCACCTACAATTTTACTAAATCACATACTTCACGAAGAAATTTTAGGCCTTCTAAAAAGAATGGATACTACGAATAAATTTATTTTTATTCAATAGCATAGAAGATACTAGCAGAAGTTTACAGGATTTTTATTTAACGGCTTAAATTCGCGAGTTCAATTACATGAGTCAGTGGCGCAGTTTTTGTAGTTGCAAATAGTAATTTCACATGTATCAATGCGAATCGTTACGATAAACGACGGCTCTCCACATGAAATGTCATATGATATTATATTTTACTTATAAGAAAATATTCTCCCATTATGTAATTGTTATCTGTTTTAGAATTGGATTAAAAAATTCTTGGGCTGGATAAAAATGGGTGAGATTTCTATCAGAACGTCGTGTTTTAATTCTATTAAGACCTGGGTGGAAGCCCAAGATTTGTTTATTCAACAGATTCGCCAGGAAAACCTACGATCTGGTTTTAGAATTATTAATCGTCCATCCCCAAAAATCTGTTGATTGTTTTCAGAGAAGTGATACCAGTACAAAACTGTGTGACATACTGCGTGATAGAATAGTTCAACCTGATTTGTTTTACAAAATAAGTGCATAGCTATATATTAATTTGATAAAAATATGTAATAAACCGTTGTGTTTTGTATTCAAGTACAGTGAACTAAATAAATGTTAACTAACTTACTGGCTATTTCAATTATTATTTAATAATTCAAATGTCAGATAAACATAATAATTTTAAACTGATTTGTTTTATTTATTAAAGATGGAGATAGTCTACTTTCAAGTCGTTAACCTCTAACTCAGTCTGCGTGTAATCATCCTAATGTTTACAAAGGATTCAAACAATCATAATCTGTAAACTGTGATCACGTCTTTGTTTATTGCTTCAGTCTCGGCGATTCTGTGTTAGAACGTGGGAGAAAGTACTGGATATTTCAAAAAGATGAACATAATTACGGCACATCGCCTGATTTATTGGCTCCAATTGAGTTATATTAATGACAATTCAAAGTAGTTGTACTTAACTTTCCAATTCAATTGTTACTGGAATGAAGAGGGCCAGTCATAAGGAAGATTGCTGCAATCCAACACACGTTAAAATAGAAACGTTGTTTCAAAAGTGGTTAATTCTACAACATAATCAGCGTAGAGTTCCGTTGCTACCGCAACCACTCTATATATTATTTATTACATCTATTACTAATGCAGGACTTGGATCACGGCTATCATTTTTGTCTATTTCATTAAATTATAGATTATTTTATATCATTTTTCTTGTAGTAATACGCAGAATTAATAGGTATTAAATATTTGTAAGTCAAATGTAAAAAAAAATCAGAGTTGAAACTACAGGAGTGTCTTTGGTGATTAATAAGTTGTAAATAGAGCCTTTACTAATCCACTGGGTCATGCAGGTAACCCTATAGCTGGCTGCTTGGATGGCCAGCCACAATCGCTAGTTGAATGTACGTAGCAGCAATCAGAAATCGCCACGCCGCGGCAATTCAACCCATAAACATGCAGGTTTAATCATGATTTACTCCCGTAGTAACAGACCAATTACTATAAAAAATTATAGTCTAGTTACCATCAAATCTAATGTAAGGAATCGGGAATGCTACGTGAAGATGTGTGGCAAATACTGAACCCAGAGGCTTGTAGTTCTCGCTATAGTTTTTCTTTTACCATTTTTAAGAAACATTTCGGGTCTAGGATCCTTAAACTTGCCTCTTTTTATCCCAGTGCTTACATGACACATTTCCAAATTGTAGTGATACGTGGTCACAGTATCTCCGAAAGCAAGCCACGCCACGATATCAACCCAGGGCCTCTGGACGCTAGCCACTAGACCAAAGGATGTCGGCCAATTCACTTACTCTATAAAATATACTTTTAGTACGTGGGTTATTATATATCATTTCCTACTCATGTAACTGAAGAATATTTTTCATCTAAAACCTCATAAGAAGAGGTAATCCTATAATAATGGAAACAATAGATTATAATTACTATTTCTGCGTTAACTGTGCTTTGGAAAGTTATCGTATGATGACTGTAAATAAGTCATAGCTTATAGTGTGACGAGAATTCTTCCAATCATTCTTGTATCAGGCGAATCTTATACCGCTTGCTTGAATCTTCATAAGACAATAATTACTTATTCTAAATATATAAATTGAACTGCGGGGCGGGTTGAATTAAATAATACATATGTTAAAATTTTATTAACAACAAAATCTTATCTCCATGCTATAACAGAAAATGTAATGAAATTTCCAGCTCTACAACAAAAAAAAGCATTTTTCAACTTTTTCTTATATAATTGTGGGCTCTAAATATCGTGGTCATCATATATATAAATAATGATTTCTGTGGCATTTGGAACTGACGGTTTTGATGTGTATAGTATTTATAAATTTACGATGAACGTTTTGGCTGTGGTATGTCTTCAATAAAATATATTTTGTACTTCAATAATATATATGTTACAATGTTACTGTAACAGAGAAAAAATTTAAAATATGTTACATATAATCATTGAATTTTTATAGATGCCTTACAAAAATCATCTACAATGTATAGCTATAACACTTTTTTTTGGGGGGGGGGGGGATTAACAGGCTACATGAGGGTGATCTTGAAACAGGCAACTCCTCTTTAATAGCATAGGAAGGGAATTATTGCTATTCTTATATCTCATTTAGATCACGACAGCGACTGCGGGCAGAGCATTTACTCAAAAATTTTATATATAATACTAATTTTTGGAAATTTTAATACGAGACCTTGGCATTATCAGAAATTGTAAGATGCATAATTTTTATATAATTAACATGATTTTGTTGATGCATGTTTAATTAAATTTTATTTAAATTCATACAGCTGCATGTTAGTAAAAATTCATAACTAAGGTATTATAACTATTTTTACTGTCAATGTACACCTGATGGAGTCCCGAATTAGGGATGAAATATCGTTGTAATACATATTATATTGTTTTAATTGATTTGTCAACTTTTAATTTTTTACTGACTAATGGCGAGGTTATTTATGTATTGTAATATTTAGAAATGTCAATAATTATAATTATTAAATTATGTATTCTTTTAGTGAAGCAGTATTGAGTTTTGAAACGAACCAGTATGTCTATTTACTAAAGTACGATTTTAGACCGTAAATTCTGCGTCTTTGTGCATCATCTTCTCGGTGCATTTTGATCAATGATTAGCAGTGACGGGAGCTACACGCTTGAGGGGCTCTGTCAGGTCCTTCAGGATAAGCTTGAGTATCAGTGACAGCTGACTAGTATTACGTATCGCCCCTAGTCCGTCATATTAGCAGCTGTCACTCGCTGGGAAACCGGGGATATTAATAGACTACGTTTTCTGTGTTTTGTCACACGAAGCCAAACTAAGCTGTGACCTCGAACATGGATAGCTTACCTGGCATTTTCCTCTGTTCCATTGTATAATTTTAGTAGGCCATTGTATTATTATGGGATTGACAATCATAAATATAGCAAACTCAAAATTTATCAAATCGATATTTAAAGGGGATTGATAAACAGTACGGATTAGTGTCGCAAAAAACGTCTCAGCATTTGATAATTATACACTTAATCAGTTTAGTTATATTTACTATCTTCCACGTTTCTAATTACTTTAATTTCTATGTAATAGCATGTTACGCTGATTTTTAAACAGTAGGAATCAAATTTGTGACTGTAGAGACTGTATTTTAATTTTCTCTAGATTAAAACCTAGTCTATTTGCATAAAACCATAAATTTAGGTGCCTCATGGCGTTTCCTCTTTTCACCTTAAATTTTTTTGAACCTGTGTGTGTAACGACCCAATTAGTAAGTCTGCGTAATGGAGTTGACTTCAGGGGATGTACATATCTAGATAGATCTTTGTATATATATAAGATAAAAAATAATGGGCCTAGAATGGAGCCTTGTGAAACGCCACAGGCTATAATTTCCCATTTATATGTTCCTTCAAATAATTTACCCTTTCTGCATGGTCTGTCATCCCTTTCAGTTTATTCTAAACTAGCTATGCCTGCAAATAGTTGACGGGGAACTTGGACAAAAACCTCTTTTTGTTTTCCCTAAGAAACGAAACAACGGGTACAGAATTTTGATATAGTTGAATTTATTTAAATATTAAAACTACAGTATAATTTATGTATCTATTTTATTTTTCAAATCAAAGAATACAAATATACAGTAATTTTTCATATATATATATATATATATATGTAAATTTAAAAAATTTGATATAGGATCTCTTCAGGGCAACCCTTAAAACTCGCAGTTGGTTATGAACAGGTTCGGCCATGACTGGGCAATTCAATAGATTTACAAATATTTATATTAATATCTTCTGAATCCTATAAGACATAAAAATGAAAGATGTGAGAAAATTTAAGTTAAGATACTTGTTTCAATATCTAAAATTTTCATGAAAATCCGTTCAGCAACTTTCGGAGTCAAGTAAGACAAACTGAACTTCTGGTATTGAGTATAGATCTACAAATTTCTACAGTTCCTCTATTTTATTTATAAAATTTCGGTTGTACTCTGGCAAAAGGTGAAAGTATTTAACGTACACTAATACACGAATAGACCTACTATTCATTTTGTTATCTGTTTCCTTTCTTCTTCAGCCCTGCTGATCGTCTTCGACGACTGAGACTCCGTCCCAGCCCACAATGTATTAGTTTTTTCTAAACAATGTTAATACAATTCAGAAAAAAGAGAAGCAGGAAAGTGTGGAGATTTAAATTTAAAATGACTCATAGGAGAAAAAGAAGAGCGAATTATTGACAGAGTAGCTCAACATAAATTATGTTTGTAAATATGTGAACACGCTGTTTCAAAAAAAATCTGAAATAAGATTTAGATGTCCTTCATGCTCATTCCTCGATAAAAGTGATATTATATTAATTTCTCTTGGAATTTCACAATCTCTATGTCACTGCCTAAGCGTTTTGACCTATTCATCTATAGGACTTTTCAATTAGAGAGGGGGGGTTGATGTTGAAATGGAATAAAATAAGCTATGTGTGAGAGATTAACAAAAATATTTTTTATTTAAAGGGCATACATGAACCTTTTAAATAAAAAATAATTCCCTTAATACCTTACACCCAGGTTGTTTTATTCCATTTCAACAAACACCCGCCCTGACTGAAAAACCCTATACTGTGAAAGATAACGTATGTTATAGTCAGCCACGTACGTTGATGACATTGAAATTTGTATAAAAATAGCATATGATATGCTTAAAAATTATTTTAGTTATTGTTCCGTGTATCTTAATTTTGATTCATTGTTTTTCTAGCAATTTCAATGTAAATAACTAAGCATTTGTTTTCCAGATAACATGGGCTCTGACGTATGCGCCGTGTGCGCCAGCCCAGCCAATCAGAGATGCGGCGGCTGTCACGTGACTTATTACTGCTGCAGAGATCACCAGAAACACCATTGGAAGGATCATCGGGCTAAATGCAGGCCATTTAAGGTGATGTGAAAATTAATGTTAACTATGAACAATCAGTTGTTAGGAATATTTGCAGAAGATTCAGCCATATTCATCAGGGATTCTAAAGAAAAGAATCACACGATTATTTAATTAAGTAGTTGATTAACCGGTACTGCCCGCGGTTTTATGACTATGAATTATTTCTTTTTAACTTTTAATATTTTGTAGTTGCTGCTTACAAAACCTCAATATAATCACGAACGTTGGTTGGTTTCGTGTTATTTCCTTAACTCCCCACCCATCACTATGGTGCTTAAGTCCAACTTAGATTGCATGTTCAATGTCAGAATTAAACTCAGGGAAATTGTCACTAATTTGGGTTGATTTCGTGCTATTGACTTTAACCGCCTCCACCCCCACCCTACTTCCGAAAAAATTCCAAAATTATTTGTTTTCGCGTTACTTGTATGAAGCATCTCTCCACCCTTAACGGAGTTCTCTCATTTCAAAAGGGGTTAAACAATGCACAAATATCATAGAGTACAAGATTGAAAAAGCAACTGAGTACGAAAAATATCAGCCGTATATGAATATTTACAAATTCCCGCCTCTCCGATGACCTTTAACCACTGCTGAGAGAAGTTTTGCGGTGCTTCGGTTCTCTCTTGATATTGTTCCAATGTCGTGTGGCGGTAACTTTGTGGTTCGAGGCTGGCATGGACGAAAACCTGAAGAAGGCGTGAACCTAGGCCGAAAGGTTGTTGTTAATTAAATTTATGGAAGTAATATCTCTGAGAGGTCATAAATTGTTTTATTCCTTTATTCATCGTAATCATTCGTGTTGTGCCCACCGGCCGCCTTTTCACATGGCAGCTCTCCATTTTATCCTGTCATCTGCCATCGTCTTCGTTTTTTTATTATTCTCAAAACAAATCCCCTAAAAATTATCAGAATCTTATAGACTTAGTGGCCTCTTCAATAAATATAAATGGAATCTTTTGTGTAAATGTACTTATAATGAGTTTCGATTATATGTAAAGCAGTCAAAGCTTTAAAATCTTTGTTAGTTAAATCGTTAACCAAATTCGGTATACCAGTATATATATAGCCCTTTAGAGTACCTTACAGAATTATAACGCAATGTTTTGCATATTTTCGGAATAATATATATAAAACAAATTTCAGTCTGTTTGTCCTTTATGCATTACTACACCATTCATCAGTTCGCGATGAAACTTTGAGAAGTTGTTGCGTACACATCCGCGAAGTTTTCTGACATAGTACATCTAACCTACGATAATAGGTTCTATATATATAAGCATATAAAACAGTGAAAAACCTTTTACGGGATAGGTTTCGTGGTCTATACGCTCATCGAGATCTCCAAAACTGAATACGGGTTCCTATACTCTTAGTCTAAAATACTATATATTTTTTAAATTATAAACATATCGCACCGTAACTAATATGTGGTTGTAGTAATGTTTCTCGGGTTTCCACCCGAGGAATCTCAAAGAATAGCGACGTTTCGACGGCTTTCACTGCCAGGTGGAAACCCCAGAAGCATTTCTACATTCAATTCACCGGGTAAGCCTTCGATCTTTAGTAATCTGTGGTTGGCAGAGAGTTAAATCCCCGAAAAATAATAACTTATTTGGATCGTCGATACGATGCATAAGTAAATTGGTTTTATTTTTCACCTCTGATAATTTTAATATTTAGTAACTGATCATTTTTAAAGTAAATAAAATAAATATAATATATCCTAATAAATATAATTGAAGTTACTGTCTGTCCGAAACGTGTGAAAATCAACTACGAGCTATAAGGTTTGCTCTGAAGCTTAGATACTAAAAATAAAATAAATACATAAATTTCAACTTCCTTCTTATCCACAGTTATCGTTGCCCCCCAACATGATATGGTGGCAACACAGTTGTCGACCAAGTTGAATTTATTGTTGGTCTACAATTGGGCGCAAGCCCGGTGAAATTACTTATACATAATACTCCTAACCTAAAAATAAAGCCATAGTCCTTGAAAACGTCTATTCTCCTGAGAGAAAGAAAAGAGAAAATCTACAAGAATAATATTGACACATCACTTCACTTTGGCTGTAACATTAAAATTCGACTATACATTTATACTATTCAAAATAACCACTTCACACGTTTTCTGAGATTTGTACTGAATTTATTTTTCTGGAAAGGATTTCCCCCAAACAGTCCCACAGGTAAATTATTGCAGTCGTTTATGGTCCTATTTAGGATTTTTTTTTGCTTTCTACATTTTAGTTTGAATTGATGATCCCGTCTGCCTATATAACTGGGCTTTTGCATTTTGGAGCTAATTCCAGTCCATGATACCGTACGTTTTATGTATTCAATGAATTCGGCTTTATCTAAATTCTGTAACAGTTGTTTCTTTTTTTAGGGCAAAATAAAAAGAGCTATTTGTCCAAGTTCCGCGCATAGCTAGTAACTCATAATGTTTGCTTTCAGGTCCTGCAGAGCGAGGAGCTGGGCCGGCACCTGGTGGCGACGCGGGACATCCGCGCCGGAGAGGTTCTGCTGCGCGAGGAGGCGCTGGTGTCGGGGCCGGCGCAGGTGACGGCGCCCGTGTGCCTGGGCTGCTACAGCGCGCTGAGTCCGCACGGCTGCGTCGCCTGCTCGCGCTGTGGGTGGCCTATGTGCTCAGCACGCTGCGCCTCCTCGCCTCGTCACGTGCCAGAGTGCCGCGTCACCTCGGACACGCGTGGAGCCAAGGTCCAGTCATCCTATCAACGTCAGATTAACTACTCTTGCTTGCTTGCTTAGCGGAATCTTTCCAATTTCTCTGGAGTACGCACTATGCAACACGTTGACAAAAAGTACGTCAAAATACTTCGCGTATTTTCATTCAATTATGAGCTATGGCATCTCTAATTGGGGAAACTGCACCAGGAGTAATGAAATATTTAAGTTGCAAAAGCGTGCAATTAGGATACTTTCTAGCACGAATTCTAGATCGAGTTGCAAACCTTTCTTCAAAAGTTTGCAAATACTTACTTTACCAAGAGTATATATTTATGAAATATTAAAGTTTGTAAAGCGAAACACTAATTTGTTTCAAACAAATGGCGAGTTTCATGAATACGCGACCAGAAATCGTTCAGCTCTAAGGTCGGACAAGCATCGCCTTGCTCTACACCAGAAAAGTATTCACAATACCGGGATAATTTTATACAACAGCCTTCCGCCAGAGGTTAAAAATAGTACCTACAAAAGCTTCGTGAAGCAGAGTAAAACTATTCTTTTAAATGGCGCGTTTTACTCGGTACAGGATTTTCTTAATCGTCCTTCTAGTATTTAAATCAAGGTTCCTGCAAAAAGTGTTGAATGAGCTGCTGCCAACTTGTAAAATAGCACACACCACATATCTTTAAAACTTCTATTCAGTTTTTTCTGCTCTTTTGTTTGTTTGTTTCATGTATTGCCTGGAGCTACGGCGGAAGGACAGTTTCCTGGTCGCAGAGCTCCACGTAGTTAAAACTCCATTGCGTGTTTCTCAGTGTGTGCTTGTTTGTGTTTCCCAGTGTGTGTGTGACATCGTGTGTCCGTGTTGTGTTTGTATTGACTTCTGTCTATATACATTTTCTTTTATTAATTTATTTTAAGATTATTTGTCTTTAATTATGTACTTTATTCTGTTCATTTTTAATTTTTAATGTATGACGTATCCTATTTCCTCAATCGAGGATTAATGGAAACAACAATAAATCTAAATCTATTGGTTAGGACACAACTTTGTGCCGAGAATTACAGGATTGAATCCGTGGGTGAGATTTAGTTTTAATTTCGAACATCCTTATATAAATTTGAAAACCGTTTGACAACAGGTAGTTCCTTAAATCGTCCAGAAACGCAATAATTATTTCATAACAATAATATAGCTAAATATGTCGAAATAAATAAGTATAACATATATATACATATATATATATAAGAACACAAATCATTAAATTGAAGGGAACGTACATATAATCTATACATATATATATATATATATGTTGAAGCAAACATGTCTAAAGTGAAAAAATAAGCTCGAAAGTTTGGTCCCTAAATAAATTAAAAATGCCCCATACCGTTGTTCTTATGGCATTCAGTCCTGCGACAGGTTTGATGCACCCTCCAAGCTAATCTATGCTGCCCAAGCTTTTACACTTCTACGTAGCTCCCATATAACCCCCCTAACCTGTCGTATTCCATCCTAGGTCTCCCTCTTCTGTTCTTACCATACACATTTCCCTCTAATGCTAATTTTACAACACCGTCCTGTTTCAAAACGTTGACTATTAATCTATCCCGTTCTTGGTAGGAGTCCTCCAAATTGTTCTCTCTTCTTTTATTCTGCTTAGAACTTCCTCGTTACTTACTCTATGAACCCATCTGATTTTCAGCTTTCTTCTACAGCGCCACATTTCGAAAGCTTCTATTCTTTCCCTTTCTGCAACTCCTGGCGTCCACGTTTCACACCTACATAACGCCACACACTATACAAACATTTTTAGTAATGATTTCCTAATATTCATACTTATATCAGTTGTATGGAAATTCCTCTTCTTTGCGAAAGCCTTCCTTGCCTGTACAAACATTATGAATGAATGAACTATTTGCATTGAGGAATTTGGTGTTGTGGACTTTCTCCTGCCACGGTTACGGCCGAAATGATGTGGTAACAATGTGTCCATAAGGGTTGTACCACATCCAGGGTGTTCAGTTTATCTGAAGACATTGAAATATCTCGAGAACCACACATCGGGTCAAAATAAGAAGTGAATAAAATTCTTGAAGGGGGACATATAATTATATGAAACTCGACCACCACCCCTGGGGCGGGGAGGGAAGAGAATTATAAATGGGAACCGCTATTTTTTATTGCAGATTCAGATTCTCCAGAAAAAATTATTCCAACTGGACCTACGGTTAAAGTTATTTCGGCCACAGATGGCGTTATAATATAAAAATGGATGATCTTCGTTGAAAAAATGGGGATATCTCAAGAAATAGGCACCATATCAGCAAAATAAAATTAAATGTGTTTGATATTCTTACAAATTCTACTTAATGACACCATAACAGCCCACTCATACCCACTCTCGAGAGGTGGTAAGTAATTGAACAATGAAATGCAAGGGAACGCGCCTAAAACCAGTAGCATAAGTTGTGATAGGCAAGAGGACTCATATAAAATAAGCACCCCAAAAGGAAAAAGGAACAGAAAACTACTACGTCCACGTCGTTGTAACGCCAAACGTAGTTACTACTTATCAGTAACGAATAAATGAACATCTCCGTATAATTTCGATGGCAGCGCAATCTGCTAAATAATATCCATGAATAATGAATTCAAATCAGTGGTATTTGACATTAGAAAACCAAGGCTTCCTATATAAAAATTGGTTTCCCATTGAAAATTTTGACATGGGGTGGGGGTTGGGGGAGTCGAGTTTCGAGACGAACATTTTCCAATAATTTTTTGGATCTCGAGATATTTCAATGTATTCAAATAAATAGAACATCCTATATATATAATATTTCATTCACTCATCATTCTTGAGTCTTCAGTTTACATTATGTACATGACGTTTCGTTCAAATAAATTTATAATCACAGACAAGTCATAAGTGTGGAAAAGTAAAGTAAATTAAGAATATGGTAGAGAACAATACAATTCTTCGTCTGACAAAAAAATAAGCAGCGTTGAAGGCCCAATGTAATAAATTTGAAAAGAAACCAGGAAGGACGCTTTGAGGAAGAATTTATATCAGGACAAAACTAGTTTAGAATTGATCATAGGTAACCAATGAGGCGGTGCCTTAAGACGTGCAAGGACAACTAATGGTCAGCGTACTGGTCAAAGTAGCGTTGTGAAGAAGAGAATAGAAAGAAAATTAAATTTTCTTTGGTATCTACACAATAAATTAATAGTTACTTTGCCATTTCTTGAGAGACCACTTAATAACTTTTTGTTTCTAAGGTGAGATCCTAAATGTAAGGAACTTTTAAGGAATATAGTATTTTCCACAGGTGAGCATCCGCAACTTCGAAGTAGCACATCCAATGTACCAGTGCGTGACGGTGTTGCGTTGCCTGTTCCTTAGAGATTCAGATCCTGCGACGTGGGAGAAGATCTCTGCCCTGGAGTCACACTGTCAAGACAGGAAGGGAACACCAAAGTATGAGGCTGACAGGGTCGCCATTGCACAGTTCGTGCGTCGTTTCTTCAAGATGGAACACCTGGACGAGGACGAAATCCTCAGGGTGTGTGGCATCGTGCAGGTAATGCACTGATATACAGGTACTCATTTCAAAATCACTTTGTATGCGTCGTTATTCTTTCACTTTCTTGGACCTCTGATATACACGTTGTCGCTGATATACTATAAGCATCCGATATCATCCATAAAGAAACACTACCTGAAGTTTTGGTTGGATTCTACGGTCTTATTCATGTGAAATTTACTGGTACATCTTCACTTCATTGTTCGATTCCGACGTGTCTTGGGAGAATCTCCAAGAGACATTGATTTCTTCTATCCACATTGATTTTTTAAACCTGATTTATGATAATTTATTATTTAATTAGTTATAAGAATCTTCATAATTTCAAAGACTATCAGTGAAGAACCCAAGTTCCACTAAAAATTATTGAAAATGTTAACAAACTCTAGTTCCAGCTTATCTGTTCCTCTTTATACAGCAGCATTCTACGACGTTACAATATCGAGTAGGGTAGAGAAATAAATACCAAATTTATTTATTTAGAGAAATCTGATTACAGGGTGCAATGGAAAAATTTTATTCATATTCTGAAGAGGAAACGAATAGATTTGAAGGAGAGAAAACTAATAGAAAATATAACTTAAATCATAAATTAAGGTAAAGAAATGGACATGAAATGTCAGAAGAAAGCAGCATTGGAAAGGGGAGTTAGACAAGAATGTTGACCTTTCCCCATTGCTCTTCATATATTTCCACACGGAAATGTTTATATGGAAAAAGAGGTATATGTTTCGGTTAAAAAAGAAAATAATGTATACGTTTTTCAGGCTACATGGTTCTGTTAACAGAAAGTGAAAGATATTCAATTAAAATTCTCGATTTAAATCCAGCTTGTGAGGAATGTAGCATGACAATAAACACCTGAAAACAAAACGCGTGATGATTGGTAAAGGAACAGAACAGACAAGGATCAAGATAGAGCAGGCTAACATCAGTCAAGCAAGTTTCTTTACATATCTGCGTAGCATTATCTCCGAAGACTTGTAATACCAAAAGGAGATAAAAACACTAATTTCGCAAAAGAGTCACTTAACTGAGAGCGGATGTTATTTTATGGAAAACTAGATTATGTACTGAGAAAGGGATTAGGAAAGTGTTTTGACTGAAGTGTAGCATTATACGGAGAAGGTACATGGACATTAAGAAAAGAGAATGAGAAAATATTGAAAACTTTTCAGATGTGGATAAGGAATAGGATAAGAAGGATACGTTGGATGGACAGTGTGACAAATGAAACAAGTATTTGAAGAGGTTGGAGAGAGGAGGACGTTACTGAAAATTATAAGAGAAAGACAGAAGAACTGGTTAGAATACTTAGTGAGACGGGATTGTGTATTAACAGAAGCTATTAATAGCAGAAGGCAAGAAAGGCTTTCGTAAAAAGAGGAATTTACTTTCGGCTAATGTAACTATGTATAGTAGGACATCATTATTAAAAATGTTCGTATGGAGTGTGGCGTTATACAGGTGCGAAACGTGGACGAAAAAAAAGAATAGAAGCTTTTGAAATGTGTTACTATAGAAGAATGCTGAAAATCATAGTAACGAAGCAGGAAGTTCTACGCTGAATAAGAGAAGAGAGTGCAATATTGTGGACGTTGAGGAAGAGAGACAGGAGGGTGTTGTAAAATTAGCATTAGATGGAAGTTTGTAGGGTAAGAACAGAAGAGGCAGACCAAGGATGAAATACGCTAAGAAAATAAGGGAGTTATGAAGAAATAAAAAGGCTTGCGCAGAATAGGTTAGCATGGAGGGTTGCATTAGACCGGTCTAAGGACTGATTACTACAAAAAAAGGCCTTGGAAAGAATCGTTTGTGATGTGGGAAGAGAAGGCGATAAAAAATAATTGACGACATAAAAGGAAATCATATGGATATTAAGAGGAAGGAAGAGTACAGAAGAAAATGGGGAGCGACCATGTGAAAATCTGACTGGAGGCAGAAAACTAGTGATGATTATGATGATGAAATGTTAGCAATGATTGGCAATAAACTTTTCTCCCGTGAAATTTTCCAGTTATGAGGCGACATAAACCGTCTGAACAAATGGCTTTAATTACATAAGAAAATCTCCTGAGGATTTTCGATAAGGGGAACATTCTATCTGCCTTTAATTCCATTGTCTACTTTAAATGGAGAAAGTAGAAAATGTGTACTTAATCGCATGTCATTAGTAAGGCTGATACAAAACTGAAGAAAGGATTTATTTTAAATACGAGAAGCGAAATTATCTATAAAAGAATTAACAGACGGAATCTGAGACAGCCGTTTGGATACAGAAAGCAGGGTGTGTTTTAGGTGAACGGGCACGAGGTCCCCGTGACGGAGCCTGCCCACGTGGCCGTTTACGAGGTGGCGTCTATGCTGGAGCACAGCTGCCGAGCCAATTGTTCCAAGAGCTTCACTGCCGAAGGAGGACTTCTGCTGCGCGCTGCTCTGCCCATCTCAAGAGGGCAGCACCTCTCCATTTGCTACACGGACGCTCTCTGGGGAACTGCGAACCGACGCCACCATCTCCTGGAAACCAAGTTTTTCTGGTGCCGTTGCAATCGTTGCGCTGATCCCACGGAGCTCGGAACCTACTTCAGTGCGCTACGATGCCAGCAGCCGTAAGTCGCCCCTAAAGATTCTCCATAAACCTATAAACCACAAAAATCTTTATACACATACAGATAGCAAATTTCGTGAAACATTAAGAAGCACAGGCAATAGAGAACTCCCACTCTCGTTTCAGTGCTTTTCTCAGTGCATTCTTCTTATTCAACATGTAAAAGCGAAAGTATCGACAAAATACAGTTGTGAATCATCGTAGAGATACATTAATTTATTATGTATGCCTTAATTTATCCACTAAAGGCAAATATAAAACAATAAATAAAAGTAATATAAATATACAAAGGTGTTATATGTCTTTGTCAGTAGCACAAAAATGGGCGGAATGCACCGAAAATCATTATTGGCATATTCCTGATAACGTTAAAGAATTAAGAAACGGTCCAAATCAGGACCGTAACAAGTAGTTGATTTTAAATTATAGTTTGTTATATTTCACTAATTTTTGTCTGTTTTTTGCTTTATATAAACTTACATATATTAATACCTATTACATCATATAATTTTACTCTAAAATACCTCAATAATTAAAGACAACTTAAAAAAATCTCATTTACAGCTTATGAGTGACTCAGCAGAAATTTTTTAAGTTTACCTGTGAATGCAACTTTTGTATTCTTTAAAGTTATTAAGAAGTGTATTAAAGTTTGTTATTCCGTTACATTCCAATCGCTTTTGTCACGTTACTTGATGTTCTCCCAGGGGCTGTAGCGGACTAGTGCTCCCGACAGACCCGCTGGCGGACAATCCCGATGAGGCGTGGCAGTGTGGCAGCTGCTCGACGGCGCTGCCGGCGTCGCAGATGTTCAGCCTGCTAGAGCGCGTGGGTGCGGAGCTGGCGGCGTTGCCCCGCGGAGAAGCGGGACCCTGCGCCGAGTTCCTGAGTCGTCACGTAGCCGGCGCTCTTGCGCACGATCACTTCTACCTGGCGGACGTGCGCCTGGCTCTGGCGCAGTTGCTGGGCCAAGACAAGGGCCTCGCCGCGCTCTCCGACGGCGACCTCTGCGAGAAGGAGCGCCTTTGCCGCCAGATTCTGTCTCTAGTGGAACGCTTATGTCCAGGTGAACGTTCTATATAATCAGTATCTTAATTGAAATTACAGATTCACTTAATGGGTGACCACACACGAGCAGATATCGGCAAATCTGATCGACCCACCAATCGCCGGATTGGAGTGCAGATATTTGTCTGAACGATCAAATCTGCGCTGCGTCTTCACGTATAGATCCCATCTGAACAATTGACGGTCGTGAATCGCTGAAAATCAGCCATAATCAGATTTACGTGCATGTTCAGATGTGTAATAGCTACCCTTCTTCTTCTGATGGCTCTTGAGGGCCTAGGCCTACCGAGGCGACTGCTGACTGTCATCTGGCGAGACACATTCTGAATTTGGGGTGATACGTGGTCAGTGTATCAATTTCCCAGCAGTCTTAATCCTGGTCCTCGCGACCATGACGACACAAACATCCAAGCCCATGCCAGGATTCGAACTCGGGACTCCTGAGTTTTGAGGCAGCAACGCTAACCACTACACCACAGGAGGTTGGCATATCTACCCCATTTTAGCATAATAAAAGTTTTATACTGTCAGTTGTTGGATACATGCTATTCAATTGTGTGGTTCAATTTCTAAAATTTACGATTTATAGGCTTTAAATACATGAAAAATAATCAATGCTCCTTTTCATTTCCATGGTCTATTTACATATTCAATTATCAGCCAAGGTTTAGTGGTTTGCCTTACATATGTATTTTAAAGACTTTACCATTGCCAAAAAAGTTAAGTATTGCTACATTTAACAACTGTTCTTTAATATATTTCAATAACTTTCTCTTTGAATTGGTATTAATTAATAAAAATAATAATGTAGCAGTTATCTGGAAGAATTACAAAGAATGAATTCAGGTAACGCAAACTTTCTCTTATTGTCAGCAACGGTTTGTATCACCACTAACAGAGGAAGTAATTGTGTGACGAGTTTACATGAGGAAACATAAATGCAGCGAGATTAAAATTAAAAGCACAGGAAAGTGTTTTTATTTATATTTTAAGTGACAACACGTGAAAATGGTATTATATGATACAATGCCATAGGAAAATTTATTCAAAAGCACAAATTGTAACAGATTTCCTGGTAAAACAAAGTACTTTATAACCTCACACTCTAAGTATGGCAACCATTACTGACCCACGATGCTTTGCGATCGATTAACATATTGCGCATACGAGAATCTGCACAGATCTCGAACGTACGATAAAAGTCGGAAGACCTACACTAACATGTAAACGACCTTCAGATTTCGCAGCAGATTTCTTAAATTTGCCGGATATTTGGACGTGTGTGGTCGCCCAATGCTAAAATTTTTTAGAGACGAGGCGTTTTCACGCTCTAAATTGTTAAAATCTGAGTCACATGAGTTCGGTTAAATATTAAAACATTTAAAATACAATTCTTTGGTTTCAACCCGGGAAAAAATATGCTTACACAACGTTTCGACAACAAGCTCCGCCATCGTCGTCAGGTAGACTTTCTCACAACCTGCCACAATTCGTCTCCAATCGTTGACATGCAATTCCTTCAGAATTTGCCATCTTCTGGAAACTATGGCCTCTATTCCCACATGATAAAAGTCTGTAGGAGCCCGCTTCAGTCACTGTTTGGCCACCAGCTGCACCCCGTCTGGTAAAAAATCCAAAAATTTCTAAATATTCCCTTCAACGGGTCACAAAATACAGTACAGAATGTTGAATAATTATTAAAGGGATATTTATGGAGAGCTTATACGCTTCACGAGCTACTTTTAAGTCTGTTTGTCAGAACACTGAAAATGGATCACAATGACTAAGAGTTCAGTTCACACAAATGCGGTATCGTGTAACGTTGCTAATAGAATATTTTGTTGCAGCTGAGAACCGCGTGAGAGGTTTGCTGCTGTGTGAGCTCCAAGCCACGCTCTCGGAGGCGACGAGAAGACGTGCTAACCTCGGCCAGATGGACGCAGCTGCTTTTAGGGACACCTTAGTGGTAAATAACTCGTAAACGATTTAAGATAGCCTGTTAGAAACAATTGCTTCCCTTGATCTGTTTCTAAATTTGCCTGCTCACTTGTTGACAAATCAGAATAAAAAATTATAAATACTGAATCAGTACTGGTAAACCGTGACATACGAATATTTCACGTTAACGTATTTCTTGAGATAGGTTGTCTGTTGCATTTGTTCCAATTGTATCAGTTAAACCACTTGTTCCAGGAAAAGAAGAAGCTACTTTCGGCCGCCGTGGATTTGCTTTGCCACGAACCTGATGTTCTCCCGGAGGGGAAGATGTGCGAGCAGGCCCAACTTCATCTTAAGGAGTGTGACAATTTGCTTTCCAAATTGCACGCCAGTGTTGGTGTAGGTCTTCTCTGACAAAAACAAGAAACCGCCACAGTTTCATTATAATAACGAATACGTTTACTCACGAAAAATCAGAGTGTTGTTAGTTTGGTTCCAAATGCTAGTAGAAGCAAAATGGTATAAAGCTATGTTAGGATACTGTTTCGCTCTGTGAAACGTGCCATATTTTCCTAACTAAATGTCAGTGTATAGCAAATTTAGTGAATTCTCTTAGAATAATTATTTAAAAAGACATTTTTGTAGACTTGCTCTTGCAATTTAGTTGCGAATATTGTTTTTTTTAATCTTTACCATTCCAATGTGTTTACAAATTAATTGAAAAGACATGTATGAATTATTTAATAGAACTCAATAAATCTCTATGTTGATTATAGTCCAGTGGTTCTAGTATATCTTAACGTTTTAAGTGTTGCTGAAACTAAACGCTAACTCGTTTCTTAAAGCTTGTCTGCATCTCCCTGTCATCGTCATTATTATAGAACTTACTGACATCTGAACTTCTTTTCAATCTATGGAACAGTATAAATGTAATTGGTAACCAATTGAGTACTTTCAAGAGTTTATCATACCTTTTCCAGAATCATATGAGTTATAATATCCAGACAGTTAAATCTTCTCCATTACAAATCCCACCTATAGCACCTTAATTCCCAAGATAATTCATTTGGTGAAAAACGAAAACTCAAACAAAAAACTTCTGAGAGATGTATTCATTTCTATAAGGTTTCGATATACATTTGAAACAAATATACAAATACTTCTGGGCGAGTTTGTCAGAAGAAAACAGGCTATTAGTTTTACTTCAGTTTTCTGTAAGCTATTAATGCGAAGTGGATTTTCTTATGAAGTCAAAGTGTAGAATCAGGCTTGCCGCCGCACCAGATTCAACATAAAAATATTTTGCCTGATATCCACAAGATATGCAATTAGAGGGGAAATCATCAAAGTCATTAAATGCTTTATTTATTAATATTTTTATGTTTATATTATATTACAGTTTTATATTTAAAATAATAACTACGTATTTTTTAACATTTTTACAAGCAGGAATTACCAAACCTAAAAAATAAGTCAAGGGTTCCGTTATATGTCTGATTTTTCTAAGTGTTCCATTGCAGAAAAAGTTTGGGAAACCCTGCTCTACAAAATAAATTTTATAACATCAACAAGGGAGTAGCATCCCAAATAAACGTATACACAAACGTCTTTATTCGTTAGGAATTAGCAAGTAAATAATTATATAGGCGGAAACATATAAACGTAGTATCATTGCTTTTTGCATTTTGCATGGTTTGCGAATTTCAACAATTTAAAACTATTCTTTATTCTACACATGAAGAAATCAACAATTTTTGCAAAAAATGTTTTGGGTATTTATTAATTGTAGCTGCTTATTTTGTCTGTTGCTCGCTATTTTATGATTTAATTAATCGTGTCCGTGTAGAATGCAATCTATGGTCCGGCCGTTTCTGTATACGACATTCTTTGCTTGAAATGCTACACAAAAAAAGAAAAAAATCACAGGTCAAGTGTGCAGGGTAATCACCATCTTAAGCCCACTCTGCAGAAGAGGAACCCAACGCTGAACATCAGGCGGGTAAATAATTTGTATTGAAGATATTGTGTGTTGTCAGTTAGAAAAATATCTTCAACAATTTGAAACGTATTCAGCTGCTTGCTTCCTAATTAACCCAAAATAATTACTGTTACACCATGTCAGCTTCTTTAAAACTGAAATTTGTTCGCAATCAACTGCGCTGAAAGTATTTTGTTTACCGAGAAGTGCAGCAGTTCGCATATCTTTCATATATCCTCTTTTAAAAATTTATTTTCCGTCTTCAATTTGTACAAGGAAATTATAAATTGTACTGCCTATAAGTCTCACGAAGGAATAAATTTACAATTACAACTTACATTACGCTTGCCCAGAAGAATCAACTTAGTTTATTTATTGAAAAAGTATATCTTTAGTACACTAATAGTAAATCGTAAATGTCATCGTTTTCAGTCACAAATTTTTTAGTCTTCCTTGTATTATTGCGGCAAACCATGCCAAGTGTACAGGATGAAGGTAACCGGTTGTTTGTCAATCTCAGAAAAAATATATATATTGGTGCAATCCCTTTGTTTTGGAAGTTCAAAACCCCCTTATTTTTAATTTTCATTGTCTCCGTAACTTCTAAAGAGTATTGTAGTTACAGTTTACATAATAGAACAATAATTTTTTGTGTAATATCACAGAAATAAATTGAGCCCCAGAAAGTGTTTCTTCTTGGGGGAATGAGCACATGCAAATTGAATTTTTGGCTAATCCCATCAGCTCCCCGCCCCACACAAGTCAAGCTCAGTACACAAATATTATTAGCGTCATTTGTCCCTAACATTTTATCATAATATGTAATTATTAAAATATTTGTAATTTAGGAATCTAAAGATTTTAACATTGAAAATTTATCGTTCGGTAAAATATTTAACTTCAATTTATACAGCCTTGAAACCAGTTTAAAGACTTAATCATTCAAATACAAATAAGTAAAATATTTTTCTTCATTCCACGTACAGTTTTCAAGTTAATTTAAATGCTTTTTTATCCAAATATTATAAATTTAGTAAAAATTTTCCTTCATTCATAATACAGTTTTGAAATTAGAATTTTATCATTCAAATACTTGTAATTATAATATTGTTATTCGATTTATTGTATTTCTAATTAATGGTTTTCACTATTCCGTTCACTTTTTGAGGAATTTTCGTAACACGATTATAATTATAGAGTGCAAGGGCGAAGCTAATTATTGGGCATTTTCCCGGTGGTAACAATATACCAAGTAAGCACAACACAATACAAATACAATAAATTTACACTAAGGAACAATTTTATACTGTCTTATGAAATTTTGACCTGAAAGGAAAAAGAAGTCGGGAGCCACTCAGAATTTACTTCACTATTTTAATGCCATTTTTAGGAATTATTTTAGCACTTCACTGATTTTAAATATATATTTTGCAGTTTTTCCAAGTGGGTAAATCCACCTTTTTCTAAAAAGCCATGAAAAATTAGTTTGCAAACTTGTTGGCTATAATAGTTTCGTCTAGTTCTAGGATATTTCCTAACCCTTTTAATAGGAGAGTAATGTCATATTTAAATAATACTGACAGATTTGTTCCTTTTTTGTTCCACACTCCGTGATACGTAAATGCGGTAAGGGCTAAGTTACGACGTCACTAACTATTTTTTGAGAGATTATTTCTGGTGGCGTGTCCACAATTTCACCGAAAATTCCATCATTTCACTTTTTTTATGTGCGTGTGTATTTTCAATTTAATGAACATACATGCTCTAAGGGACTATGACGTCACTAATTGTGCACCAAACACGAGTTACGATCCAGGATTCAAGGTAATGACGTATACGTAGGGATTATTTACTGTTATAGGATTTTTTCCAATCTTTCTCCACTTGTGTACATCTGCTACTGTCCAGGTTCTAAGTAGGACAAACTTACATATTAATCAAATTCAATAAGTAAGCCTAATTTACACTTGATGAATTTTAAGAAACAAATTTCCCACAAAATTTATTCGTGTTCTTTTTATTAAGTTTTGTTTTATTAAATAGTATTCTGTATTTTTTACGAATCTGACAATACAAGTAAAGAATTTCGAGTAAATATTTACTTCTTTTTAAAATTATTAAGATACAGTCCTGTTCAAAAGAACATTTAGCAAAGAAGCCTTAATGTTGTCTTACGTAGAAATGACCGGCAAGTTTCGCGAGAGATTCTCATCTTTATTCAAGCTGAGACACCGGTATGAAAAGGATAAATCATCAAAACGCAACAAACAAGATATTTTAAAAGATGACAGTCCAGCCTCTGAAGATTCCACTGACAATTTTCCAGACTCGAGTGGAACATGGCAGGTAAATTCTTAGTGCTTTACTTTTATATTATTTCCATCTTTATTACTCAAATTTTTACAGTAATTTGTATTTGTTGCTACATGTAATGTAGCCTAAGAACTTAAGGTATTGAAATTCGTTAGTTTGAAATAACGTGAGGTTTCCAGTGCCCTGTAACGAGTAAAGTATTGAGCAAAACATGGCCAAATTTGTTAGAAGTACACGGTGGGCCGTGGGATTTTCAATTCGAACAAAACAATAGTACCTGAAATCACCACTGCTGTTTACAGACGTAAACGCAGGAATCGAGTAAAGGAAGAATGCACATCATTCGGATGCCAACGCTTGCCTACACGCAGCATCGTAAGCAGCAATATAAAATAAGCGCTATTTGAATCCCGTAAAATCTATTACAAAGCAATAAAATAAAATAAATGGATTATCTATTTACACAGTAACTAAGCATTTTCAAATATGCCATGTGGGAATATAAATTTATACGGAAGATAAACAAAAGTGGCTGTGTTTTAAAATAAATATTGCCAGTTCGATATGAAGTATATATCAACAAATTTCTCAGAGTGTATTTTTTATTGGAAATCTTGGAGAAGAATATACATCGTTTTCCTTGGTTCTAAATTCTGAAAAATAAGATTTTCTGTACCCTTGGATCGAATGAAATATAAAAAAATTAAACACTATCTCGTTAAATTATTTAAATGTTAAATTAAATTCAAAATAAAGAATTTCAATGAGTTATTTAAACATTTTGATATAAAATTAATTATAAATGCTCAATTTACCCAAATGATAACTTTCTTAAGCTTTAGGCACGAAGTTTTCGATTGAAGGCTATTTAATATGTTTTAAATTTTTTTAGTATGTTTTGGGAATATTGAAGTTTTATTCACTTTTATATAAAATCCTGACTGTTTAAAATGTGGGATTGCCACACACTCTAACACGGGAAATAGAAACCCTTTCGCTATTTAGTCTCAAATGTCGTGTTTGCATTGCAGTCGCCGTTACCAAAATTTTGGAAAGAATAAAAAACTTTGAATTTCAATAGTTATAGAGTAAGAAGGTTCTGAATAAAAGCTATTTAAGTGGGAAAATTAAAGAAAAGTGGGGACCGAGAACACATCATATTGAAACGACCATAGTTGGGAAACATAGAAGTTTGTACGTCACCAAGTTACAGTTTGTCTTCCTTCCTTTTATCATAGCCAGAGGTCCGCTGATTAATTGGTCGGCTGATGACTGCTTGCCGTCCAGGTTTTCAGGTAACTTAAGGCTGCTTCTATTAAAATCGCCTCTCAAGCGTCGAGTTTTGACTGCACTGCGAATATCGCCCAGAGCGAACGAACAGTTCGAGTCTCTGAATAATTTAATAGGTCTTAGGCCTAAAGATAACTGAACGAGCAAAATGTTTAGCCCATAACTGAAGATTTAAAATTGCTCGTCTTTTTTTTGTATATTCGAAAATGATTGTGTCCTTCTGGAACTCATGTGCTACAGCACATGAATTAATTTAGGAAGAATTATTTATGTCGTAATTTTAAGAAACTAAAATAATAGTATTTTAAGAGTGTGAATTTCTGCTTAGATTTCGAAGACTTTAAACTGTCCGCTTTCCAGCGCGATCCCTCCCTACATTCTTTATACAACCATAATCTAATCTAGAATGAGAAATGCGCATGCGCAGTAATACCGTTTCACCCCCCTGCTCGCCTAAGATTCAGCAATAATAAAAACAACCAAACGCAAAGCGCCGTCAGAGCGAGCGTGCTGACCCAGCCTCATCAGGAACAATTTTAAATGTTTTTTTGACGAATTAATAAATAGATTATTGTTTATGAACATGTTATGGTTTATTTGGTTTAATAAATTTTTTTTAAATTTTTTACAGGTGGCATTTCAAAGACTTTAATAGTTCTGAGAAAATTACCGTACGATCCTGCATACAATATTCCCATAATATCTGACTTTTTCCTAAAATTAATATTCTTTATTTAAAATATGTAATAAGTAAAAATACTGTCGTGTTAGCAATTTGCGCCAATATGCTTCAATATTTTTACAATTTTAAAATTTCGCTTCTATTAAACATGATGGAGACTAAATTACAAATGTAGCATATTACGGGTCGTGGAGTATTAACTACCCTGTAGATGTTGTAGTATTATTAATATCTTTATCCTCCTAAAATTACTTTAAATACTCACGAGCCACCACTGCGAATGACTGAATATCACTAAATGGATCTTCCTCTTTGAAAAACGACTGTGTCAGTGAATAGCCGAAAACAACTCTGAATATCCGTATATAACTGTCTCTCTCGCCAAGAAGTGCTTCAGCTTTCCTCTTTAATCAAACAAAATATCATTTGTCTACAGGTAAGATTTAACATTTGATTTATTTTCGGATGATATTTTCAGGTGAGTGTGAAACGACTTATGAAGGAGCTCTGTGAGATTCAACGATACCAAGCGACGCTTAGATCAGAACCACCTTTCACCGTGGAGCTGGTGAATGATAACCTGTTTGAATGGTACGTACGTCTGTACCAGATTGATACGGACAGTGCCTTGGCCAGTGACATGCGCAAGGCAGGACTCACACACATATTGCTCCACCTGATTTTTCCTTACAACTTCCCATTTTCGCCGCCCTTCATGTACGTGGTGACCCCGCCCATCGAAAATGGTTTCGTGATGTCTGGAGGAGCCATTTGCATGGAGCTCCTGATGCCTCGTGGTTGGGCGAGCGCCTACACAGCAGAGGCTGTCATCATGCAGTTCGCGGCGACTGTCACCAAAGGACAGGTCACTCAATTTACTAACTCATTTATAGCATATCATTCTTAATGTCATAGTGTAGTCTAATTCACTTAATGTTATTAAATATCTAGTTTTTCGTGGTGGGAAACTTTTAAGGCCACCGTCGTGTGTCTTTCATTCTGCAGGATATTTCTTAGTTTTTTCATGATAGTCAGAAATGTTCAAGGTGCTTAAAAATTTTTTGTGTATTCCATCGACCTGCTCTGATGTAGCGGTAAGCGTTACCACGTCAGTTCACAGAGGTTCCGGGTTCGAATGGAAGTTTGTCATAGCCATATACATTTGGAAAACGCTGACCATGTGTCAATCCAAATTTGAAATATGGCATGTAAGATGAGAGTCTGCATTCGCCAAGTACCTTAATGGGCTACATAATAAAGGAGACAGAAATAAAAATTCCAATCAGTATAACTTATGTAAAAGATGAAGACAATAAATCAGCAAAGTCACCATTGGCTGATTTCTTCGTTTCTGGACAATTTAATCTAAGGAAGTTATTTATACTTCAAATACCTATATATTAAATTACAAACAATATTCTTTACATTATCAGCTGCTCATATTTTGTTGCAGGGTCGCCTGGCTGATTCGAGCCTCATTAAAAAAGAGAGCACCAGAGAGAAAGCAGAGAAGGTTTTCCAAACTTTGCTGAAGATACATGAGAAACATGGTTGGGTGTCAACTCCTCGATTAGAAGGATAAAAAAATTTGTTGAAACTGTTAATTTTTATAAACAAAAAAATATTTTTTTTGTAATAAATTATAATAAATGTATAGAGATCGCAAGTATGACTAATTAAACCTCCACATTAAGATATCCCATCAACATAATAGAGTGAATGTGATTAACAACGATATTTGGGTTGCCGACGCTGGTCCCGTCTATTGGTAAACTGGGGCCAATAAATTAGAGTTGAAGTGGATTTTCCCCATATTTTTATAGCAAGATTTCGAGATGCGATTAAGATGATACAAATGACACTACATTTGATTCTACATATATAAATAAAAGGCAATGTAAGCAATCCGTTTATGAGTTTATATACCGGATCTTTCGAGACACTGCGAGTTATAAAGTTTGTCTTTACCATTCATCCGATTGCTGTGAATTAGTCTTGTGTGTTTTTAGCGCTGATCACCCCGGAGAAGGTTTCTGACGATCTGTTGTGTTATTAACGTGATTAAAAAATATATTTTATTTACCAACAAAAAAAAGTTGTGACCATGTAGGGTTTTTTCTATAGGAATTATACAAAAAATATTTTGGAAATCTGAGATGATCATGGCGTTTCCAACAGTTGCTTTGATAAATTACTTGACTTGAAGAATTATAACAATTTACTTTCCGCGAATGATACAAATATGGGGCAGCTCAATTGATAATAAGAATATAATTGTCAGTTTGAATAAATATACAGTAGTTATTCTAATTAGAAAATGTATTTTTATTATCTTTGAAATAGTTGTGTAATATCTAGGAGTTTCCGTAAGGCGAGAGACGTTTTGTAGTCTGCTAATTTTCTGTTGCTCACTTGTTATTTCATTGAGGGTTATCGAGTGTGTATATGTCACTGATCACGCTAATTTGTAACGATTAACCGAAAAGAGTGAGGTGTTACATATTAGCATATTAATAATCAATTAAAATTAGACTTCATGACCCTTAGTCAAAAAATTACAATAGAAGATTGAACAATGAAGTGTTTGTTTTTTTGTTAATATTTTATCAGTGATATTCTACGGGCACATGTAACAAGTATAAATATTGTGAACATTTCTTGCACTTTTAACTATATTTTTGAATGTCATTTATGCATAGATAATACTAAGTGTTTTCAGTCAATGCATCTTTATATATCATACTGACGTAATGATATGATATAATACGTTGCTGTTTGAGCTTGTTTGAAACAATTTTCTAAAATATTTATTGGTGTTTTTTGAATCGCATAATATAATTAATAGTATAATATTATTTATTAATAATATAATTAATTCATACGTCTTTCGAGAGTAAAAATACTTTGCGACCCAGAAGGAAATCTAATTCACAGTATCATTTATATTAAGAACGTGAATATTCTTTAATGGATACAAATGTAAGTGCCTCTTAATTATTAATAGTACAGGACATATTTGAGGGAAATTATTTTCTGAGCTGTATTGTACGTAACTCTTTTAGATGCAACTCGTGGCTCTGTTTATCTTGCAAGAAGCCTGGGAAAAAGCCGAAGAAATCGAAATAATGACAGATGAAGAAGAACGTGAGATTCGTTTGGAAATTTTGGAAGAGGAAGAAAAAAGACTTGATGATTATTATTCCAAAAAGAAGAATGCTTCACTTATAAAACAGAGACTGTAAGATATACTGTATAACAAACTTGGCTTACACAAGTTGGACTGTGAAATCTTTCTTTTCTTTTCAGCGTGTTATCTCAATTAGTTGCAAAAGGACATTTAACAGTACTGAAGCATCAATATGAAATCGTAACTAGACTTATAGACGAAAGTAGGAATAAAGCTAAGTTTATACCTAAGAAACCAGATTACAAAGGTTTCCTTTACAAAGCTGTTCTTGAAGGTATTCTAATGGTACGTAGCTGACAACTTTTATCATGATTTTTTCTTTGTTCTCTGTTTTGTACATTATTTGTTATAGATTCCTCATTTGTTAAGTTTGTGAATGGGATAACGGTTGACTAAACAATATTTATTAATTCCGTTCTAAGGAATCTACATTTAAATTTTGCGAGGTTCTCAATTATATTCCTTGGGGTCTTTCCACGTCAAATCACGGAAAAACAACCTATGGCTCCCACTCGGCCCTCTCCAAATCTCATGAAATTTTGTAAGGAAGTAAACTCATATCCCAATTGAAAATGCAAAATATTAGAGTTCATTGTACACCTGTTCAGAAGTTACAAACCCATCTTCAATGGCTTGTCATCGAGTTAACCCGCCACGCGCCTCCGAGAAGGCCAACTTTGATCCCTTGTCAAATAGGTTGTAGAGGCCAGATAAGTGTGAAACTCGGCTTATCGATACCAATTCTAGCACAGAATGCAGTGATATGATCAAAATAGTAATACGGCTGGCCGTTCTGATGTCTGCTCAAGCCAAAGTTGCCACATAATTTTGTCGTGTCAAACTTTGTCATTTTGGAGGCCAATTACTCAGTAGAATAAGATGTATATGCCACCACATTTTGGAATCCAGGAGAGAATGTACCATATTAATTCGTACAGAAATAGAGAAAACTATTATACTCGTATGTCTTGAGATATTCCTCATGGAAATTGCCCTGAAAGATTTTACATATTAAAGGAGCCAAATTTCAGGTTAAAATATTTCAAAATACGTCACTCCCAATTTTTTTTAAATGGTACAATTAGAAAGATCAGTCTTTTATGTATACAAAACATGTTGGGACCTGCCGGTTTATAAGAACTATAGGCTTCTGAAGCAATGTTGCGAGACGTTATGGGGGCCAACTTTGATCTCGTGTCAAATCCGTTCTAGTGGTCAGATAGGAGTGAAATTTGGCTTATCGGCACATCATCTACTCCAAAACGTAGTGGTATGATCGAAGAAGTATATTTGGCCGTTATATGTATCACTCCTAAAGTCACCACTAAATATAGTCGCGGGAAATTCGGACCTAAGTTTCGAGGTCGATTACTCAGCAGCAAAAGATCTATACCCAACAATAATTTGTAAGTGTACATATCAGGAGCCATATTAATAATTTTCTTAAACAGAAACTCTATTGGTCTTATATTTCCAGAAAAGTTTGCACATGAAAATAGACGAGAAAAATCTTACTGTGAAAATAGCCATATTTTATAGCAATACATCCCAATGTGTTTCACTCGTAATTTGGATTTAAATAATATCATTATAAAGATCAGGTTCGTATATACAAGAAAAACGTTTATTCATGTTGGGTTCCGAAGTATTACGACGATTCTAGGACTCTGAATGTAACGTATTTTGCTGCAGTAAGCGCGCTCTGCAAAATGGATTAATTTTGATCAATTCTAGGAACCAGATATGTTTGAAAGCCGAGTTTCACACTTATCTGGCCTCTACAACTGATTTGACAACCCTCCATACTAACCTATCTTTCGCAAGCCTGTTCATTTCCGCATAACTAGCACAGCCCACATCCTCCCTAGTCTGCTTATTCCATCCTTGGTCTCCCTCTTCTGTTCTCACCCTACACACTTCCCTCTAATGCTAATTTTACAAGACCCTCATATCTTAAAACTTGTCTTACTAATCTAACCCTTCTCCTGGTTAACGTCCTCGATATTTTTCGCTCTTCCCCTATTCTGTTTAGAACTTCCTCGTCAGTGATTCTATCCACCCATCTGATTTTCAGCATTCTCCTACAGTCCCACATTTCTTTCTGCAATTCCTACTGTCCACGTTTCATACCCATATAATTCCACACTTCATACCTTTTTTTAGCAATATTCATACTTATATTACTCGTAAGTAAAGTCCTCTTACTCGCGAACACCTTCCTACACTTTGTCTTCTACACTTCTACCCTCCCTAGTTATTGCTCTTCCCAAGTAGCATAATTCCTTACTTCCTTAAAAATAACACTTCCCATTTAACACCATAAATCCCATAACTAGTTATTTTCGTATCCATTAAGCTTATCTGCAACACCCTACTTATAAAATATATCGCACTTCATCCATAATAAATTAACTTATTGCAATTTTAAACTTCCCTTGTAGATATTAACAATTTCTTATTACCTCTTTGTCTCCAATTTTCATCAACACAAAAAAATTTGATCATCTCGGTTTTTGTTTCTTCAATTCGTTTTCTGAATATTTTCTGGGTTAAATTCACAAACAGCCACTCATGAATTATTTAAATTGGAATCTGCAGAATTAACAAACTACTTTTACGAAGCATTTTCTGACCTTTATAGGGCGGCTCAAGTATCGATTTTGTTTATGTGAAAACCCATAATGTACGGAAATATGCTTCTAATTAAAATTTTGTTCTTAAAGTGATTACCTCGAATCAATTTATCTATATTATTTAAGGTAATGAATTATTTTTCAATAATACATTTTCAATTATTTAAACAGATGACTGAAGATGTTGTTTGGATAATAGTGACTACGCAAGATGTACCAATAGTCAGCCAAATGCTCAAAGACTTGTATGACGAGTACACGACCGTCACTAATAGACGTATACGACTTAATCTAATTACTAATAAACATTTGGATCAAGATGACCTTGGCGGTGCTATTATTACGACCAGGAATCATAAAATAACGCTAGATAATACCATAAATCATAGAATAACTATTACAGGAAATAGATTGATTCCTCAAATGAAAGCTTACTTGTTTGGCATTAGTACCACGCGGAAATATGTGAATTAAAGCAACCACTCAATCAACATATTTTCTATGGACTTAATTATTATTAAAATATTTCTTTCTTTTTTTAATTCAATTAGTAAAAATAATTTTATGTTAGAATACATTTGTTGTAGTTGTGTTATAAATGCAGTAAACTTTGAAACAAAACTACGCATTCGTGGAAATTTGTAATTTGTGGTTCACAAAAAAGAGTCTAACTTAAACATTTAAAAATAGAATGAGATAGTTATGTTCTAGTGTGTTTGTGTCCAGATATTTGTAATTGAAATTTTAAGGTATTAGATAGTAAAAACATCTGGTGTCAAAAAGGTCTAGATTCCAGTTTGCCTGCAAATCACAATCTGAAACAAAAAAATGACACTGAACAACAACAGAGACGAAATTTTTTTAGGTCAAATGTTTTAAAACCCCGAAAGTCTGGAAGGATGACAGTAATAGACGCGTCCGAGGACCTAATTATTAAATGTTTTGTGGTGTAGCTTGTCTCATTGTGTCACCAATATAAAACAGAATAACCACAAGCTAATGAGAGGTCGTAAGAAATAATGAAATATGAAGAATGTACTTGGTGATAGAGGAATTAGTGACTGAGACTGTATAAGTAGTACAAAAAGTCAAACCTCGACTAGAATAATAATCATAAAACATTGAGTGAGAGAGAGATAGATCATGAAACAAAGTATAAGAGAATAGAACGGTTAATAGAGCTGAAAATATCGGTTGAATTCTTGTAGACAAGAATATTATTATTTAAGCTTGTGTGTGTTGTTCGTCAGGATAAACTTTACATGAGACGGATTTTCAATATTTAAAAAACATAAATTGATGTAGTAAATATCGTTATGTGTAAGGTGTTTGGTATAATCATAGCTTTTGGTTGGTATCACCTGACGGTTAAAAATTCTATTTAACGATCATGGGATCCCGATATTTGGGGTACAAATTGCAATTATTTCTATTAGTCTATTACATAACTTTATTAGCAAACATTCTACTTTACACTGATTATAATTTTACCTAATATGACCGGCATACACCAATAATTTATTTACTGTGATCCAAGTAATTATATATCTTTTTTTAACAGGAAGAATCGAGAAGATATTATTAGGGAAGGAAACTAAGAAAAAGATGTTCCTTACCTAACCTAAAAGCAGACGATAGAATATTTATGGAAATGTGTTTAAATGAAGTCTATTTCAAGACAAATTTATAAGATAAAGTAATTTGTGCATTATTTGATTTATAATTTGGATTACAAGATGGTTGGTCCTCACGCTTCTGTACGAGAGAAAGATTCAGTGGATGACCCTGTTGAGTTGATACTAAGAAAAACCGGCTGCATTGAGCTACATTTTAAAGTCCAGGTATATAAGAAAATGCGATTATGCGTTATGTGTGAGTGAAAGCTAAGCTTCTACTTGTTTAATTGAAATTTTTATTGTACGAATGTCTATATGCCTTATTGTTTTACTAATAAAATACCTGTATTCTTTTTTCATTCATTATAATTTTCTATCTCCGTAATTATCAGCTGCCGCCAGAAAATTTATTTGGCAAATACTCTTTAAAAGTGATAATAGACAACTTTAACCGGGGTTTCATTTTACCCCAGCCGTTTACATACAATAAATATCAGCCATTATAATTTGTATATATTTTTGTTTTAGTTCTCAGAATGGAATAATTTTATTTTGCAGGAGTGCATTGCAGAAAAGCAAGACTGGAGGAAATGTCAAGATGAAGTTTTACAATTTCGAAATTGTATGGAGGCATATCAAAAAAAGAAATCAACTCAGAATTAAATAATTTAATAAAATGTTTTCAGACACTAACTTTGTGCCTTTTTTCACTGGGGTAGCTGTAGCCTTTGCCTGTCAAATTATGTGGAAGAAAAGACTACCATCGAACATACTTAGAACAGGCAAAGCTTTAACTATGCATGGTAAAGTAAAAATGGTTCTTGTAGTTCGTACTGATTTAAAAATGGGTACAGGAAAGATAGCATCACAATGTGCTCATGCAGCTGTAACATGTTACAACAGTTCTTTGATGACTTATCCTGAAATATCAACAAAATGGAAATTACTAGGACAGCCAAAAATAGTATTGAAAGTCAATGAAAATGGAGACCACAGCTTGCAACTTTTAAATAAAAAGGCCCTTGAAAATGGAATAATTTCATGCCTCATTAAAGATGCTGGAAGAACACAAGTGGAACCTGGCTGTGTAACAGTTTTAGGTATAGGACCAGGAGATTCTGAGAAAATTGATGCTGTTACTAAGCATCTGAAATTGTTATAGGACATTGTTAGTAATATCTACAAGCAATTAGTTCCAAATTTGTAAATTGTGTGATCAGTTCTCATATTTATCTGTACATGTAGTTAATATGTGAATAACTTTATTTTTGTGATATATTTGAATAAAATTATCATCTATATATAGTTAATTATTTTGCAGCTCTCAACAGAATTAGTTAATTGTATTTTCAAATATTACATAATTACACTGTTCTTACTAGACAGAAAAGTTTTTTGACATATATTTTGATTATTATTTATATAAAATAAATTGTTCTGTATATGGCAAAGTTAATGATTATGTATTAATTGTGCTAATTTATAAAATCAAATATTTATGATGAAATTATAGTTTTATTTAATTAGACCATCGTTTTGCCACATCTAAAAAAGGGACCACTTCGGGTAATTTGTTATTCACGTTAATAATATTCTCAAACTTGAATAATTTTTAATGTATCTAAATGTCTTGTATAATTGTGTTGTAACATTTGAAGAAATTACCTGAGGAAGACCCAAACATGGTAACAAAATGTCTTCTAATTTGCATTTAAACCCACAACTAAAGCTAAGACAATCATCCCAATTATAATATTTGTTTTTATTTAATTTTGTTTATGTATATAAATATTGGACAAGTGTTGAAGTCACACATTGTATAAATTGGATGGATAGAAATATTTGGAGAAAGGCAGCATAGTATTATGCTCTAAGAAATATATATGTTAAGCGATGAAAAAAAGAAAATATTTGATATGGCCAGAACTCAAATGGATACACGAAATCAGCAGTATAACTGCCACTAGAGCTGTGACGTACGTCTCACCGTTACCACCACTGTATTCAGTATGACTAACCAAACATTTTCAGTCTATATAGGTTTTCAAGGTACGGTATATAGAGGGGTGTTAAAACAGTTAGGAATATCCATTAAGGATAAATTATATATATATATATATATATTTGAAGTCACATATTTGGTATATATCTGTGTGTGTAAATATATTAATCTTTCGTAGTGTGTTACATTGCTTTCTAAGACAATGGCAAAGTAATGAACACGATTTATGAATTTTAACATCCAATTAAAATGAAATATTTAGTCAGACAAGAAACAGGAACCCTGTACATTATTACTACCATTGGCTCAAATAGTTTGAAGGGAAGATTGACATGACAGTCTCTAGAGGCCAAAATAACGTGATAAAGCTGGTTTGACACTTCTGAATAATAAGTGTAAATCAATAGCAAACTTCATGTGCTCACTCCGCAAATACTAAAGAAGTATCCCTTGCAGAATAATATCCAGGAAAAGACCAGTGGAACAAATTATATTAGGGCAAACTGCCAAGAGATGCAAGGGTCAGTGTCAAATCACTGGAGTCTTAACACTTTATGTGCAGAGTCACGACCTGTATTGACATACAAGGGATTGAATTGTCAAGATCATCACAAAAAGACATTAATTCTTCCTATTCCATCAATAGGTCATTCTTTCTGAAGTTGTTAATGAGCATCCAGCATTGCTGAAAAAATTGACTGAATTCAATTGTTTTTCATTTTTATTAATAATATACCCTCCCACAACAGTCAGTTTAATTAAATCAATACTTTTTAATTTGGCCATAAATTTATTTGATTTAATTATTGTAAAAAACAGACATTAATCGATTCACTAATATTAAAAAAATTATGATTCCATTCAAAAGTATACAACAATACAGAGAAGCCATTTTACAAACAATTAAATTTTACATTCATCCTTTCAGCACACTCACTTTATATGCAGTACGTTTGTTAAATGAACAGATTTCAACTTTCCATATCATTGAGAACATCAGACTACTTAGCACATTGAAAAAATGAAGTATTTACTTATTATAACAAGTTCCCATTTATTCAATTTTTTAGAGTACAAGTCGTGTATACCATAAGTTCATTTTGTAGGATTGGATTTTTCCATCACAATTCTCCATTTTAGGACAGCAGCAATTTTGGGCAAATTTGAAGTCTCACCATTTTGTAAAGCTGTTGTCGTGGCTATCGCTTTATTTGTAGTATTTGATTTATAGTTCTTTCTTTTGCTTTTTGAATCAGATTGTCTTTTCCTTGTCAACTCTGGGGTTGAAGTTTTTGTCAAACTTTGTACATGATTATCTGATACAGGTATACTCTGCATGAATATGTCACTAGAAGTATTGTTGTTAAAGTGTTTGTTGTAAAATACTACTGAATCTTTTAATTGCTCAGAATGTGATGTTCCAACTGTTGAATTGCTTTTTAAGTGCTCATTGTACAGATTCTCACATTGTTGAAAGGTGTTATTTGTTACAACAGATGGCATTTCTTGATTATTATTCCCATAGTCATCTAATTTGTTAGTTACTATACTGTTAAATAACTCCTTTGAAGAACTACTTAACTGTAGGCAGCATAATTCCTCTGAATGTAAATTTTTTGGGGGCACTTCTTGTATATTGTAGTATCTTTGTAATATACTCCCTTTTTTTGTTGGACATTTGGAAGTTTTACTTTGTGCTGTAGCTAATGTGGGTTGATTGATGGCATCAACATAGCTGATAGCTTTGTTAGTAAAATCATCACCTGAATGGAAATTAGCACATAATATTTCAAGTGAGTTACACTTTTTACCTTTGTTAACTTCATCTACTTTATTCCCTCTTTGTTTCTGGTTTAGACTTTCATCAGAAGAAGGAATTGTGATAGTATATAATTCAATAGATTTCTTTTCCGTTATTCTTTCAACACTATTACTACACCTTTCTGTACTTGGAAAATTGTCCAGTTCTGTCTGGTGTATATTTATTTCTATATTGTCATGTGATTTACTGGAATCATTTGGTAAACAATCTCTGTTTAGCTTCATGGTCTCATTTGATTTATGGCCATTTGATTCCAAAGATTTAGGTTTCCTGAAATTAAAGAGAGTGTAGATCTTATTTACATCATTATAATTTGAGTTGTTATTCCAAGATTTAAATTTTGCCCTTCCAGTTTCACTTTTAGAACCAATTTCTGAAATTTTTTCTGAAAGTTGAATATTACTCATTCTTGTCCTTTCAAAATTTTTGTCAAGTGGAAGTGTTAAAGGATCTTTAGGTACAGGATTTTTAGGATCTTCTGGAAACAAAGAAGAAAATTGACTGAGTTGTTTTATAATTTTTTCTTTAGATTTTTCACTTGAATGTAGTGAACCTATTGGAATTAAATTAATTTCACGTGATGAAATTGAAAGTGGTTTATGGTTAGATGTGCTAATGTCTAAAATATCAGTTTCTGTCCAATTATCTACACTTTTAACTGATACTCTTCTACTAAAAGACTCTCGCAGAGGTAATTCATCAGATACACTTCTTTGAACAAATTTCACAGGATCTTGATATGCAAATTTTGAATTTTTTTGAATTTTTGGAAACTGTTCATCTGAGCTTGATCTAGTTACATTTGGTTTTGTATCATCTGTTGTGTATATCACATCCCCTGACTCTGAACTGGTTTCTGAAGCCTCAGGTTCCCTTCCCTGATTATTAGTATTTTCAAGTCTAATGGGATGAGGTCTTATTTGAGATTGATGTGGAGAATATTTTCCTGTTGTGATTTCTTCGCCTGTGTCTTGTACTTTAAATTGAGGTATTATCAATGGAGGATTCTCTTGATTGCTATTCTTCACAGTAAAATTGTCATATGGTTTTTTTTGTGTAATCTTCATTGGAACATGTTGAAGATTATTATACTTATTACCAGTAGCAGGTTCCTGTGAGATAAACTTGGGGATTACTGGGACATCTTTATTAGTAATTGGGTGACACCTTGATGGTGAATTGTGCCTAGATACATTTTCACCCATAATTATTATTCTGTTGGGCATAAGTGGGACACCTTTACTATTAATAGGTTCATATCTTCCTTGAGAATTGTGGCCAGCTACATTCTGTCCCATAATTATTATTTTGTTGGGAATAACTGGGACACCTTTATTATTAACAGCCTCATTCCTTGTTTGAGAATTGTGGCCAGCTACATTCTGTCCCATAATTATTATTTTGTTGGGTTCTACTTTTTGTAAAGGAATATATCCAAAACTTGTATTAGCTGGGAAAGTATTAGGTGGTATTTGCTGTATATCAGATTGCTTTGATGAATGTGAATTTTTTATAGGGGAATATATTTGATTACCAGGATATTCGAGTTTAACTGCAAGAGGCTTATATTGGGAGGGCTGCTCAGGACTTTTTTGCTGTTCAATATTGCCTGAAGGTCTTATTAAAGTTGAAGACATGTTTGGTTTACGCCAACATATATTTTGCTGTTGTACATTTGGCTTCATAATCCTAACATATTCCTTTTGAGCATTTTCTGATTGTGTAGCATAGCATATTTGACTTCCAAAATATCCTATTGTATTTGAAGGAACATTTCCTTGATGGTAGTTTACATTTCTGAGTATATTTTCATGTGAGTTTGGATTTAAATACATTTCAGCATGGTCAGGCAATTGGTTTTCAATTTGATGATTGTCAGATTTATATACACTTGCATCTTCCTTGTTATAATATTTATGTTGGTTAATGCATCGTTCTGCCTCTCTTTCTTCTTTACATATTGTTGGGATTTGTACAGCCACGCTTGTTACTTTACCCTTTTCAATAACTTCTTCAACCATCCCTTCTGAACAAGAAGAACCAATAATTGACTGTTCTGGTGAAGGTGGTTGGGGTGCCCAAGGCCACATACGTGACATTCGTTCACAAATATCAGAGAGTCCTTGACTTTCTGTAAAATCATGTTTTTTGTGTGTTTGTGATGATTTAAGGCATAGAAATAATAGCATGAGGATTATTGTTGTTCCCATTGCTGGAATTATTATATTTGCAGTCCAACCTGAAAATGAAGATAATGTACATTTGATTATTTCTTTATCTAACTAATGGAAGCAAACAAGCAGTTTAAAGCTCAGTAAACACAAACGAGAGATACAACAAGTGTGATTTTTGTCACAATCTCATTTTCATATAGCCTAATTTATTAAATTAAATATGTTATAATAAGATTGATTATCCAGCAACAATATCAAAACAAGCAGAAATGTATTTGTTGAATTTTGAAGAAGATGAGACAATACATTTATTAACATGTACAAGACTGATTATCACAGATAATTATATAAAAGAAAATCACAACTTTATTCCACAAAAATTTATTGCAAAAAAGCATTAAGCAATACTATTGGTTTGACAGTTTTCTCTACTTACACATATACTTTTCTGTAAATTGAGCATAAAAATAACGATACAATAACCAGTAAAACCTTTGAAAAAGAATGTAACATTTTACATCTTTTAGTCTCAATGAGAATTACTTATAATCAAACAATTTTATTCCTGATTCAGGATTTCATTTCTAGCAGACATGTTTACACAACCAGACCTAACATGCAAATTTCTTTTACATTGAAGTAGTTGTGACATAAAATATCTATTATCACTTTCTCAATACCTCCAACTTACTGGATGCTTCTGTTGTGTTCATTGCTTTGTAAAATAATTTCTTCCAACATTGTGTTACAAAATTCGAAAGGTACTGATTCTCACTCAATACCTTACTAATTTTTTTTAGTAATTGTAGAACCAAGATTTACTTGGTGTAGAAACTGGATAAAGGGTTCTCGGGATTACATCAGGGTAAGATTGTCGATGATGTTTCAATGACTTTCGTCAACATTAATTTAATTAAAAAGACGGCCAATAAGTCAGCATATAACTTTGTTTCTATTTAATTAATTTTGTACGTGATGTTTTGATCAACCGTATTTATCTAAAAGTGACATTATGAATAATGCTTACATGATAAATTATATTTGTAGCACAAAAAGAATATAAGTCAGTCAGCATGATCTTCGCGATGTTGTAGGTATGCTTGACTTATTTTGTCAAATAATTGTTTTTACTACTAACTGGCTCGGATTAACAGTTAACAGATCGTTTACATTATTTGGTTTGCTCACTTTCTTGTTGAAGAGTGAAGCAATACACTCTTCCAGTTTAAAATCATCAGCAAGAATGAAAAATAATATTTTTTTCATAAGCATTGAAACAAACATCAATAAATAATGATTGCTTACTGAAATCTGCTTATATGTCCGCCCAATAATGGATAGCGGGTGGCGGGAGTTGATTCCATAATATATTAATGTAAATATTTATAAACGCATTGAATGGCAGCTCGAATGGCGATGTGAAAACCACTGCGAGTTATAAGTCTCATCCCACTTACTGTAAGCGTAATAAACTTCTTTGGATCGTCGATACGAAGTATACGTAAATTGGTTTTATTTGCAGCGTCAGGTAAATTTTAATAATTTGTAATTGCTCATTTTTATTGGCTCCGAAACGTATGATAGCGGGACCTGTTCAAAGCCAACTGCGAGTTATAACGTTATAAATAAATGATACCGTATTTTTTATATATTCAATTAATTCAACTTTATCCTAACTCTGTGCTGTTGTTTCGTTTTTAGGCAAAATAAAAAGAACTATTTCCGGGCGAACGAAGTCGCGGGCATAGCTAGTTTACAAAATAAAAGGAAATTATGATCTGAATTTGTTTTGCACTCAACAAATTTCGTTCCGGTAAGACATTTTTTACACTTTCACCCCTGTCTAACGCATAAAGGAGGAAGGGCTCTCGGGAAAAGCAATCCTATGTTTTACGCTGATGTGATGTCGAAGGATAGGTAAAGTGTTGCTGAGCTGATTAGTTATACGGTAAAATACCGGGAGAATTAAGAACCCAACCCAACAGAATCTTTCGACGATCACTGATCCAGGGAGAGGCTAGGTGGTCATACATTCTGGTGTTGGTGATGAAGGAGGCAGGACGTTCGTTTGGTGCTACAGCAGCCCAAGCGGGGCCACGTGGTAGCAGTAAGTGACCGATCAATTCATGCACGTTATATATATACATATAAATTTAAAAATTGTAACATAGAACCCATATTTAATTTATTGTAATATTAATACGCCTGAGGAATTCTCAAAATAGAGACGAAACGTCGCTTTTATGAATAAATAGTGATAAATTTATATTCTGACTTTTTGGCCGTCTTTTTATTTATTGTAAATATTTATTTTATTCCATGAGAAATTTTGTCAACAGGGCTTAAGATATGAATAACTGTTATTGATCACAACATGTTTTATTGTATATGATAAAAAACGGACTATCAAAAACAAGAATTAATTACTATTGAATGGGTGAATAGCGACTGTTGCACACGGTGAATCTCGGATGGAGGGTTCGTAAGCACTAATGGTTGTGTTCAGCTAAAATGATTAATTGTAGAGAAATTCTGAGGGACTTTAAACAACGATTAATGAGGGTTCTTCTTTTGGATCAGTCGGTATAAGAAAATCAATTGTGGTGGTATTATCCAAGGGTTGGAAAAAATAATATGAACACATTTACACAATATTTTTTGATTAATAAGGAGTTGGACCACTATTTACTTTGAGAACAGCTACAATTCGTCGCGGAATAGATTCGTAGAGTGTCTGAATAGTTCTACAAACCACGCCTGAGCCTTTTTGGAATATGGCAGTGTCTGGCAGCAATATGCTACTTATAGTAAGCACTTCGTTGTTGAGGATGTCGAAATATTCATTCGCAGTAATCCGGCCAGTAAGGGTAACGATCCGCCAAGCTGAATACCACGATATAGCCGGAATCTGCCCCGTGCTTGACTGTAGGAAGCAGGCAGGCCGGATCGTAGGCTTCTTTTGGTGTTCTCCGTACATAAACTATACACTGTCCGTTTGTGAGCGATGATTCATCGGACCATACCACATTCTTCCAGTCATCTAGAGTCCAGGTTTTATGATCGTGGCACCACTTCTTTCGCAGCTTTGCATTGACCTCCGTTATGAAGGATTTAGAAATTCAGTCCTTCCTTTGCCGCACTGTTTTTGTAGAAACAGTATTGCTAAACTGAGTGTTCAGTTCTGCAGTCACTTTGGCCACTGAAGTTTTATGTTGTCTGGTCACAATCCTTTTTAATGTTCGTCTGTCTCTATCAGTTAACTTCGGCTTTTGCGCACTAGTCCTCCCGGCTCATGATGTTTTACCAAGTTTTTTGAATACTGTCGATACTGTCGCTCGTGAAGCGTTGAGCCGTTTTCGTCACAGATGCTCCCGCTAACCGCGCACCAACGATTTGTCCTTTTTCGAAGTCTAACAGATCACATTTCACCGATCACTGGTGCTAACCGTCGCAGAAACAAAGCATATAATATACTGCAAGATAACCTCAAAACGTGGCCGCGTCGCAGAATTTAGACGTACACAGAGATGCCAACCTGCAACAAGCCGTACCCTATTGCATGGTGTTCATATTATTTTGTCCAACCCCTGTTTATCGTCTATTGAGCTGGCGAAGAGAGTTGTATAGACTTGACAGTAGTGATTGTGTATGGTTGAAGGCAGTCACGAGCTGTCCAGTCGTGGTGGTGGACCATGCAAGTTAATTCTGAAAATAGAACGTAGATTGAGATAAAGATACATAAAGGCAGAAACAGAGATCAGTAATATTGGAAACAGTTCTTAGACGGTGGATAACATGAAACGCCAGAGCATCGAAAATAGATCAACCGGATGTATTATTTACGAGACCCAAAGACCCCGTACGAATAATTCACTGCTGTCTAAAGTTTAAATGATTTAAAATATATATTTCGCTTTCCATTCTGTCAAGAAAGCTTTTTACAAAAATACTTTCAACTGTATAGTTTTTCTTCAATTCAGTTTAAATATATTAATATTTCTATTCTGTACGGAAAAGAAGTGATTTACCTTAATTGTACGGCCTCTATAATATTTTATTCCTATGAATTAATCTCATCCTGCTTGTAAAGCAATATTAGATTATATTTTACCAAAAATAATAAATTTGTAAGTACATAGCGTTTATATTCGTTTCAGTTATGGACTTGTATGCTACTTAAATATAATAATGACGTCAGAAAAAGTTTAATTTTGTTGAGTATATAAAATTTCTATTAGATGACAATATGTTTATTTTTTATTTCTTTGAAAGCCTAAGGCAGTGAACGCGGTGCAATGTGTTTCAGGAGAAAAATGGTCCGGGTTTGTGGAAAAATGGGCTTAATATGAATACACATAACGTTTAAAACGTGTCTGGTATTTCCTTGGATTCTCAAACAGGTCCACAATTTCTCGTTCACTCTTCAGATAGAGGAAATCAAGCCACCGTGTTGCATTGAATTTATTTTGCAAAAATGAGGTTAACTGATCTGAAACTTCGAAAGTAATTTCCAGCTTTCATTAAATATTTAAAATAATGTAAGTGTATCTTTGGTTTGTAGATGTTACTTCTCACCCTTACTAAAATCGAAAGTAGCTCATAACTTTCATGTGAACAAATACATGTAAAACAACATGAATGGACTGCGTATAATTAGAAAAGAAAGAACAACTAACCTTGAATCGCCAACATTCTTGACGAAGATTTTAAAATACTTTGTGAGTTTGAAAACTTGCAAATTCCGCCGTCTTACATGCATTTGGTATATTACAAGTAATGTTTTTCCAACGCCGACAAAACACCACGACACACAATAAATTACAATGCAGACATTAAACAATTACAAATCATGTTTGATTCCACATTTTAATATTATCAACCTAATTTATTTTTTGTGTTATCATAAGTAAGCCTGTCATTTTAGTTAATGCATTAGATTTTGACACGTCACCACTTATAATTTTACCCTGATTTAGCACTTTTGATTATATCACAAAGATATGAAAATAATATTTAATATCATTGGAAAGTGGAAGGCCATTAATAACTTGTGGTCTGCGTTTTAACTCCATTGTAATTGCATTAATCTTAACTCTCAAATAAATTAATAAATATGAAAAAATTTAATCTCTGTGCCATAACGTTACATACTTTCCGTCAAGAATCATATTACTAATTTATTGTGGGTGTATATTTAATATGAGCGAGGGAAGAAGCATGCAAGCCAGTGATATTAAATATGTAAATTTCCTTCGTAGATGAACAATAAAACTAAAAATATATTCAAGATAAACTTGTTTTGCAGATGATTTCTTTCTTCCGATGTCTATGATCATACATAGTGCCATATGGTAAATTTTTTCAGTGTGATGTAAATCGCCAAACTGACTCTCCTAAATGTTTTTTCTTTAAAATAGTAATCTATTTTTGGTTACAAGTTACAACTTTTACACGTCAGCAAACATGCTCGTACGACTCATTACTTCGACAAATTGCTTTGCATAGGCCTACTCATTAATTTACAACAAAGTTCACGCTGTCACAATCGCCCCATGAATTAATGTCAAAAGCTCCTTGCCTTACGTCACGTCATGCGCGGCCTAGTCCGGCCCTCAACAATCGGCTTCATTGGCTCTTCTTTCAGATAGGATTGTGTATGAGAAGCGCACCGTATGGCATTAAAGATGTTTCCAACTTTCTTATCTCTACTGGTAAAAGAGCAACTTTTACGGCAATATGTGGCCGGCAATCATGGCCGAGCAATAGTGCAACATTTAGGGGAATATATCTGTATTGCCGGGCAATGTTGTCCGTATTGCAACTATTACTAGCCGATGAGTTCTATGCAATATTGGCCGGCAATACTAGCTTTCAGACTTCACCTAGTGGTCTCTGTAGTTAAAATTAGTATTCCATGTGGTTGGCGTTGTTCTTTCTCCGTGTTTGGTATAAATATTCGGTATTCTAATTAATCACGGATTGGTCAAGCGAAAAAATTATTGCATTTACCGATGCAGTTCACGTTTTAAACAATAGCCAACAAATTTGGGAACTTGTGAAACCTATAAATTGGTCATTTGTTGAAAAGTAAATAACAACAAAAAAGAATTACAGAGTAATTTCTAAAATAACTATTCAACAAATAAAGAGGTCTAGCCTGCAATTTAAAATAATTCATTTAATCCTTCCTTTGAAACTACTAATACTTAAATCCAACAGTCGGGTACTGAATAAATACGTCAAAGATTTATAGGACAGTCGCGTCGAAAGAATTTAAGGATAATTGCCAATCTCGTTTATATCGGTGTTGTTGTGGTATTCAGTTCTAAGACTGGTCTGATGCAACCCTCCTTGCTAAACTATCTTGCGCAAGCCTCTTCGTAGCTCATATTGTTGCTGGATCTTAGGCGAGCAGAGAAATGAAACGGTAATAATGCGCATGCGCATTTCTAATTCCAGACTAGATTCTCGTGCTAAAAAGAATGTAGCCAAGATATAAACAAGAGGGAGCGCGCTGGAGGGCGGGCTGTTTAAAATTTTCAAAATCGAATTAGAAATTTACACCCTTAAAATACTATTATTTTAGAGTTTATTAAAATTACAAAACCAACAAAGCCTCCTAAATTAATTCATGTGCTGTAGCACACGAGCACGTATGCACCAGCCGCCACTGCTCGTCAGGATACAGTTTTAAATGTTTATGAGGAATTAATCTAAAGATTACTGTTTACGCACTTGTTGTGGTTTATTTGGTTTAATCAAAGTTTATAAAAAATCGTATAAAAGGTGGCTTTCAAAATTATGAGAAAATTACCGTACGATCCTGCATACAATATTCCCATAATGTGACTTTTTCCTAAAATTAACTTTATTTATTTATAATATGTAATAAGTAAATATACTGTCGTGTTAGGAATTTGTGCCAAAATCGTTTTATATTTTTACAATTGGAGTATTAACAATACTTTTGATGTTGTAGTATTATTAATATCTTTATCCTCCTAAAATTTGTTCCTTGGGGGTGATGTCGCACATCACTGTTGCCTGTGCTATCCTACTCTTTATGTCTGCTATACTTCCCTATAATGGTCTTAATTTTTTAAGCAAATATTCGAAGTCACCCTTCGACATATAAGATAAAGTTTTTGAATAAAGAATTGTCAAGAATCAATTCGTTGCTTAAATTCTGAATTTTTTTTTCGTTTAATTTAAATAAAAAGTCTAATCCAGGTTCTCATTTTATTTAATTTCTTATCACAACTAACGATGCGCCAATAACTACTTCATCTTCGGCCATTATTGCTGTATTACGTGTAAGCGGGAAATGTTTGAGGTTACGCTGTGGCCGCAATATACATTGCAACACATTGCCTGGTCTTAGTTTTCAGAAATATTGGCGGTAATGTGAAATTTTTGTTGCTCGTTTACAACCTAGTTTTGTTTTCGGCGCCGACAGTATAAGTCGTTAAATTTTGGTTTCGCTAGCTGTGCAATTCCTTACATTACACCCATTTCTCAAGTTTGCTAAGCTACTGGATAAAATAATCACTGTAATCATGATATCAACTTTTCAAAAAAAAAATCTATCACCATTGGAAATTTTTAGCAGAAAACTAAAAGAAATGCATAATCCATATAATATAAAATTATGCAAACCTAATATTATTGTGCATTCTGCTAACAAAATGATGATGTTTTGGTAGATTCTCTGTCATTTCCACCACAAATGTTCCCCTGTGCTAATTCTACAATGCTCCATTATATAGAAGCCCAATAGTTATTTGTTCAAGAATTACAATAATAAAAGCTCAAACATAGTTTTCTGACTTTAAGTTTACAATAAATAAAAATAGAGAGACAGCAAAAAGTCAGCATGCAAACTTACTATTTAATTAACCTTTTGAGAATTCCTCAGGCATAAAATTTAGCAATTCATATCATTTACTTCTTGACTCCGTCAGCCAAAAAGATCATTAGACGTATTGAAGAAATTAACATGTGAAGAATTTGGTGTTGCGGAGCAGTCCATAAGTAAATGACATGAATTGCTAAATTTTACACCCGAACAAGTCTCAAAAGGGAGACGAAACATCGTATTTATATTAATTAAATTGTAATAAATTTATATGCTGACTTATTGGCCATCTTTTTATTTTTATTAATAATAAAAGCTGATAATCCTTATTAAACTCGCCCATTTTAACATCAGGATATATAATGACAGCATCTGCAACACTTTACAAGTATCTTGAACCCAAACAATTTGTATTTATAAGAAAAGCAATGTCCTACTTGGAATCCAATTTACTTATTAAGGAAAGTGGCTTTTTCTAATTCACAATGTGTTAAATTAACAAGAGAAATTGATTTTTAAATATTTTATTTACAGATTTGTATAAATTACAATTGGAATGATATAAAATGACAAGTAAATCAATTAATATTTAATTAATAGTGTAAATATGATTACAACTGTTACAATAATTTCATATATGGAAAAGTAAGCATATGGTCTTGGTACAACAGTTCATCAAATATCTTGTGCAAGAGAAGTAAGAAGAGTAATTAAAAATTTCTATATCAATGATATGAGAGTTTATTAACAATCAGCATTTTTTAACAAACATGGCAGACAGTTAAATACAGAAGACAATCCTACACAATATGAGATCAGAGTATATGCTTAAAATATAATAACAGGTTTATATACAATTTGTAATTTTGTTGATTGAGATTATTGGATAAACAATGGTTACTTGTAAACAGTAGATTTGAATCAACTTGAAAATACTTTAGATACAAAAACTTAGTTTCACAAGTCTTTCATACCTTTTATTGATACAAATATACTAGCAAATGAAGTCAGAAAAATTAAATTTTTAGTATACTATTACATTTGAGAATTTCATATCCAATAAAATTAAGAGGGAAAATAAAATACATTTGGTCACAGACTTGTGACCTCATCAGGTAATACATTAATGAAAAAGGAGAACTAAATTTATATACCTGACAATTAAATAATTTCAGCTGACTGAGGCATGGAGTGGGGTTTCATGTACAGCTAAATTTTTTATGCCTGAAGAAGTTTCAAATGAGAGATGAAACACTTTATTGTTTAATATTTAAATTAAAACAAAGAGGCCAATTTAACTCATTAATTAAATTAATATAAACTTGGAATACAAAATATTCTTCACAGTGTTGCTCAAGTTGCCTATAAACATACATAATTCAATTAATTAATTTTGAAAGTAGTTTCATTAATCAAAAATTTGTCACAATAAATTACTTATATCTATCAACAATGTATAGTCATGTTTCCAAAGTTGGGTAATTTGAAGTCAAAGCAGTGGAAAAATTCAATTCACAGGTTCTGACTTAAAATTTTCAATGGAATTATTAGTTTTGTTTATTATTCATAATATATTGTTTAAATTTCAGTTTTACTTTAACAGTAGTAGTATTTGAATCTGTGAGTCATGCAAGATGGCAGTTCGCAGTCGACCCGGTAGACCCAGGCCCTCAATGGGCTGTGGAGCCAAAGAATCTAACATTAAACTCAATAATGTATTGTCATAAAGTTGGGACAAAACATTATATTGCTCCTTGTATTCTCAAATTTAACAGTATATTAAATAGCCAATTAATTCTGACTTAACTAGCTAATTTATTTATTTAAAACTTTCATGCCATTCCATTTATGAAATAATCTAACACTCTTCTGGTGAACAATATAATAAAGCCATATTTGTCTCAAACTAATTATTGAGATGACTGATTAAGCAATCTTAGCTCACATTAGAACCCTAATATTTATATGGAAACATATAAGTTAAATTTGATTAAAAATTCCATTTTTTTACTAAGTAAAAAAATAGGAACATGAAATAACTTATGTTTAAGTCGCGCAAAGTTTTCTTCTGGATAATTCTGAATCATTTAAATGCATAGTTGACAGTATTTGCATTCTTGGTCAAATTACAAGCAATATCAAAAATATTTAATTTCTCTTATGTATTATAACTACTGTATACATATCTCATATGTATAAATTTCATAAGATATTAAACATTAAGCATCTCCTTAATTAATAAGAAAATCAATAATGAAGGTCACATTAAAATGTGTTTCATTACCCTGTTATAATGACAATTACACACAAATGATTTGAACATAGTTCAAAATTGTACCAACAAATGTATCAGGGGCTCCATATTACACCTTACATCCACAAATAACCTTTGTTTCAACTTAAGAATTATGAAAATATGTTCATAGATAAAATTACATTTTGTAACTTTCAAAAACAATAATTTTTCAATTACTGAATGTCACCAAACACTAATAGTTAGCATGTTAAAATTAATTGGCTACCTATAATTTCAATATTATTTCTATTTATTATATGTATTAACTTAATCATTCATTAGTGAAGGATGAGACACCAGAATTTAATCCTAGTGATAAATCATACAATTTGTTATTCTAGAGTTCAGTAAACAAAATAATAATAGACTAGTAAATTAAAACATATGTCATGTATTTAAAGTTTATAATATGATTAAACAAACTTTCATATAACTTTAGGCATAGATTACATTATTACCAGTTAAATGTTGCTGACAACAATTTCATGTTAACACAACTTACTTTTTCAAAGATTAAATTTAAAGTTTATTGTAAAATTAAATGTGAATAGTAAAATGCAAAATCAGCATTGTCGTTTTGCAAATTTGATCCATTTGACTGTCAAATATTCTCATTATTATTTTTTGAACAATCAAAGTCCTTTCACATATTTAACTTTTTAAGACGATAATTTAATTTGACTTCATTTACAGAATGTCAATATTACTAATCAAAGTAAAGCATTTGATTCAAAGATTTATTTAAACTTATGTAGTTATCAATTAAAGTCTGTAATAAATAATATATATTTATCACAGAACTATAAAAGCTAATACTTGTTAAATTACAAATATTCAGCTATGTAAAATAAAAATTACAATGGTAATAAATATATAACCATATAGATAGGAATGGATAGAGAATAAACATAAATGTATATTTTTATAAAATACTATAGAAAAAAAGCTGAATATAATAATCTAGCTACTATTCTAGATTATCTACTAATCAAATCATTTATCAAAGTAGACTGCAATGTACAATAAATTCAGGTCACTTCATAAAATACAGATTTCACATATGAAAATTTTAAATTATTCTTTAGGTTAAAAATTATTGTGTCTAAAAGGAACAGTTGATACAACTCCTATATATGCAAATAAAAATTTGCAATGGGAAGAATATTGAATTATCAAAGCAATTTAAATTATTTTTAGAACTACACCAATAATTAGTTTCCTTGTTAATTTTAGAATATAAATACAAGACTAATTTCAGAACTGTATATCACGTGTTACAATATTTATAATTGAACATGACAATATTATTTATACATACATATTAATACCAATAAATAATTTCTGTGCACATTTTTCTCCTCAAGTGCTTTAATTAATTGACAATATAATTTATTTACAAATGGTAAAAATAAAAATACATTTGCATCCAAATGTTATTTTAGCACCATTAATAAATTCAGTTTCTAAGAAACACTTTTTATTATTAACTCCATTACATTACATGCTGAAAATTTTTGAAAACATTATATCCTAATCTGGTCTAATCACTTGCTTTTTTATTCTAACTCCTGAATTATTTCGATACAAATAAACTTGAAGTAAGATACTGAGATCTATCAGTACTTGCAGACTTCCACACAGCCAGAATTGTTTAGGAGCCTCACGTACAAGGAAATATACAGTCTTGAATATGTCACCAGTGCTCCACATTAGTACCATTTGAACACTGAAAATAAAAGTGTAACAAAATAAAACAGAATACAATATCCTCATTTCTATTCAATTTATATTGCCTATTATTAAACAACAAAATTTTCACTCTTTTCAGATACAAACAATGTTTACCAAAACAATCACACTCTATTACATATAATTAGTAAATACATACTAAGGAATAAAAATTAAGCTTCAAGAAGTATAGTTGTTGTTGTGGTAATCCAGCCTAAGACTGGTATGATGCAACCCTCCATCCTATCCTGATTTCTACATAACTACCACATCCTCCACAATCTGCTTTCCATATTACATCCTTGGTCACCCTCTTCTTTTCTTACCCCACACACTTCTCTCTAATGTTAATTTTACACAACCCTCATGTCTCAAAATGTGGCCTATTAATATCTCTTGGCCAAAGTCCTCCAAATTGCTTTTTATTCCTCTATTCTGCTAAGAACTTCATGGCTAGTTATCCTTTTCACCTATCTGACTTTCAGTATTCTCCTATAGCAATACATTTCGAAAGCTTCTATCGTTTTTCTTTCTGCAACTCCTATTAACCACGTTTCACACCCATATAATGTCAAACACTGTGCCAACACTGAATAATTATTTCCTAATATTCATACTTATATCAGCTGTAAGTGAATTCCTCTCTTTTTGTTCTTCTCTACTCTTTACATCTACTATAGTTCTCCCGTAGTTCTCTCGTAGCAGAATTCCTTATCTTCCTTCAAAATATCCCTTCCCAATCTAACACTCTTGTTACACCACTATTTCGCATACTACACTACATCACATTGGTTTTCCTTCTATTAATCCTCATGCTGTACTCTTCCTCCAGGATCATGTTCAAGCCATTTATTATGGTTTCCAAGTCTTCTTTTGAGTCCCCTAATACCACAATATAATCAGAAAACCATATGGTTTTAATTTCTTCTCCTTGCATTTTGATTCCCTTTCTATATTCATTTTTTATTTTCTTCATCGCCTGTTCCATATATAAGTTAAACAGCATGGGAGACAGACTGCATCCTTGTCTTACTCCTTTCTTCATTTCTGCTTTAACATTATCAAAGGCTTTTTCTAAATCTACAAATGCCATGACTGTTTTTTCTCATCCTGTCTTCGAAAATTAGACACCAAGTTAATATTGCTTCTCTTGTCTCATTCTATTTTATGTTTCATCCTCCTATATACTAATTTTATTATTTTTCATGCATGAGATTCTAAATTAATTGTCTCGTGTTGTTTGCATCTATCAGTGCCAGTCTTATTCATATAGGGATAATTATGTTGTTCCCAAATTCTTTTTGTATTCTTCATGTTTTGTAGATTTCGCAGGCTATCCTGAACATCCACAATATTGCTTCTTTGCCCGATGTTCTTATCAACTCCTGGCACTTTACTGTTGCTCAGATCTGTCAGTGTTCTGTCAAACTCATATCTTTAAATTTTGTCCCCCAATTCTTTATCATCAACCTCCTTTTCTTCTTCTATAACTGACTGATCTAGATTTCCACCATGAAACAGCTCTAATACATATTCCTTCCAACTTTCTGCCTTTTCTTTATCTATAATTTGCCTCCCATCTGCTTTCCTGATGTCCTTGCTAGTATTTTTCTTCTCTCTGAATGCTTCTTTGATTTTCCTACAAGCTGTGTCTATTTTCCCTTTCACCATGAAATCTTCAACTGCTTTGAATTTCTTATGAAGCGTTTTTATATTTATGTCTTTCATCAATCATTTTTATTATTTCATGTGTTAATCCATGCTTTCCTATTGTTCTGAGCTATTCATACTAGAATAAAATAAATTGACCCCTAATTCTGTTTTTAATGAGACATGGGCACAAATCTGGAATCTTCCCCATCCCCTTTTTATTTGACCTATTTTTCATTCTTAACAATGCCTTATGTAGAACAACTTTGATAAAATTTTCTCTTTATGAGTTTGTAATGATGGCCACACCCTGCACTATTATACATATATGTAACACAAACAGCACCACCCTATCAAAGTTGTGGTAAATAGTGTGATTTAAATTTTGAATGAGAAAGTCAAGTGCCACTTAAAGAATTTATTTCTCAAAAATGACAGCAACAATTATCTGAACAATTTTTTGGACTTTGGTGAATCAGATAAAAAGATCCTCCAAGAAAAATTAAAAACCTAATATTTAACTGTTTATTATTGAACATATTTAATTTAATGTAATTCAACAAATAAACACTTAACAGATTACTTACCATTACAAACCATTTAGAATATGACCAGAGTCCTAAATGTATTTCTGTTTTTTCTCTACATGCATGCTCAAAATTCAAAATTCAGGTGTTCAAAGATGTATATTTTAACTAGCATAGAAATTTATAAAATATTAGTATGTTGTAATGCCCTATTGTATTCCTCATTAGTAATTCATGAACTTTTCTGTTATTTTCTACCCCACATCTTCAAAAAATGATGTACAGTGGCCACACTTCACCAGTACAATATAAAAATAAGAAGTTTTGAAGAATAATAGCTTTTTGATCAAATAATGATAATTTCTGATGTTTATTTTTTAAGAAAAGAGAATATGGATAAAACATAAATCCATAATTTAGCCTTATAGCAGACCAGCATATTTCCTTAAAACAGCAATGAAATACAAAATAACAATAAAATACATTTTTCAAAATGTATTTCAAGTTGTGGAACATTTTAAATATGTACACATAAACCATGTGTCAGAAAAGTTATTGCCTTGTTGTGCAGAAAGAAGAAACCTGTCTTTTCCTACTCTGAAAACTAAAGTGCCAGTGGGAAAAAATTCCCTGTGGATAATGCCATGAGTGTCAAACTATGGCTGCACATCCACTACTTGACACTGTTTACTAACAACTGATTGGCTAATTGCACATGTGTTGTTTGATGTTGTTAGCTAGCTTATACCACACGAAAAACTCAGTCTCTAAATTTTAGGGACACACTGTGTGTGTATATATAATAAATATCAAGACAAAAACAGAAATATACATTTAAATATTACCTCATTCCTGCTGTTGACTTGTTTACATAGTTACGTTTCCACTGTGGTACTCCTAATAGAGCTTCAATAAAAACTGCTAAAAAACCAACAAGCTCTACAAAAAGTACCACATCAATCAAAATGTACATAACTAATCCACAAATAATATGAAAGATCACCATAAAGTCAACATAAGAAAGAAAATCAGTCCAAGCCCAAAAGTATCGGGTATCCAAATCTGAAAAAATAACAGAAAAAATAGTTAAAGCAAAGTGCTGGTTTCAGCAGAAATAAGTTCTCTTAATATAATACAATAATATATTTCTTGAATAATTAAAAATGTAGGGTTGTATTTACAGCTGTAAAATAGCAATATGACAATCAAATAATTCAAACAGATAGGAAATGTATATCCTCTCCATGGACTTACCATGGCAGGGAGGTTCGTGTTCCCCAATAACCCTAAGAACTGTGCTACCAGGAGCTTAAGCTCCTATTATGGCTAACCAAGTTGGACAAGGTGAAGATAGGGTTCTGACTAAGAGTAGTCCACTGGTCCTCCAGGTTGGGGGTTGGGTATGGGGCCAACAACCCCATTCCATAAAACAACTATTGTTTTTTTTTTGTTTTTTTGTGTTAACAGCCTTTTCTATTTTACATTTTAAACAGTACAAATTCCAGTGTGTTATTTTTACCATGCTCTTGAAAGTTCATTGCTGTCCCTCACATTAAGCAACATATTTACTGTCAAGACTTCTGATTTTTCAGATGACCAGACAGTTTTGTAAATGATGGGGGGAGATATTAATTAATTAAAGTTTTGGATGTTTTATATATACATTTATTAAAAGAAAACACAATAATTTTAGATGGGTCCTGCGAGAAGATAAGTATAAATATAAACAATTAAAGGGACGGTTTTAAATTTCTGTGTAGCAGATATACCATTCGTTGATGAACCTGTTTTTTATTCATGTGTGTCTCGATGCAGTTGCAACTGGAATTTTCTTCTAGTTGAACATGAAGCGGCCGGCAGTAATAGCATAAAGTCGCGCTGCCAGAATTGAGGAAAACTCAGCTTTTTCCTCCTACTTCCCTTGTTGTTAACTCCTTTCTTCACTGCTTCCTTAACTGATCCATCCATAATTTATACTGTCTTCCTCCACTTGTCAATGTCTCACCTTATACTGCTCAATTCTCTCCCCTTCACCTTCCAAGGTCACCTCGATATCTCTGCTCCCCTCCAAGGGAAAAACTCTATTACGTAACGGTTGCCTGTCAATCATCAAGAGTTCTCCGTCACACGCGGGAGATTTTTGATGATGATACGGGTACATCTCCCTCGGAAAACCTGACAGGTGAATGACCTTTTAGTGAAACACAAGCTTACCGTTAACTCCGTACTCAGGTACATTTATCAGCCGCCAACTCGGCACCTGGAAAAACCCCTTTTTCCTGGCCAGCGACATGCTCTTACCAAAATTTTAATACAATTTTTTAAAATTCCATAAATAGGAATAAAAATTGGGCCGGGTTCTACTGCGCTACAGTTTTAACAATTAAGTTGGAAATAGTAAGCACATGCATCTGAATTTATAGAAGAAATATAAAAAATTAAGTTATTACCAATCTGAACAATAATGTATGTTACAATAGTCAACAATTATTACTGAATTTTCAACTCTTATAACAATAATAAATAATTATTTTCGGTTGTCAGTAGCATACACATCATTATGTTGTAGTTATTCCTATTAACTTCTACACTTATAATTTATTCCACTTAAATTTAGATTACATTTTATTAATCGGAGAACTCATTTCAAGTATTTTCCTTCCTTCATTTTTGTTGTTGTACTACTAAGTCCTTAGATTAGCCTGATGCAACGCTCCATGCTAACCTATTATGCACAATCCTTTTCATTTCTACATAACTACCACATCCTCCCTAACCTCCTTAGAGGATTCCACTACCTCTTCTGTTCGTACCCCATACACTTTCCTCTAATGCTAATTTTACAAGACCCCCGTGGCTTAAAACATGGCCTATTAATCTTTCATTTCTCTTAGTCAATGTCCTCCATATTGTTCTTTCTTCTTTTATTCTAATCGAGGATCTAATGCTGCAGAAGTTGAAAGAGGAGTTTGTTGTGCATATGGAAGAGAATAATTTGTGGAGGATGGCAGGGAAACGATTTTCATATTTCTGAGAAGGAAGAACTTCATTATGGAAGACAATGCCTTTTTTTTATGAAAAACCACCTAAATCTGTTGGTTCTCAATAATACTTGCAAAATAATGTGGGAATTAGCACAAATAATGGAACAAAAATATTGTGACCAAAACATAAAAGAAATTGATAGTACACTCAAAAAAAAAACATGTCCATTTAGTGGAACCAAACTGGAATTCTTCACCATGAATTGCCACCAAGAAATAAAATAATAATATCTGCTGCATATTCTGAACAGATAAGATGAGTCACTGTTGCTACTGAAAACAAAACACCTGGTAAACCTTATGATGTTGCTCCATAATAATGAGCCCAAACATATGGCCAGAATCTCCACAGATGTGATTGGTTGGGAGCCACTTACTCATCCTCCATATTATTATCATCAGGGACAAATGTTTAATAAAGAATCATTTCTTAGTAGCTGTCTTAAAATTTCTTCAACAGAAAACCACAATTCTAAAGGAGAGGCATAGAACTCTTACCTGACTGCTGCAGGTGATTACATCACTGAGTGAAATGTGTAAGTGCTTTATGATTTGTGTATCAGTACTGTATTGTAATGTAATATCTTTTATACTAATAAAACAGCATGGACTCATGCACTGACCCAATATGTAAAATATTAAGACAGTGTTGTGTAGTTACCACAAGATAAATTATAGTCTTCATCTCATAATTTGATAATTATCACATATGACATGTAAATAAAATGTAGGTAACGAATTTTGATTGAGAGTAAAGAAAAGTACTGCAAGGCTGTTTTTACAATTTGTACAATAATCTCTACAATACTAGATGATACCACAACTATTTTTACACACCAGAAATTATAAATTAAATTTGACCCATGAACTTGTTAGTTTATATGGGCATAGCTAATGTTCATGTCTGTTAATTAGTTTATTACATGCACAAAATATAAATGGTCAGATTTACATCAATTTGATCTTAAAATAATTGTTAATGATTGTAAATTACACTAGAAAAAATATATTCATTAAATGTGAATGGCAAGAAATGCACTTAGGGAAAAAGGCAGTACGTTATCTACTCTGATCTTTGAACTATAAGCAGAAAGGAGAAAGGCATTCCTAATCTGTGGAACATACCTGGAGCTAAGTCCACAAAGATTAATTAGCAAAATTTGGCCAAGAAGATTATGAGTATATCATAGTTTACAATAAATAAAAAGACAGCCAAAAAAGTCAGCATTAAATGTTTAATGCTGACTTTTTGGCTGTCCTTTTATTCATTATGAGTATATTTATTCAAGTAATAAAGTAAGTTACATTAAAAAAGATTCTGTTTCCTATAATAGTTTAAAGAAAAAAATAATAATTAAATGTCAAAATAGTTTACTTACATTTTATATAGTATAATTTTGGTTTATTTCAATTATGTCATCATCAAAATAAGAGTAAATAATGCTAATAGATACAGTTAGAAAAACTTGTATTGTTGTAGCTGAATGTAACAGACAGAATAAAATGAGGAAAAAATAAAAAACTGAATAAAACAGATTTAAATTATACCAAAAGAGCCATGTTTCCTTTTTGTTTTGCTTTGATTTTTAATGTTTTTTAACATATTAATTGAATAAATGTATTCAGATCATTCTTGGTCATATTTTAACATTGTATATGATATAACGAGTAAGATATTGTTCAACTTTAAAAATGAGCATTGTTGCATTCTTTCCAGCTAACTTTGCATATTACAGATAAAGAAAATATTAATGTAGTATTAAAATTAAAAAAGTATAGTATCTTAACTGAAATTCATACTTAAAGAATAGCAAAAGAAAGACAAAGGGTGGTTGTGTGATTGGGACTAATTTGTAAGGAATTAAATTATGTTTTTAGGTTAACATTTGGAAAATAGTAAAAAAAAAGGACAAGGATGTGTAAATAAACATACATACATAAAGACAAAAAGGTTAATAGAGTTTATTTGCAAGCCATGGAAGCATACTGTCATTAATCAAATAAAACCATCCACATACTGCACTTAAAAAATCACCCCCCTCCCCTATATGTTTATTATTATACAGGGTTTGTGGTTAGTCTACTAGTAAAAATTTTGGGCAACTAAATGAAACAGTTATTTAATGCATCCACTGAAAATGATCCACAAATCTGCTCTTCACATCAATTTTCTAGGCTTAACATAAAAATTTACTGCAGGTGAAAACTTGAAACTTATTGTTAAAGCTGGAGGGAACTGAGCTAATTTAAGGTTAAGTATAATTTGGACTAGCTGTGACCTCAGAAATGAGTCAGCATTGCTAACCACCACAGTTCTGTCTTAAACATAATTCCCAATATCTAGTCATGCCCAAAGCCAAAACATAAACATTCATGACCAAAGCTTCACATTGACACTTCTTAAAGCCTTACATCACATGAAGAACTACATCTTTAGGAACTCTTTATTTCCAATGCATCCTACAGGGCTCAACACATTCTTACATCTGCCTTTCCCATCATTCACTATTATCGTTACTTTTACCTTGCACCCCTTGTCTGTGTATGTATTATGTTTGTATGTATTTTTCCATTAAGTAAGCCATTTATGGTCCAACATGCAATCCAACAAGAAGTTTGTAGGAAGCCGGGGACATCCAAAATGTCCAACCATAATTATTGTCCTTCAAAGTTGATTGTGTGTACATCTCCTGCACCCAACAGAATCTCACTTTTAATTTTTAGAATATCAGAATGTAAAAATGTTGACCAGACCTAGGAGTCAAACCTGGGACCTCCCTTGTACTGGATGCACTACCACTGAGCTAGTCCGAGTTGACCCTTGGGATCAAATGGAACATTCCTCCACTCTTGTATATCTAATCTCAGGTTACATCTACAATTTATTAGTCACATTCTTCACAAACTAGCTCTAGGAACACTTTTATTCAAGAAACACACAGTCCAACAATACTGGTTGGATTCCTTGTAGGACAGTGTGTGGTGAAGGCTTCAACCATGCAGTCCTGCACAGGTTGGACCATCTATAGTTGGTTTTTTGGTTTCTTAAATTACACTGAAATGCAGTGTTTTTAACAAAAAATGCCAATAGGAAAAAGTGTACATATGGACCCATTCCTATCCCCCTTTTAAGTTAAGTTTGTTCATTTACCTTTGTTACACATCGTATACATTTTATCGGCTAACATTAAAATAACAACATACTGCATAAAAAAATTAAACTAAACTTAAATATCTTATTATTTGTGTTGTACTTGCCTCACTATCGAAACTAATACATCACAGGTGTTCTCAATTTTACATACACTAACATGTACAGTAACACATTACATACTTACACTAGTCTAAACAGTAATAGATAAGGTGTGTTGAAGGAGAAAAAGTTAACAAAGAACTGCATACCAGGCACTGGAAATAAGAAAAATCAATCACCAATATATGCTAATTCTTGAAATGAGAAGAGAGGCAAGTGCTTAATGATAGGTTAGTAAGATATGACAGTTTGCATAAAGAGAAAGCACAACAAAAAGGAAGAGGTGGTCCAGATTTCACCACCACATACCACTGAAGGTGTGTGCTTCAAACAGCTTCTTATGTTTCTTGCCAGACCCTCCAATGTCGTCATCCTTACTGCCGTCTGTTGTGACACATAGAGCAAGGGATTAGAAAGGTAACTACTTGCCTTAATGAACTTAAATCAGACAGTTTAGTTTTAGCTTCCAAACAGCAACATCCTCTTGTGAGCAAGAAAATAAGAATATAAAGAATATGCATTAGAAAGTTTTAGAAGTTACTGATTGTAATAAAATAAATTATAATGAAACCTATTACCTTTCACTAGAAAACTGAGATAACATGATTAAAAGAAACAGAAGTAATTTACCACACTGAAAGATGAAAGAAGATTGTTTTACAAATTACTTTTAAAGCTTTACAAGTATATTTGCAGGAAAGATAACTTTACAAATATAAATACATCTATTATGCTCACATAAACACCTTAAGATTATTGCTTTTTGGTTTTCTGTAGTATTTGGAGTATTTAGCAAAAAAGGTATAAACAAAACATGTAAGAAATAAAAAACCTGAAAATGGTACAGGATGGGAAAATTAACCCTTCAGAAGTTACATGATTTCTATAGGATTTCCAATGTATTTTTAAGTTGTGCCAATCAGAAATATATATAATGCACATGGAAACCTGTGTATCTATCATTTGTACATCCACCTATGTTGTAGGTAAAGTAAATCTATAATATGATTAGATATAATTGAAAAAATAAAGATAGTTTATGGCTTAGAAATACACTGGGTATCCTGTAGATGACTACTTAAGAGTTAAAGGCAAGAAATTGTAATTAAAGGAAATTCAGAGAAACCATCTAAAAACTCTACATTCTGGGTCTTAAAATATTTATATCTAAAGTCATGTCCAGGCAACTGAACATATATATACATATATAAACTGAAAAAAAAACTGCCAAAACATTTTGTTGTCTTTTTAGGATATCATTGTGCAGATGTTCTGTCAATGAAAAAGCTGATTTTGTTTACATGTAAAAACTAGTGGAATACAGACAATAGAAAAAAATACGAATAACACACAATCTTGTAAAATGTCCATCTTATATTGTCAACTGCACACAAGCAACTAACTTAAATACATACAGAGGGAAGGAGAGTCACTTTGAATAGGGCAAGTGCACATGGGGGAAGAATTCTTAACATCTAACAATATAAATATATAAAATTCTCTTCATGTTTGTACAATATTTTATGCTCATATGAAATGAATCCCTTGACATTAATAAACTGAAAAGAATTAGGTTATATAGGATTTAATACAATAAATTTAAATAATATTTTGTTTATAATTACTGAGAAGTCTGTGTTAGCACAAAGTGTGTTACATCAAATAAACAGTCAACCCTACATTTTATATTGGACAGATAAAAATACCTCTTTCTGAACACATGGCCAAATCATACAGTTTACAATTTCTGCTCATGAATGATCTGCAATGAAACAGCAGTTCACATCATAAAAACCACTTAAAAAGTATTTGCATTTTAAAAGTTGTTATTTTCCCAATATGAAAAAGCCCCTCCCACTCAGTCTAACAATTTTTGCTTACATTTGCTTTAAACACTTTGGCCCACAAAACCAATGGCTTCACTCATAGAAAAATATCCTCCACAAAAGATATCCGATGGTATCTCTCCACCATCCAACCAACACTAGACCATACAAAAAGATAAGTACTGTATAACCCTAACTACCACATTTTTCCTGGCTTATAAAAACTAAAACTTTGCTTCCATTTAAAACATACTAGCCAAATGTTAACCTGAAAATACTACCCTCCTACTCAAAGGTCCATTTCAGTCGCTTGCGTACCCATCATCTAGAGAATTCATTTCACCAATGCAGGCTTCATCCACCTTCTCACTCCCATGCTTAATTACTTTGTCAATAAAGTAGAAGGAATAAATACATTGTCCATAATTCTTCCTAACCATCAGTAAAGTCTAGATACAAAATTAAAGAAAACAACTTGTCTCAAGAGTACCAATTAAATAAAAGATTTGTAGATCATTAGAATCTTCTCAATTACCATTGGAATTTTTAGTTGAGACTGAAATAAATATCTTAAATGTACACCACCCTCTTAAATGGTTAAATACCTCATTGGATAGAATATAAAGTCAAGACAAAGTTCATGTCTCAGGGACCTTCTAACATTATCTTTTCTGTAGGTTTGTCTTGTTTCCTTGCAATTGCAATATTACAGAACTATTGAAAATCTAAGAGTTTTTCACTCATTTCATAAAAAATATGTACCCACCTATCAGATACCCACTTGAAATTTTCAGTGTTTCCTAAACTGTACTTCTACTTGTTGACAAATGCTATGTTGGTTTCATAGAAATTATTAACTACCTCAAAAAACATAGCCTAATTAATTTCTCTTGAATCTACCATATTCAATTGTTTTTTGACACAAGTATTTACAAACATATAATATTTTCAGGACACTAAATTGGTGATACGATTTCTTATGTTCATGGTTACTTCTGTAGCTGAAAATATTGTATTTTCATGCTCTAATAATTGTTTTCTGCAGTCACAAAAGTTTTTCAGTTCTTCAACTCTGACTGTGTATATATTGAAGTATTTGTATACTTTCACAGCTAAGCATTCAATATCAATTAGTAAACAGTCAACAGCACACTGGAGACAATTGTGTACAATGTGTGCCCCACAACCAATACAATTCTGCCTCTTCAGTTCAATTTCAAATTTTCACAAGAGTTTTACCAACTCTTTTACAACCACCAAACTTGGTGTTCATGTTATCTGCAACATTTTTTTTTGTAAAGCAAATTTATCACTTACTTTCTTTAACATAGCGCACTGCAGATCAGTTGTTTCACCAGATAAGGAAATAAAGTCTATAATTTTGTCTTGAATGCCACAATTTGGCAAAAAGTACCACACAAAGATTGGAAAAGTTTAATGACTTTTTGCTTGATGCATCTAAACTGATTGTAATGCTTTTTGTTTTATTCAAATCCTCTATTACTTAACTCATTATGTATGGTGACAAAAAATTGGTAATTATTGCTTCTGATTTAGTACGAGCTGAAGATAATTTTGGTTCAATTTTTTTATCAATGTCGACAAGCTGTCATTTGCGTGAAAACATTGACTGTGATGCACAGCATGATAAGCAAAAAGAGCTTCACTTGCTGCAATTTTATCGCTTTCTCTAGTCGCATCAAAGTTTACCACAAATAAACTGATGTTTTTAACTGAAGACTTAGTTTTTTCAGCATCTTAATGTTTCTGGCTACAAAGATGTTGGCTGATATCACTTCTGCCTCCAAGAGCAACGGAAAAATGTACATTACATTGTTGGCATACCACTTTTGTTCCATCACTACACACTTTTGAAATTTAAATTCATTCTGGAGATTTTTATTAAAACTACAATTTCAATTTTTTGTCTTTGACATTGTAACGGTAGACTCAAAGTTTTAAAAAAGTAAACTTTAGAAAATAATTTTAAACCACAGACATATAACACAATACAGTATAATAACAGAAAAGACAGTGAAGTGCATTAGTTGATCTACGTTAATCCATTAACTTCAAGCTTATTTCAAATTGTTGACAGTTACAAAAGCATAAACACTACTTGCACGAATTTCAAAAGGGATGAATTAATTTTTGTATTCCTTAGCATAAAGTCATATGAGAAATAAATAAGACACAGTTCAGTTTTCTACAAAAACTGTAGTTTGTTAAAAATGGGGCAAAATTAACATTTTTTTATTGAAACAATGGTACAGCCGAGAAATATGAAAAAAAAGGTACTGTCCCGTTCAAAACAGTATGTATGGTCACCCTAAAAATGGCTTGGTAAAAATATTCATGAACAGTGAATAAGTTATTAAATTAACAAGTTGCTTAAAATCAAATAAGGAAGAACAGATAAAAATAAATCTTTTGAAACTTTATTTTTCACTAAACTCTAATAAATTCCAAGTGTATTACTCACATAACTTCCTTCCTACCACAAACTGAAGGTAAAGATGATTTTTAGCTGCTTTATACATTAATGGAAGACAAAGCATTACCAAGTGCTTTAGTGGTTTCCATGACAAAAATGGTGAACTCATCAAACACATTTGCAAGGTAGCTCAACAATACAGTATAAATAAAAGCATAAAATGACAACATCATCATGGAATGGGGGTATGCAATACACAAGGATGATTAATTTCTATTAGGCAGAACATAAATACTAACCTGTAAATATTCTCTCCTTCCCACGAACAATTTGGTTTTTATTCTTTATGTTTACACAGAGGTGAATCATAAAAAACATAGTAAAATTCATGACAATGCTCTGGAAAAGTAGTGGAAGTTCATACCGTTTGCCAAACCTAGAAAAAATAGTAACTTTACTAATAAAGGAGCAAATATATATCAATACACTACTATATAAAGTTAAATATTTTAGAAATAGTGAAGTTAGATGGCAGGAAGAGCAAAATTTTTGGCCAGATGAATAGTGTGATTATTTTAAGGAAACGAGAATTTAATATAATGGATAATTGGAACACAATAATAGGAAAGTACATTGTTCGTCAATTTTTAATAATTTGATTCTATTTATTTTATTTGGCAACTTGTTGAAAAGTATTGTGCCTCATAAAATGATCTTTGTCTGTAATGATTTTACTTGTCCTTACTCTGAAATAATTATTTTGACCTCTTGTACAAATTGTATAATTGTCTTTTCGTGGGCTTACTTTGTTGGGATGTTCTTTAATTAATATTATTTACATATAAGGAGTATACAATTAGGATACAGTTCTCAGAGAAGATCTCTTTGCATGATTCTGTTTTCTGTAGTCCGAAGACGTAACATAGGACATTTTTCTGTATTACAAACAATCCATTCAAATGTTTTTTTTTAACAGAACTCTATATTTCTAAACAATAATTTAGATTCAAAAATATTGAGCCATGGTAGATTTACATACACGGTCAAAGTGTTTTTACCACATAATACTGTTCTCTACGCATACTCCCAAGAATGTGGTTGAATTAATAGTGCTAATTATTTCATCTTTATATTTGATTTCTGTACCTATTTGGTCAGTGGATCCTCTATTGAATATAATTAAATTTTATGTGGGTTGACTGTGAGCTTGGTTTTACTAAAATATTCTATAAGATGGCTTAGGTCTAATTGTTTTTGAGTTGACAGTTGTCCCATGTTGGGGCTCCAATTCAACATAGTGGTGTCATCTGTGTATGATATGAAACTTGCTGTTTCTATTTTTGGTTTATGTATATCAAAAACAACAGTGGACCTAAAATTGATCCCTGTGGTACACCTCTTTTTATTGATACTATGTGTAACTTTATAGTTTGGCATTTTCCATCTTCTACATGATATAATTTTGTATGCTGGACTCTATTTGTAAGATATGAGTTTAGGGGATTAAGTGAGTTGCCCCGTATGCCATAATTATTCAATTTTTTATTAGTCACTTATGGTCAACCATGTAAAATGATTTGCTAGGATCTAGGAATGTTCCTACAACTTTAAGTTTCTTATCTATTTGATGTAGTATTGTTTTACACAATAATGCTAGAAGTGACTTTAAAAATTATGCAACTGAAAATAATTTGTCTTAAAAATTTAAAACATTGGATTAAGCCTATATAAAATGTAACTCAATAATGTATTCATACCTAGAGAACTTAAGAATAAAGTGAATTGATGTACATTAAACTATATACTAACCAAAAAAATATCCGTAGTGTATTGGCTACAAGGAGAGTGAAACATACAAACAGAGAAAATCCCTCAGCATCTTCATTACGTTTTATTTCTCTGTACTGAGGAATATATGGGATGGAACCACCAAAAGTCATTGCACATATAGCAATCCATTTTCCTAGTTTTGAAATTGAGACATCTGACAATTCATTGGCTAAAAATTCCATATTTTAGTATTTGGTTTCAATCACAAAATACAAATTCAATATTTCTCCTGAAATCAAATAATTTAAACATAAAAATACATTATCAAATACAGTAGAATATTGATTATTCTAACTAGTTGGGACCATCATAAGTTCAGATATTCGATAGTTCAAATAACCGTTTATATAAAATTTAAAAGTACCTATAAGTAATGTTATACAAAAATGCAATGAAATACAGTTTACTATATTCACATACAATAAACTTGCCGAGAGAGAGAGAGTCGTGAAAATTATTTCCGAATGTTGTTGAGCAGTCTTATTGAGTACAAAGGTACTCTATATAGTAGCAAGTAGCTTCCCTTACAGTTAAAAATTAGGAAAAATCCACGAGTTTCAATGAAATCTTGCAGCTACTGTATTTATGCTTTGGTAAGAAAGATCCTTTTAGTATCTTAAAATGAAAAAAAAAACATTTTTACAGAACAGTGCATTAAAACGCTATACCCTTAAAATTCAAAATACAAAATTTAAAAGTCAACAATGGTATGAAAAATAATCGAACAAAAGCTTTCCTGGCGTTAGTAGTGGACAAGGTTTTCTCTGGCTTCCGACTGGGCAGAAACACAGTAATTACATATTTCAAAAATGGTCAATGCTATCATCTCCCAAAAAGGATTGCATTGACTGCTATCAAAATGTTGTGTAATCTTTTAATTCAATTCAGATCTACACATTTGTTTTAATAACAAAATTTACATAAATTATCATTGCTTATCCTGGAAGTGGTATAAAAATATAGTAATCTCATTGTGATATTTTTCATTCAATTTAATACATTCCTAAAATCGAAAAACCTTTGTTATAAAAATTAAAATAAATTACTTTTATAACAAAAATTATTTTTAATTTTGTGTAACAGTCTGTGAAAATATTTCTATTTAATTATCTTTCCAATACAACCTATTTATTTTTTCTCTTTCCCGAACTTATCGCATTATTGCATCTGAGATTAAGTTAACACAAAAGCAATACGTTGAACGATATAACATATCAGATTTTGAAATGGTCATGCTGTAAGTAAAGAAATTTATGACGTTAAACAACTTATATTGTAGTTTATTAATTGTAAATATCACAAATAATGATATTTAATGGATTTGGCAGTTCACTTATGTTTCATTGCGCGTGAAACAAGTAGCAAACAGTTAAACTTACCTACAAATATTTCAAACAAATACAATTATATATAAGTTCAAAATCATCCATCCTAACATCAATAAATACAGCATTCGTTACACAATTAGAACACACAGCATAAGTCCTGTTTTTAAATTCTCTCATTATCGTGTATTTTCTTTCAACAATCAGCTGTTCCGATGTGTGCCTTCAAACATCTGTTAATTATGTTACCACTCTATCAAACATAAACATTAAAAAAATTAGATAGAACGAAAACGATATCGAAACGGGATTTGTTCCGCAGCCTAATTATTCTTCTGTCTCACATAGGTTCAATGGTTAAGAAAAAAAGCTGAGTAATCTAATAATCATTAAAGAGTGCCTATTAATTGATTCCATGTTGTTACGTTGGCAAGGAATGTAAATATGGAAACTTTCTTGGAGGAGAGGATTGAAGTGAGTAGTACCGGCGCATTATCCATCCATATGTTAGTTAACAATAATTAATCCTACATTACAATCTTGAAACCAAGCATTTGGACCCACTATATAGTTTTTTCTTTCGTTATGTTTACTCTACATAAAATACACAACCCGGTAAATTTAAATAAAATTAATTTGGGAATCCAGTATATATTTAATGCAATAAAAATAGGTAATAAGAGTTTGCCCCTTGCTTTGTTTACGGTGCTCACTATATTTTTAATCAATTTGTGACTGATGAATGGGGAAGTGAAGGGTAATTGTGAAAGTATTCATTTTTTACATAATTGTTTGTGTAACTTTGTTTTCATTAAATGCGGCTGCAACTTAAACTGGAGTTGTTAATGTGGCTGGACTCAAGTATATTTATTTACATAAAATAATTCATTACTCTTTGACAGATAACAGTGACAGATGACAACAAAGTTTTTACCAATCTTGAGATGTTGTGCTTCAATAGCTTCAAAATTTTCAAATGTTCACTTTTCATGTGGAAGAAGTAAGAGAGATAATAGTGCAATTATATATGTTATAAAAAATGTTAATATTAGATATTACTCTTCAGAGCAACAAGGAAAAAAATCAATAACAATAAAGAACAAAGATGAAGTTGGTACACCTAAGACTTTTGAAAAAGGTAAGTATTTCTCCTAAATGAATATACAATATAATTAATAAAATAATTTAAACTGTTATAATGTTTGCTTACAGTGAAAGAGACTACTAAAACTGCCTCATACTTGGGCATCATTCTGGCTGGTGTTGGTTTAACTGGTTTTATCTTTTACACTGTGTTTAAGGAGTTGTTCTCCAGTAAAAGTCCTAATACAGTATATTCATCTGCGTTGGAAAGATGTATTAATGATCCTCGCATATCAGACAAACTTGGGGAACCTATAAAAGGTTTTGGGGAGGAAACCCGAAGGGGAAGAAGGAGACATGTTAGGTAAGCGTTTTATTAGTTCTTAAGTAGATACACATTGTAAAACATGCAAATACCTGTGTATTCAAGAAAAGTAATACTGATGATTTAAGGAATTATAGTTATTTAACTTGACAATATTCTTAAAAAATGATAGTAGACAACTTTTGCTAGGTTTCATTTTTATTAATATTAGCCAAATTCAAAAGTAATGCAATTTTTTCTCTTAAGTAACCTTTACATATGCATCATTATTGTACAACAAAATATTATCTGGTTATAATATTTGAAGAAAAGGTGCACCCTACTAATGGTTCAATATTATTATGCAATATTGGAAGTTTTTTCCTTTATCACTATCTAGACTTCGCTTTTGTATGTTCCCTTTCACAAGGTTCACTCAAGTTGTGCTGTATGTCTCCTGTTGGTGATGCACAATTTGCTAGCATAATTATTGTATTATATGCAGCCATGAAGACGAAGCATAAAATGAGAAGAGACAGAACTGTGGGGGCTAAGAAGTGGTTGGGTTTGTGAACCACTCACGGACTATGCAACCTGTGTCCATCTTCCTGACATTTAGAATTTCTTTTCAGTAATGCAGGAAATTCAAACCTCAGCCTGAACACACCATCCCTTATCCCAACCTTGTTCGTTCATTCCGGGGCCTTCCAGGAACAGACTTCATTCCCACTGCCACCTCCCTGCAGACATATAAAACAGATAATAAAATCTTGCTTAACCACTCATGTCCAGAGAATCACAGTAGGTGACTGGCCAAACTGATTCAAATTCACAAATGTATATGGACTCTCATGCATATGAAGTTGAAAGCTTCCTACCCTGAAGAAGAACCGTTTTTCTGTTTGAAACTTTGGTTTCCTAACTCTTTACTACACTGATTGTTTCATCCTTATATTTCTCGTAGTCGTCATTGCTACATTTTTGTCCATCTCATCTGTTTCTTGGTTCTTAAAACTTATCTAGGCACTGGAAAACACAACAGCTTGTTTTAATGAAGGAAGTAGAACTGCGAAAAAAAAAACTTTTTCAAGTTTAGCACTTCTTTAAAATGGAAATGTGTAAAAATAGGAGATGATGTCCTCTAAAATTATGACAAAGTATATAAATGTAATGTTAAAAATAAGATATGAGAAAGTTGTAGAAAATTCCCATATGGCATCATGACAAGTTAATAGGACATGAATAAGTAGTAAAAGTTGAGGTCAATAATACATTAATTAAATAATCAATGTAGGAAGTTTAGTGGTGTGAGGAGTTTGGAAACTGAGTCAGACAAGTCATATAACTTACTAATATGAAAGTGATATTATTCTAAAATTAATTAAATGAAACAACATGTTTTATATTTTGTTCTGCAAGTAGTTAATATTTGATAATGTACAAACTTTTAAAAATTTTATTATTAAATTGACATATTATAAGACTCAATTATAGTTAGCCAGCAGATAAATGCTAAGAGTGACCTTTTAATGAAATAACGTGTCAAAGTTTTTATTTGCCAAATGTTGCTGTTTTTAATTTTATGTATTTTGCATAAAATATTTACAGAAATATTATTTTTTTAGCCATTTATTCTATGAAAAGGATGGCGCACAGTATTTGCGAATGAAATTTTACATTCAAGGAAGCAGAAAGAAGGGGACAGTACATTTGGAAATGAAAGAGGCATGTATTTATCCTACTGGTGTTAAATTGTTTGCATGTATTAAAATTTTGTTTTAATTTAAATGTTATTGCTGTTTCAGAATGACAAAAAACAATTTGAATATAGATACTTGTTTGTACAAATGGATGACTTCCCAAGAGAAGCAATAATTATTGAAGATAATAGATATGATATACCATCCACTGGCATTCATATGTGAGATTCAAAAATATATTATGTTTATTCAAATACAGACTGAACCAGCTTTAAGTAATGTGCCACTTCCATAACTTTAACAGCAGTTCAAAGTAGATACTGCCAGTTTGTAATACATGGGTTGTTAGAAATGAAAGTTTGAGTTATTATTATTAAGTGTCCTTATAATATGTATAACAATATATTGTACATACTTTTTAAAAATACATGTAGAATTTGATAGTGATTTGAATATTTACAGAGTATTTTTTCTATCGTATTGATAGAATCATAATCAATACATTCAAAAATGGAGTGATTGCCAAGACACTATCATTTTCTGTTATATAAAAAATGTATGCTCTATATACACATTTAAATATGTGGAGTAATTTCAACCAAACCTTGTACAAACTGATTACTGTTTAGGTCAGTCACACCTATGGGTGAGTTATCAAAACTACCAATAGTGTCATTGAATAAATTATTTTCAGGGTCTCTGAGAATAATAGTGTCACTTTGTGTTTTTTCTGCTTGATTTTTACCTCTAATGGCATTGCAGACAAGCACCACATATTGTGGAAGAAGTTTCTTAAAAATAATACCTCAGTATAGGATGGGGGTGGAAAGGAATTAATTATAGTGGGTATGTGATTGGTGTCAAATTCAGGGTTTAAGAGTATGCCAAATAGAGTTATGACATTTGTCATGCAAGTTAAGTTGAAGATAGACTTATTTACCCCCCCCCCCTTCCTCCCGCCCATCAGCATAGGTTGTGAGGGGGTCATGAAAGGGTAAGAAACATTAGCGTTTCACATAGTTTTCAGTACCATTTAGATAAACAAAAAATAATAAAATTGATAGATGGAAACTGTAAGTATAATAATGCAAGTGGTGAAAATGATAAAGTGCAGTACATCTCAAGAATCGGTGAGATAGGATGTGCAAAGAAGCTTGCATCCAAGAAAAATGCAAAGTGGTTGAAGATTTCAAGGCGAAAGGGAAAATAGATTCAGCTTACAGGAAAATTGAATTAACATTTGGAGAGAGGAAAATATTGGCAAGAACATCAGGAGAGCTAATGCGAAGCCAATTCTAGATAAAGAAGAAAAGGTGGAAAGATGGAAGGAATATCTAGAAGACCTGGAACTCTAGATAAATCTGTAATAGAGGAGGGGTGGATGAAGAAGTGTTGGGGGAGTTTGCCACAATTATGACAGACTGAGTAATGGTGAACTCCAGTGGAGTTGATAAAATTATTGGGTGAAGAAGTAATATCATGTCTGTTCAGTATAGTTAGCAAAATGTACAAAACAGGAAGAAAACTAAAAGGTTTTAGTAACAATATAATTATATCTATACCAAAGAAGACTGCCACTGATAGATACGAACAAGCGTGACCATCATCGCATGAAAGTCACACATTGAATTGCAAGACGTTCCTGAGATGCAATCTGAACAACTTGTGGTTTAGTCAAAAAAGTAAACCACTGGCACCCTTTCTGAATAATTACATGATAGTGTTGATTTTCCTATCGATGGAAAATGACGTCAAATCTTAAACAATTAAAAATAAGTTAATAAAAATATTGTTAAAAACTTGACCATGATTACAGAATAAATCTATGGTCCTACATTTTACTTATTTGTGGTTTGTAATTCTTGTACCTTACAAATTTTACTGTTATTTCCATTATGATCAAAGTAGTAACCCAACAAACATTAAGTATTAAGAAAAGCTTCTCAGGATTCTACCTGGGTTATCCTTGTAGACAGCAGACTTTTGACTAGCACAGTTATCTTCTTCCAGCCTAGAAGTCCAGCTATTCATCAAAATGTCTTCTGAAACCTGAGAAGTTTTTCTTGATTCTATTCACTGGGAAAACATTTGATTATTCATTGATAAAGCCTCTGCTATTTATTTTGACTCAATAACCTTAATTAACTTGTACTTGAATAAAGATGCACATTTTGAAATTAGTCCTAGTCTCAAATACATACCTGCAATTACATATATAAAGATTTTAAATTGTAATAGGTTTTTAATCCTGGTCAAATACTTTTCAATCAAATACTAAAATGTAAATGTATCAACTAGTAAAAAATGTTTTAATTCCAACATCACCAAAAGAAAGTGGCCATTTTTTGTGACAGACTTGTACCAGCAGGGTTTCAGTTTTGAGTTAAAAAAATGCTTATTCAATCAGGCAAATAAACAATCATAGAGGTTTTGTTTCCTGTTTTGTTAATGTATATTTACTTGAAATGCAAAATAAAATACAATAAATTATTTAAAGCTTTTATTAAATATAAAATTTAAGAATCCACTTATACAAGCTGTTTTGGTGAAGCAAGACTAGATAAGATGTGTAATTTAAAGTGCAACCTTGATAATAATTATAATGCAGTATTCAAAATAGATATTAAATAATAAACACTTTAAAATTGCAATTTTAATACACAAGAACATTTGCAACACATTTTTCTTTATCAAATTACATGAGTCTTATTTAGACATTTTTATATTAACTTATTTTCTTCCATGGAATTATTTTCATAGTATAAATAAGGTAATTTTCAAATACAAATACTTTTATTCTATAAAATATATACAGTGAAATGACTAAAATAGACAAATATTGCATCCATGCCCATTTCATAACCTGCCAGAAGGAAGGTTGGTAAGTAATAGTCTCTTCTGGGTAATTCAATGTTATTGATATGACGAAAGGATTATTAACAGCTCTTCCTACAGACCACAGAGGATAAACATTCCTTATAATTGTTGACACTGTAAATACAATAATAATCAGATTAGTTAATGTCCGTTTTACATAATAATAATAGTGAAAAATTTATGAACTTTGTAAACATTGGTATGTGCTCATAAAAACATCAAATGATCTCTAGTACTTCATGTTGAAAAAATAAATTAAAAAACTAACACAAATGGTTTTATGTGATATCGGTTGACAATTATGCTTTTTTGTACTCCACCTTATCTTTAATCGATATTCAAGCAGAAAATAAGAATTCTGAAGGTATAATAATTTAAAGAAATAGAATGTAGACAATGGTTCACATAAAAATATCACTACTAAACATACTGAGTGAGTGAGCAGTCTCTTTACATTGTTAATATCATAGCACGATTGAAACGGCAGAAAAATGTTTAATTGTACTATGCTAATAACAACAAAAAGAGACTATTAGCCCACGCTGTAAAGACAATCAATTTTTAGTTTTTCAAATTAAAGAAAATATTTTATGCACTTCAGAACGATTGCTTCACATACGACATAAAATGTTTTCTTATTAATGAAGCAAATCATGTTATTAAAGTTAAGAACAAGCACCCTTATTTTTAAAAATAATAATTGAAATATAACCAACCATTCCTTTTTGAATATTGCCTAAAAACATTTTCAAAACTGAATGATTCAGGATCCATACTTTCACTGTCAATAACTGATTTGTTGAAATATAATTTGCTCCTCCTATTATTAAGAAAGGCTTCCTTCTGGACCAAGCTTAAATCTCCTACAACATCCAAACGTCCACCTGGAAGGCTTGAAGAATATTGAATGAATCCTAATGATTCCATCTGAAATGAGCTGAATGTCTGAAAAGAAATTGGAGGTTGGTAAGTAATTACTATTATAGAATACAAAAGTAAAGTTCAATAATATATTCAATACAAATCTTGAGTGAACCTGATTACTTCACAATCAGTTATAAGTCTAAATTAATAATTTTGATCAATTACCTTCAATTAATCAAATAATTGATACCTATAGAATATGTTTTAGAATAATACCTTGCATTAGATAGCAAATGGATTTATGCTTAATTTTTAATGTGATTTGGACACACATTACAAATGGCTAAATTATACATAAATATGAAAATGTTCGGAAAATTAAAGAAGATAATTTATACTTCAATTAAAAAAATAAATGATTTCTCAAATTTATTGAAATGTGCACATGTTGCGACAGAAAAAGTAATGTTAGAATTAATAGGAAGTGAGCTGGTTGTTTTAAAAGTTAGAAAATGGAGCCTTCTTGCCATTTTGAAGTGTTTAAATAAATTTTTTTGTAGTATAAAATTATGTGAAATTAAAAACCCTTAGTAGGTAATGATACTTACTGGAAGCTTATAGTCGAATATTAGTAACAGCTTTATTGTGAAAATGGCTTCTGTATTTTTTAATTGCATTTCCATTTGGAAATTTAATTCATCATATTTGCCATCTTTATTATTATCCTCTTCTTTCGTCTGAAGAGAAGAATTTTATGCAATAGAAATTGTTAGTTTTTATGGCAGTAATTGTAAAAGAAATTATAAAAATACAACTCCCATTTTCTGGTAAACAGGTTCCACATGTATGAAATAACCACTATATATACATGAATATTTTGTTTTATTCAAATGAAAACATCAATCAAAACTTTAAATACATTAAAAAATTAATCAAGTGGTGGATTATTAACATAAAGGCAAAGATAAATATAAAAAAACTGGAACAAGCAACCGCATTCTTGGGCATACCATTAAATTTAAATTTATTCTACAAATATTGACAATAAAGCTACAGTAATTACTAAATAAAACTGAAATATTTTGAACTTGTATAATTTGAGGAAATTTTGCAAACCTTTACAACTGAGCAATGGCTCAAATCTTCTACCATTGCATTCAAATTCGAAAATGTACTACATATAATGGGCTCATTTAACTGATTAGATTCAGCAATAACAATGTATTGATGTTTGAAGTGAACATCTGGCTGTTCTCTAACCGTATCGAATTTCAGCCAAAATCCTGGAAACGAGAATTAATCTCCTTTATTGTATTTTCTCTATCTGATATACAAGAGTAAGATTAATTAAATAATCATTCTATATTAACTGATGGTTTAATCACCATAACTTCTATATGCTATTAAAAAAGGAAGAGTCAATGACAAAACTGTGATCAGGGCACTAAAAACAGTGGCTTTCGAGCAAATAGAGCATTTATAGACATATACAACATTTTGATTAAACACTTCGTAAACCGCCATCACTTTGTTTGTAAACAATCAGGGTACTCAACATATAAAATAAAAATCTCATGCGTAACGGCTGTAAAGGTAATATGCTGAATTATTGACAGTAAATATTTAATAACAGATGCTGGCCAGTAAAAAGTGCTGTACTGTGGCCATGACGTTATGTTTACAAATAGTTATCACTTTTCATAAGACAAATATAGTTTATATTCGTACAAATATTTGTTTATTACTGTAATCATACAACATTAATAAACATAAATAATTTTAAAGAATCACTTTTGTTATTTATTGCACACCTTAATATTTATTATGATGTATCAGCTGCATTTGAACAATACTATGGAAATAACTGTAACCCGTTTTCAAAAATTAAAACATATTTGAATATCTCAAGTTCATACGTTTTGTACATAATGTCAATACTAATTTATATTTGTCAATATGTAAGTAATTCTAATAATTTTGCCGCTTAATCGATAATAAAACCGATGATTTGTTGAAATTTCCAGTCACCAGGATACCATAATAACGATATCTAATTTATTTGACTGTGTAGATCATAACATTCTGTCAGAAACGATAAAATTATTCGAACTTACTTTTGCAGAAAGGAAAAGAATAGAAGCTTTTGAAAAGTGTTGCTATAGAAGAATGCTGAAAATCGGATGGGTGGATAGAATGACAAAAACAGGAAGTTCTAAGCAGAATAAGAGAAGAGAGTACATTATGGAGGACCTTGATCAAGAGAAGGGATAGATTAATAGGCCACGTTTTGAGGCATGGGGGTATTGTAAAATTAGCATTAGAGGGAAGTGTGTGGGTTAAGAACAGAAGAGAGAGACTAAGGATGGAATACGTAAAGTAGATTAGGGATGATGCAAGATGCAGTTATGTAGAAATGAAAAGGCTTGCGCAGAGTAGGTTGGCATGGAGGGTTGCATCAGACCGGTCTGAGGACTGAGTACTACGACAACAACTTTCCTTCGTTTAAGTATTACCTACACAAGAAAATGCAGCGGTCGGTTGGGGAATTACTGAGACTGTTGTGTCACAGGGTTGAATATTTTTTTGACTATGGGTAACTGTGGAAATTTTTATGGACACCCAGGAAGGTGCACACTTATGGGTAGTGTGGGACTCACGCCCACTAAAACTGCAAAACCTTTATCCTAGGCGTTACTTCCTTAGCCTTCTTATTCTTCTTTCTAATTTTTCTTATTCTAACCCAAATTAAAAACTAATTCTATGATTTACTTAGTTTTAAAATAATATGTACATTTTTTACTTCTCTCTAAGACTATTAACTAAATATCACTGTACTTAGTATATCGCCATACACGGTTTCGTGGTATATTATTACGATAAACTATCCAGGACTGTTTTTATACTATTGTAATTTGAACGTAAATATCATTTTAAAGAGTCACTTACAAATTTTATTTTAATATTATTATCATTTAAATTTATCACGCACTTTATTAAGGAGAAAAAATCATAAAAGCCCGACAAAAATGAAAATAGTACGGAATACAAGTATATATATGGCAAATAAATGTGCAAGATAGAAAAGAATCTCCAGAACCGTTCCTTGTTTTTTAAGTTTTAGGCCTCCAATTGAAATCGTGAGTGGGGATCGACAGAAGATGGTAATTGTTAAATTAGAGTCACAAATTGTTCTTTATCATGTATAAAACTACTTCTTACGGAGATATCTGGAGTAACATAAAACGAAGCAGATTAAAGGACATAATAAGAGTTAATGATAAGTCTAAAACAACATAATCTATTTATCCATTCAACCCCCCCCCCCTCTCTCTCTCTCTCTCTCTCTCTCTCTCTCTCTCTCTATTATATATATATATATATATATATATATATATATATATATATAATGGCGATGAAATTTTGGTGAGTTGTAATTATTATCTCCGAGAAGGTTTCTGTCGATTTTCCGAAGATTTAGATTCCTTCCTTCCCCCTTTCAGACCAAAATAGCCCCACCTCTTAAAACAGTTGCCAAAAGTCTTCAATAGATGGCGCGAAAAGTTTTCGAGTATATTTAGTTATCTTCCGCAAGTTGGACAGCGAGTAGAGTAGTAAGTTAACAAACTTAGAAGAGGGCGTAAAAAGGGGTCAATGCAAAAAATTTTACGTATTGGAATATTTTCAGAGTATCATCATCACTACGCAATGACAACCGAGATGCACAACACGAAAAGCGCGCCTCCTGCCACCTACGCAGGAATACGCTGACTTGCTTGTTTGTGTGCGGTGAAGCTTCTGGAAAAGGAAATGAAGCACCGAGAAGATACGCTTATCGTTATCCAGATGGGCAATTTCCCAACTGAAGAACGTCTGCTGCAGTGTATCGCCGGGTCAGAGAATCTACATGAGGGAGGAGCCACGGCAGAACGTCTGCACACATCCATTTAAAGAAAATAGGCGACTTTTGAGCTATTTCTTTAGCAAATTCAAAAATACCTGTATTTTGGATTTGGTTCTAAAATATATTCTTGAACTTAAATGTTGGTAGCGGTGAGGCGGGAAGCGCGCTTTTCTTCGTTTTCTTTCCTAAAATTGCGCTGTAACGAAACCATGATTTTAAAGTTTCCAAGTGGAATGCTATCATTAACAGTGTCGGTTAATTTGAACTTCAGTCCTATCGGTATGCGAAATGAGGTTGGTTAAGCTATGAATTATTGGAAGTGGCCTGCAGATTACAATCGAATTAATTCCGATTCGGGTCTAATATAACTAACCGTACAACACTGGACAATTAGTTACTAGTTATATAAAATAATCAATACCTTTAAGGAACGCAATGAATTATGTATAAGATTGCACGTAGAACAGGGATCCTAACCTTTTCTTATTACCCCTATGACGTATTAGGGAAACTCGTTCCTCCCTATCTTTAAAATGTTATCAAAGAAAATAACACATAGAAATAGTCTTTAGTAATCCTAATAAATTGCTCAAAATATATGTTCGTATAATTTTAAAGTACCATTAATAAGTAATGATCTATTGACATTAATTGTGAGGGTTGGTATTGTTTTGCATTCACAAGCCACATTGTGCTGATCTGTTATTTGATGGAATAAATTATCATAAAATTTATTATCTATTACCAGCCTTATTACTCTTGCAAAATAGCTGTCATACCCCAATTGAAGAATAGAAAACAGTACAAAGCTGGAGGGTTGAAACACATGGACAGTACGAGGAAGGAGTTGAAAAACCGTGGGGCGTGATAACTTGGCAAGTCGCAGGTAAACGTCTTTGCCTGCAATATTTTCATTAAAATATACATACAATATAATAAAACATTTAATTATTTTTTGTGTGATTGGTCTTGGGTCTTTAGAAGTGAAATGATTGTGGGATTGTCAATAGGAAACTAGCCAATGACAAAGTTTTCGATAAGAGGATGAAAGTACTTATTTATGACTATGCAGCGGGAAAATGTACCCAGATTACATTTGAACGACGCGTTTGGTAGGAGGTTCGTATAAAAATAATTTGAAAAACAGAATGATAAACAAACGAATATTAATTTTATGTAGATGATTGAAATTATACGCTTTAATATCTTGTATTTCTCATAGACCGTTATGTTGGAGAGTGCTAGAGCATGTGTTAGAAGCTATCTTGTTGCCAGGTATGGTGCAGACTGCACGCTACTGATCCTCCTGTCTCAGTTTCTGCTCAGCTACCCATGCTTTGTCTTCTTACAGATTACGTTTCTTTTCCATTGTTATCTTCAAATCAGGTTCTGGTTTTTTTGACGTCACGGCCTCACCCAGACCGTTATTCTGATTAAGACCTTACTACATCTAAATCGTAGATGCTATTATCACAAAATTGTGAATCATGTATTTTAATTTATTTATATATCTTAATCAAGAAAGCCATCTAAAAGCGAACTATCAAATACCCGTAATAATATATTTATTGTGAAACGTTGATTAAAAAATATTTGAGAAACTACGAAGCTCTTGGTCAACTACGAATAATTATTTTAACAATGGAGATTCTTTAAACGAAAATTACAATGGAAGTTGCAGATTCTTTATCGATTTTCTCTTTCGTCTTAAAGTTGCGATAAATAAACTCAATTATCTTTCGAGAAGTTTGAAAATCACTAGACCCTTACCCTATAATTATTGCGAATCATATTTCAAAGGCGAAGGAAGTGATCAGCCATTTCATACAGTATTTAGAATGCTAATCTATTCTGCGCAAACCTCTTCATTTCTACATAGCAACCACATCCTCCCTAATCTGCTTAACGTATTCCATCCTTTGCCTCTGTATGCTCTTACCCCACACACTTCCCTCTAATGATAATTTTACAAGACCCTCATGTTTCAAAACGTGGCCTATTAATGTATCTCATCTCTTACTCCAAGTCTTCCGTATTGTTCTCTCTTCGCCTTTTCTGCTTATAACTTCTTGGTTAGTTACCCTTTCCACCCTTCTGATTTCCGACATTCTCCTATAGCACCACAATTCGAAAGCTTCTATTCTTTTTCTGTTGCAACTCCTATCACCCACGTTTCACACCCATATAACGCCACACTCCATACGAACATTTTAAGCAATGATATCCTAATATTCATACTTATATTACCCGTAAGTAAATGTTTCTCTTTTTTGCGAAAGACTTCCTTTCCTGTGCTATCCTACTCTTTATGTCTACTATACTTCTACCATCCCTAGTTACTATGCTGCCCAAGTAGCAGACTTCCTTAATCTCCTTCAAAATAACACTTCCCAATCTAACACCCTTTTTATTCCATTATTTCCCATACTATACTCCATCACCTCAGTTTTCCTCTATTAATCCTCATGTTCTAATCTTCCTCCAGGTTTACGTTAAAGCCATTTATTATATTTTCCAAGCCTTCTTCTGACTCCCCTAATACCACAATATCATCAGCAAACCGTAGGGTTTCTGTTTCTTATCCTTGCAGTTTGATTCCCTTTCCATATTCATTTTTAACTTTCTTTATCGCCTGTTCTATATATAACTTGAACAGCATGGGTGACAGACTGCATCCTTGTCTCAGTCTTTTCTTGATTTCTGCTTCCTCTTCTTGCCCTTCAATTTTAGTTACTGTTGACTGCCATCTGTAGAGGTAATGGATAACTCTTCTTTCTTTATATTTTAATCCTGTCAAATTAAAATCTTTAATAGTTTCTTCCAGATAACATTATCAAAGGATTTTTCTAAGCTACAGATGCCATGAACGTAGAGCGTTTTTTTTCTTATCCTGTTTTCTGTAAGTAGACGTAGAGTCAATAATGCTTTCCTTGTCCCTTCATTCTTTCAAAAACAAAAATGATCTTCTCCTAACTCGAATTCTATTTGTCATTCCATCCTCCTGTTAATGTTTTGCATGCATGAGATACTAACAAATTGCCCTGTGCTGTTCACATCTATCAGCCCCAGTCCTCTTCGGTATGGGTATAATTATATTTTTAATATAATCTTCTGTTATTTTTCATGTTTCATAGATTTAGCAAACTATCCTGAACAGCCATGGTATTGCTTCTTGGCCCGATGATCTTATCAACTCCGCTGGAATGTTATCAATTCCTGGCGCTTTACAATTGCTCAGATCTGTCAGCGCCATATCAAACTCCGACCTTAAAATTTTGTCACCAAGCTCTTCATCATCTACCTTCTCTTCTTCTTCAATTACTTATCTAGATTTCCACAGTGATACAACTCTTCTAGACATTCCTTCCATCTTTCTGCTTTTTCTTCTTTATCCACAATTTGCTTCCTATCGGCCCTCCTTTCTCCGGATGTTTATTTGATTTTCCCATAAGCTGCGTCTATTTTCCCTTTTACCATGAAATATGCATGGCATTTCTCTTGGAGCCAAGCCTCTTTGGCTGCTTTGCAATTCGTATTTTTCTCATTCTTCAAGCGTCTGTACTGCTTTTTACTATTTTCATCCATTGCATTTTATGTTTTCGCCTTTCATCTGTCATTTTTATTCTTTCATGATTTTCCCATAATCTGCGTCTATTTTCTCTTTCATCATGATATCTTTAACCAAAAAAATGAACAATTCCAAATTTTTCATGTGGTAGTTATTATTTCATTTGCAGCACCAATTTTAATTCTTTCATTGCTCCTTCACAAGTGATAAACTACAGTATGTTCTTATACTCTTTCTATAAACAACTTTTCATTTTATTGAAGTTAATTGATAATAAATAAATAAAAATACGGCCAAATAAGTCAGAAAAAAATTAAATTAGTATTTAATTAATATAAATACAACGTTTCATCCAACTTTGTGGACTTCTTCAGGTAAATTTTTAAATGAATGAATAATTTGTTCATGTAGTTTTTGGATTTTTCTTTTGTATAAATGAATGTTTCTCCAAGCCCAAAAGTATCTAATGATATGCTTCATTCATTTATTATAAGAAGCAGGATAATATATCTTGCGTGTACTCTGTCTTTCTAAATCGCTTTTAATATTTTGCCAGATGCACTACGTAATTGGAAAAACGCTTACACGTAATGGAATCTAATCTAGGCGTAGAAGTAGGGCAACTCTAAGTGCTTTTAATGGAAGTGAAGTCTTTTATTTATAAACAATGTCAAAAAGTATTATCACTTGTCCACTGCATTTAAGTGCGTGATTTGATTCGACAGTCTGATTGTTACCATCAGAACCAGAATTCAATAATTATGTTACTTACAGAAGAAGCGCTGCATCTGATATGTACGGCCTACCCAAAAATGTTAGATCCAAAATTAAAGTTTTGAAAAATAATCTTAAAAATTGTACGTCGTCACTATAGACGCTGTGACGTCGATGTTTCCTAAAGACAACAAGAAAGTCTTGGGCACTCAGCTATTTAAAAATAGAATGTTGATGGATATACTAGAAGCTGCATGTCCCATAGTAACACGAAGTTAAATTAAAATATCCCTCTAAATTATTTTTTTCACTGATTACCATCCATTACTTCTCAACTTTCTAGAATCATTGTTTTGTATTATTAATCAATTTGAAGAAATATGGTGACAATAGCGGATATGTGCGATAAAAATATGACAGGATGAAAGCGTCAACTAATGTAAGTTTCTTTTCTAAATAAATATTTCGGGGTGCTGTCATATTTATACCATGCACTGTTATTAACTATGAACGTGTAATGTTGTAATATGCGTAATTTAGTTTTTAGTTTAATGTACTGTATATACAAATATAAAAGTTATTTTTATTTTACGCGACACATCCCTTCATCACCTAATATATATTAAGAAAAAAAATTTAATTGTGTATCTATAAATACTGTCGATGATTATTTAGGCTTGTTGAATTCACCCCTGCTTTTCTGAAAAATAAAATTAGGTGTAACGTTAAAATTATTGTAGAAACACCTCTTGGTGAATATCTGCTTAATTTAAAAAGGAGAAACAACTTATAATTAGTAAAAAGTAATATACCGTCCAATTAATAAAATTATTTAGAATTTTACTGTGGTGAATATAGTTTATAATACTACAAGTATACCACGAGAAGAAAGTTTTTATGTGATTATTGAAAATATTTTAGCAAATTGAAAGCCGAGTTACGCAATGAATATTAAGCATAGCTCGAGCCTCCTGCCGTATTTCGCTGGTTTTGGGGGAAAGCGCAGTGTCGTCGGGATCTTGACTATATCGCTGTGAAAACATTTGTCTCTCGATATTTAAGTTCTGGGTGCTATACTACATTTTAAACATTACAGTCTTTGGAGTAAAGTAGATTCATTTTATACGAGCTATTTAGAAATTTGGAAACAAGAAACTTTTGTCGGGTGATGATAATAAGGTGAGTCAGTTAAAGGAATTCAGTAAAAGAAATATAAATATTGTATAAATTTCGATACATTTAATTGACCAAGAAAAACTGTCAGAGAAAATATACATGAAAGAAGTCTTACAGATTTGAGAATAACCTATAAAACCTAAATTTGAGAATAAACTATAAAATATTAACGTTACTATTATGAATCAGTCATAAAATATTAAAATGACAACGCTTTTAATTTTTTCAAATAAATTCTAGACACTTATAAACCATTAAAAATTGTGCCACCCAACGATTATTCCGCTCTCATTTATAATTTTTCATAGGTGCATATTTTAAAATATTTAGTTCATATAATTTTTTGTGCAGTATTTTGAGTAACTTTGATATTGATTACTAAAATGTGCGTAGTGTGACAAGAAAAGTTTTTATTTGAAATGCCATTCCGCATTACAGTAAAAAGTTAATATTCTTCTTCTTCCAATGGCTCAATAGCCCTCTTGTGGGCCTAGGCCTACCGAGGCGGCTACGGACTGTCATTTGGCGTGACATTCCGAATTTGGGGTAATAAAAAATTAATATTTTCTTATAAATGGCGTGAACGGAGTCCTGGAGAAAGAGTTCAAAATGAGGATTAATATAGGGATAACCGAGGTAATGGAATGCAGTATGAGAAACAGTGGAATAACACATGGTGTTAGATTGGGAGGGAATATTTTGAAGAAAGTTAAGAAATTCTGCTACTTGAGATGCGTTATAGCTAGGGATATCAGAAATATAGTAGACATAAAGAGTAGGATATCAGAGGCCGGAAGACTTTCACGAAAAGGAGGAATTTACTTACGGGTAATATAATACAAATGTTCGTATGGAGTGTGGCGTTATATGAGTGCGGAAGGTGAACGATTAGAGTTACTGAAAGGAAAATAATAGAAGCCTTTGAAATGTGGTGCTATGGGAGAATGCTGAATATTAGATGGGTGGATAGAATCACTAACGAGGAAGTTCTAAACATAATGGAGGAAGAGTTAACAATATGAAGGACGTTGACCAAGAGAAGGGATAGATTACTAAGGCATGAGGGTCTTGCAAAAATAAGCATTAGATGGAAGTGTGTGGAGTAAGAACAGAAGAAGGAGGCCAAGGGTGGAATAGGCTAAGTAGATTAAGGAGGATGTGGTAGTTATGCAGAAAAGAAAAGGCTTGCGTAAGATAGTTTAGCATGGAGGCTTGCATCAGACCAGTCTTAGGACTGAATACAACAACAAAAACTTTCAAATTTAGCAATTCATGTCGCATTTATATTAATTAATAGAAATAATATTATATGCTGACATATTGGCCGTCTTTTTATTTATTTCAGTTCTGATTTCTGGTTGCGCATTCTTAGTAAGTGTATTTTGATTGAAACCTTCCTATCCTACTTAAGCTGTATGACGTAAATTTCGTAAGGAATTTGTGCGCACCAAAATCAAAGAAAAAAATTGTTTTTAAATTAAAATCGTAAGAAAATTATAAATTGTTTCAAAACTGTTCATCTGAAGCTTTTATTATTGGATAGTTTTTATATGAACAGGTTTTCAACTGGGTAGACGTAATCGGTAATATTATTTGTCTATGCGCCTAACGTTGCGCGGCGTTACATGCTACAGAGGGAGTATATTTTTACTTGAAAGGGATTGAGTCGTAGTTTTACTCTTGACAAGGCGTCATGTTCGAATTTGATTTCATAGAATTTTCAAGTTTTATAACCAGGTATTTCCTGCTGGAAATATATCAAAGCGTTATTTTTGTTTTTCCTGGTAAACGTCGTACTTAGCTTCCTGGGGGGAAAGGAAATACTGTAATTGCCACGGCCGTGTGTGCGAGGCTGCAGCCCTGGACCAGGAAGGAGGTGGGAGTGAGTTGAAGACGAGCCCATGCAGTGAGGAGGACGAGAACGCATGCGCCTAGACACGCCGCCATATTTAAAGCTGCGACAGCCGCGGCTGTATACATTCGCCTTCTGCCTCGTCCTCCAGACACTCACTCCATCAACGAGCCGCAGACTCCCTGGACACCAGGTACGTCAAAACTGCCTCCCCTCTTCTTCACAGCGCTTCTTTAGTTTGCCCTACAACAAATAATATTATTGATAATGCTTTTTATTTAATTTGCGATTAATATAAATTTCAATTCTATATTATTAAACAAAAATTGTTTTTATAGTTTATTATTAACAGAAATTGATAGATATAAAGAGAGAAGAGAAAAGGGAAATAAAAAACAACGGAAGTTAATTTGTACATTAATTTTGTTTAAATTATATTCTACATATCAAATATCTTGATCGCATTTGATGTCACTTAATTCCATTCAGAAAATTTTGTCCATTCACATTTCTCGTAAAATGTGATGAGCAATGATATTAGATGTAAAACATACTGTTTCGAAGGAATATCCCGTGAAATATAATGCAGTCTGGTATTATTTATGAATTAATACATAAGTAAGTATTTATTTACGTTATTGATAATGCTTTTTATTTAATTTGCGATTAATATAAATTTATAAATTTCAATTCTACAGTATTAAACAAAAATTGTTTTTACAGTTTATTATTAACAGATATTGATAGATATAAAGAGAAAAGGGAAATAACAAATAACGGAAGTTAATTTGTACATTAATTTTGTTTAAATTATATTCTACATATCAAATATCTTGATCGTATTTGATGTCACGTATTCCCATTCAGAACATTTTGTCCATTCTCATTTCTCGTAAAATGTGATGAGCAATGACATTAGATGTAATATATACTGTTTCGAAGAAATATCTCGTGAAATATAACGTAGTCTGGTATTATTTATGAATGAATACATACAGTAAGTATTTATTTACGTTATTGTGCCACCGCACATTCTTCTAATACCTTACTTTTAAAATTTAATATTCATTAGATTATAATAATATCTCATTGATATCAATATGACATTCAAAACTTAAATTAGATTTAAGGATTACTATTATTATTTTTTTCAATAAATAAATATTCTGACAGTTATGTATACAGCCAATTTGTCACAATTTTTTTAAAATTTATTTAATACATCTATGACTTTTTCTCACAATTTGTTGACTTCATCAGATAAATTTTAAGCGGATAACATGCATATATATATATATATATATATATGTGTGTTTGTGTGTGAAATTAAAAGACTGTTAATTTATTTTGGTACAAATTTTATTTTGGCTACAAATTTTCAACAATTTAAATCTTTATTTAAACTCGTTAGTCAGTTTACATTTTTACTGTAAAATGATCAAAAAATTGAGTCTGTGTAAGGGTTTTACATGAATGGACTGCGTTCTGCGTCGAACGAACGTCGTAGATGTATATAAAATTGTTTTCTGATAAATTGGCTGAATAGTTTGTTTATTTATTATAATTTTTAGTATCCTTTACATAAAAATTTACATAATTTTCCTTTTGTAATAATATAGTATCTAATATGGGTTTATGACACTGTTATATGCATTACGTTTTAATTTAAATAATTTTATAAAGTCAACTGATATATTCTCCATTTTTAAGTACTTAATACATATCACTATTAAACTGTTCATTGTATTACTTTTTCTCTACAGTTCTCGCTGGAATTTTTATAAGAACTAATTGGTTAATATCGCGTTTAGAAATACTACTGTACCAATTCCACGCTATCGATTTTTTTTTGGAAAACAAACCAAGCAACATTTTTTTGTTACGGGGAGACGAAATAAAATGGTTCTGATCACAATAGCTTTCGATGGAGAATTACTTTGTGACAATGTGATAATTTTACACTGTAAGAATAAATCACAGTAAAACCTTGATCAATACGAAAACTTTTAAAATTTTGAGCTTTCGGTCAAAGTTTTATTACAATATGGTTATATATTTTTTAAAAACTGAAATTATTACATTTCCTACACTGATGAACATAGAACTAAATTTTAATTTCATAATTCAATTTCTCGTACCAGTCTAAGGTAATAAGTGAGTTATTATTATGGAAACGGTTTTTTCTAATATGAAGGTTAGAGACACTTATTCTCGTGACTATATATACATCAATACAATATTTGAATTTAGGCCTTTTAGTGAAATTTATGATTATCATATAAACTTTACAAATTTATGATAGGACATTATGTTCTTCTGTTATGATTTTATTTTGCGTCTCAAACAGGCCATTTAGTAAATTAAACTATTCTGATTGATGTTCTCCCCGTCTTCTTCCCAATATGAACGTATCTTTTAACGTCTTTATGAAGGGGATGCTTGCTTCTTCAGACACTGATTGAAGGGTGCTGTTCGTACTAAATATTTGGAAAACTCAATTATCTTACGATTTTTTTATAATAACAAAAACTAAACTTCTGTTTAGTATTCTTCCCTTCATTTTACCATTTTCTATTAATGAAAGATATATAACATTTCTTTTATTAATTTTTTTTACCAAAGAGCAGAGAGAATAACACACTTAACATAGCTGTAAACCTATTTATCTTACGATTCCAGTTTAATTTTTTGCATTATAAAATTATACACACAACTTGACAATATAAAATACATGTAAATCGATCCCAGCCCTGAACAGATATGTTATTCAAGCGTATATTTGCATTTTAGCCAAAAAATAGTTTCTTTCCAAATAGATGTAAGCGTTCCGCTCCGAATTCATAAAGACGTTTTTACTCTTTTAATTAAGAATTTTCTGATAAAATGGCGTGGTGTTTACCATTTAAATGAGCAAATGGATTCACCTAGATAGTGGCCGATATGTACATTCTTTGCCAAGTAGTACATTCAAAGGAATAGTTTTTCTCGCAATTTAATTATGACAAATTGTAGAAAGTGTTCAGGATGTTATTGTTGAGTGGGAATATTTTTCCAATGTTAAAGAATGTTACGTTGTTACAATGTTAAAGAATTTTCACGATTACTTTACGAGAGATGATTTCGGAATAATTCCTAAACTTTGCAATGCGCTTTCTTCAGTTCCTTTTTAATCTTTTCTATAATATCAATATTCAATCTTTTAGATTTCTTATTCATTAACGTCTTTCTGATCTTTTGGTGACGGTATATGAGGATTTGTGGATTTTGGTACTTTCATTATATGTTCCGTTCTTGTTCTGGAATAAGTTCACGCAGAAGTCAGTAATAGTTGCTTACAATAAACCAATACATTTCGTCTATGAGCTTTCGTAACGAGGTTTTCGTCGGTCTTCGGGGCTTTGTTTTAGGCTTTTTTCACGTCGCACATAGTAAGGTTTTTCCTTGGTCCACTTTATTTAAAAATCTAAACGTTCGATAACCATCATATTGAGGTCTTTTATACCGTATGTATTGACTTATTTCACCATCTTGTTCAATTCTTCATGTAAGTACTTTATCGCAGTGACTAGTCGAAGGAATATACAGTATTTGAATATCTAAACTCTGTATCTTCCTATTTATGGAATGTCAGACTTCAAATTCTCTTAACAATTCCCTACACTGGGTCATTTCAGCACGTACTCTCTTAATAATAGAACAGGGATTCTCTACAGTTTTCTACATCGACCACCTTGATAGCTTTTCTATTTAATAGACCTTCTAAATTCACAAAATCACTTATCAAGTTGCAGTAAAGTCCATACAATAGCAAATATAAATATATACACAAGTTATCAACTTTAATGACATATAACTATTATATAAATTTAAAAAGAAATAATGCCATGGCTGTGGTTAATGCTTTTCCGTATTATTAGGTGTGAAATTAGTTAATAATAATCCTGAATCGCCGAGTGCTAACATTTTTGATGATTTATAGATTTTCTTAATAAATTGCAGACATGTCTAATTCCTGCCTCAAAAAAGTAATAACTAGGAAAGGGTTGGATGATGTGGGACACGTCGGCATATTTTTGGAAATTTATTTCACAAATCCAAATTTTGACATGACCTGATACACAATACTCAAATAATTTCTCATATTTCCGTATTATGACAAGCTGCATTGAATGAAGCGAGATATTGGGGTGTATATAAGTTTTCGTGTAAGATGTGATTGTAATTTTATAGATTGTTCTTATGTAATTTCACATGAAGGTTGGCAAAAGCAGGACCGAAAACTCTTAATTTAATATTTTTATCTTTTTTAAAGTAGAAATAATTAGGTGAATCGTTTACTAGTTTATTTTATTTTTATAAAATAAGTTTGGCTTTTTCTTATTAATTGATTCTATCTTATAAATTCTCCCATCGGAGGCATTGGGTAAAAAAGCGATGGCAGTCGACTTAAGATGTTTGGCCACATCACTTTAGGCATATATATATATATATATATATATATATATATATATAAACGGATATGAATAATTTTACCATCGACCCCAATAAACTTATGAAATACTAAAGCCGCTTCTTATACTTCCATCAGCCCCCGTCAGGAATCCTAGTAATAGAACAAACATACTGATTTCGGATGCTAATCGGTCTCTTGTTTTCTGATCACTTATATGGCCCAATATATATTTTATAACTTCGCTTCAAATTTTAGTTGATGGACTTCATCGATGAAGGTTATAATATTGTAAGAACGAATACACTGTTGTATCTGGGTGTTCTCTGTTTCCATTGCGTCATAGTTCTTAATCAGATCACCAATATTCAAAATTTCAAAGAAAGGATGAACTTGTGATTACGATTATTCTCGTGCTTGTAAAGTTTGTGGATGTGTAAGATAAATTTTCAAGCGTCCTCTATTCGCAGTCGCCCGCCGCACCTTTGGAGACGAGAGATTTGTGGTGACGGAACTCACCTAAATGTAAACTGTGAAAGTTTACACACCTGTTAATATCGGCACGGTTTTCGTGGGATGCAATGGTCACTCTATGACGTCATATCCAGTGTATATGTTCATGTCCTACAGCACATAATTTAATTTAGTAAGAATTTTTTGTGTGCCTTCATAAAAATTTAACAGTGTGAATTTCTGCTTAGATATCGAAGACTAACATCCCGCCACGTGGCGCTTGCTCACTCTAAAGCAGGCAGCTGGTCATGTCTGTGCTACCGACGACAGTAGCACACGATTTCTGTCTGGAATAACAAAAGCCGATCCGCAAGTATTCCGTTTCACTCCCCTGCACAGCCCAAACAACTCAAAAGTTGCCTCTTTTAGGCACCAATAACCACTAAGCACGCCAAACTAAACCGAAAACAAAAATTGTTTTTGTACATTTTGAGTAGTATTCTGAAAGTAAATGCAGTTATAGGTTTTTTTTAAAAATTAAGGTGATTTATTTTGAAGACTTTCAACATGCTAACGGAAGTTCCTCCACACAATGCTGCCAGCATTCGTTCCCAAAAATAAAGATTATTTAAATATTTGCAAAGGAATAATATTTTGGTGTGAGAAGTACAATATATATTAACTTGGTGCTAAATTTTCCGCTTTTAAATATTAGACACTATTGGAAACTATGTAGATGGTATAAGATATTTATTTCGGCGGGGTCATTTGCCGCAGAGTATTGGTATTGTTGTTGTAGTATTATTATTGTGCTTAATTTATCCTCATAAGCTTTGTTGTTTGCGATAATGTACATAACTTGAAAGACGACCTCATGTGGCCTGTTGGCTAGCGTCGCTGCCTCACAACCCAGAGGTCCCGTGTTAGAATCCTTGCATGGGCATGGATGTTTTTGGTATCATGGTCACGGAGACTGGGATTAAGACTGCCGGAGAATCGATACGCTGACCACTTATCATTCCAATGTGTCAGGTAAATGACAGTCCACAGTCGACCCGGAAGGCCAAGGCCCTGAATGGGCTGTAGAGCCAAGTAAGACGAGGAAAAAGAAGAGACATTAGTTGAAAATCTGCGTGTGGCCACTGACAGCATCGTTTATTCCTTGAACAATATAGGAATAGACAATTGAAAATCCTTTTAAAAATTCGCAATTTCACAATACATTTCTGTTTGAGATCGAAAAATAGGTGCGACGCTAGATTTTAAAAGTCTATGTGGCATCAATGTGTTTTATTAGTGGGTTAAGTAATTTCCGACGGTATATGCACCTATTTATCTATCTCAAATTACGACAACTGGGAAATCCGATGACATTCTTTACGCCTGAGTGCATCTGATTACGTCTGAGTACGTTGTAAGGACAGACAAACGATGGACGTTGACACTCGTAAAGCGTAAGCGAAATCGAATGAAACATTATTTCAGTATTAGTTTAATAGTTTTTTTTGTTTTATATAAATTTAAGTTATATAATATTTGTTAAACTTGTAGTTTATTATAGGATTACAAAAATGAAATGTTGAACTTTATGTGACATAATATTATAATAAAATACAATAAATGGTGAAAAGACAGAAAAAAATCGCAGTGAAAGACGTTTTGTCCCCAATTTTAGGTACCTCTTCAGTTATTAAATTAAAAGTCTCATTTACATGAATTTAAATTAAGTATGTTTCTAAATTTAAAACTCACAATTCTGTGTGTGCTGCTTTATCAATATAAATTGTCATTAGCTTTTCAGGGTACGAGTTATTACATGATTAATAAAAATTTACTAAATTATAGTGTGCTGATAATGATTCAAATTTATTTACTTATTCTTTAGAAATAATTTGTATTATTTAATAATAACTGTTTCATTATTAGTAAACCCTAAATAAGTTGGATGCACATTGCCTATCTGCTGTCTTTATAATGGGAATGCACATTTGCTAGTCGTAAATCATCTCTCAGTTTGTATAATCGAAATGTGCTGTGTCTATTTTGGTTGGCACCACTGGTATTTACAATTATCGCAAAAAATCTGGGAACGAGTATAAGAACGTCACTTGGTGAGAATGCAAGCCCCCTGTATCTCAACATCACACAGGAAATAAACAGGAGAATTAGTAGCAACACAGTTATAGATGGCTGGTATGCGACGTAGGTTTTACTGCTGAATGATGGCAGGTTTGTGCAAGGCTGAAGGAGTGTTTTCTTTAGACTGTCTGTTTGCATCCCAGTTACTGTACAAGCAGTCTCGTGTTCACGCCTGACCACTGGAAACATGAAACGAGGTCAGCTTCGAGGCCTAAATTTAAGGAAATGTGTGTTGACGACGATGACAATCGATTTTTACTGTCCTAAAAATCAAACAACCAACACAAAATCCTCAAATTATTCCAATATTTTGGAGGAAACTTGATTAATTTATAAATTTTGCATTCGATTTTTGGCAATGCAGTTCTTAGCGACAATTTGGATTGGAATTTTTCAAAAATTGTTTTCGGTAATTCCGCCATTAACTTCATTTTCCGAAAAATTTCCATTAATAATTATTACAAAATTTGTTTCGAGAAATGCAGTTTATTGCGTTTTTGAAAAATGGATAGAGAACACTTGAAAACAATGGGATACTGAAATAAAATAACCCCTTGGCCAATAAATAAGTCCCTGTGTTCATCTGAACAACAGCAGGCTTGAACAATTCTAAGTGAAATGTGAGATTTAAGAGAAGTAAATGCTGTGGAGACAAATGAATCGAAAATGCATATAGGAGTTATTCCTTCCCATAAGAAATAAATACACTACCATTAGTTAAAATACTTCCATGGACGGATTAATTGAATTCCTGTAATGTGATAAAGTAGGTGAGGTGTTCTTTATATTAAGAAAGCTAATAATTTTAATGGAGTATTCCCTGGAAAATCGACCACGTTTTCGTCACACACTGCACTTTTCATGACGCACAAGACTTTCAGTACTGCATTAATATATGTATGAGAATGAAAGGTCACTCTGATGCGTAGTTTGATGTAATTGTAATTTATAATGCACATAGTTATTATGTAGAAACATTAATGTTTTACCGAAGATGCATATAGGATAGGTTGGCAGTCACGTACGTTATTGTGTAATGCATAAAAGCGAAGGCTGCATACAAATGCGCTTCAGTCATTCCACAGGAGGACGGAAGTCATTATGTTGCATGCATCAGAGTAGGAGTAACCACTTATTGCAGCGACACTAATTACGCTGTCTTCTCTCGTACTTCGAGCAAGGTCGAATTATTTCTCAATACGGCACAAAATGATTTATGATATAACATGAGTACAGCGAAACGTCAATTAATTTAGAGTGAACTAATGACTTTTTTACAACCCTCGTCCTATGACAAATATAATGTACATAATATATTGCGAGATACACAAATCTTTTGTTTATACACGATTATCTGGGTGCCCGGGTATATATTTATAATAGCCCCGTACATAACACCAAAATAGTCAGGAATCTTGGATGATTTCGTGTTATTGTCGTCAATTTCCCTGCGTTACATACCATTTCTACCCCTATACCATCCTATGTTGAACTGTAACGTGGTTAATGATATTATTCAACTTAATAACTCCAAAAACATTATAAACAACAAATGTTATGCCAATCCCGATCATATTTTTATTATCTTTGTCATTCCTTCCACTCTCACCCATACAGAAGTTAGACTAAATACGGATCAAGTGACACTATTAATCGCAGCGATCACAAAAAATAATTCTTGGACTCTAATATCCTCTCCATAATGCAACCTACCTGGTCCTATGCCTCGTCCATATGGGGAACAACAGCCAAAATTCAAACAAAACATAATCCTACGCACCATTACAAACTCTCCCTGGTTCCTTATAAATTCCGTGATCCGCCATAACATAAAATTTCCCAAAGTAAACTCACCAAATTCATAACCTCCCTAATTAAAAGCGCCCTCAACCACCCATACCCCACGATCCAGCAATTCCATGACAATTCTCCATCTCTACGCTTCCATCGGCTCAAAAGAAAACTCATAATTGACCTCAGCCTTCACCCTGAACATTCAGGCACATCCTAACCGACCTTACCATCATTCCCGCAGACCACATCCTCATATATCCTCCAATAATCAATTCACCTGTCAACCCTCACCCACCCACGTCGTATACCTCTCAGGCACACACACAAAAACATAAAGTAGTTTAATCAGTGGATTAATCTACCTCCATGTCTACATGTTAATTATATACACTATTTTAATTTTGTAAATTAATTATTTTAATATTGTATGTACTAGAATCAATTATTATACCAACTGATAACCGTAAAGATAAAAGTTTTTATATGAATTAAAAAAAATTCCATTATTATTATTAGCACCTTACCATCCGCCTTTTATGAATGGTCAACAGACCGCAAAATATTAATTATGTGCTTAGATTATATATAAATATATATAATATCCAATTGATATTATATACACGTATAAAGAGAGATATTGAAAAATGTTAGTACATATAATATTTTTAGACTAATAATCTAACTATCCTGTCAGAAGAATACGTTCTCATAGATTTAATAATATCACTTTAAATAGAACTATAATAGAATGCAAATGATATTCCTGACCCCTATCACTTTTCATTCCTTATTTATTACGATCAGTTGAAATCTCAGTTGATGTACACAGCATATGATAGTGTTTTCGTGTGAAATATTTTTGAATCCTACAACTACGTAACTGTAAATATTTCATTACAGGATGGCAGCACTGACAGAAGACAGAGATAGTGAACGAGCTTACGAAAGGGATCTAATAACACGTTTTACCACACAGTACGAGAGAAGAAGGCAACAAGAAATTTCACAATCCAAAGACGAGGGTGAGTTATATGATTCAGAGCTAACTAACACCACAGCCTGTTGAATTGTCACTAAATGGTTTAAATAATTTATGATAATTGAGATATGAGGTTACTAAAAGAAGTAATGGGACGTTTTTAGCCATTCAAAAATTCTTAAATCTTACAAAGTAGCTTATAGCTAAGTTAAAAATTGTAATACACTTGACAAAGACAACGTTTGTTTTTGTTTAGTAAATTTCACTTGTAAAAGATCAGACACAGATTTAAACGACTATATATGATCCATGAAGATCTTCCCATTATCGGTTCAGTGAGAGTTAATTTGTTCCCAGTCATATACTCATAAACCGCTGTTTCGTCATAGGAAGATAGATTGAACACTTGTCTAGTGATAAAGATTCATATGAGAAAGGGAGGACTTGTAATGTGAGAAGCTACATTATATCAAATGCAATCGTTGTCGAACAAACATAGTGGGTCAGCTATGTGTCGCGTGTTGCATTCAGGAACGGACGCTTGAATTTTGTGACCAGTGTACATATTGTTATACAATTTAATTTCTTGAATTCACTACTTAAAATATCAGAATTTTATTTTTCGTAGTATTAATACAGCGATCACACCGTATATATATATATATATATATATATATATACGTAAATAAGCATGGGAACGGAGACAAAACATGTCATTCATTTCGTGTAATCTACCGCATCATAAGTAAACGGATTCATTGTGAGAAGTATTCTTTTTTCCATTGTGATTGCTTTTAAACAACGGTTTTTACACCTGAATTTATTATAAAATACATGATTCCCATTGCGCATTGTAATAGAAAGTTTCGAGGTTGGGTTTTTGATACACTAAAATTTATTGCATTTCATAGTCCGGATTATTGTAACCGTTGAAAATGATTATGGAGCAGATCTACGTAATAATTCTTATCAGCTTTTGTTAGTCTATTTTTTATGAAATTTTGCAAAATGATTTTTATCCATGAAAATAGATTGATAATTATTTCGAATGTGTTTTCGATACTTTTTTTTCATATGTACTAACGGTGAGCTATGGCACCTTCATTTGTTATATTTTTCATTCAATATTTCTAATAATCCATCAAGTTTTTATGTTTGGTAATGGTACCCACTATAATCTAAATATATAAAAACCTTTGTCAGTGCGTATGTATAAACTATAGGCGTCCAAACTAATGCTCCGAATTTGACCAAATTAAGCACACGTGTTTCCACAGGGCCCAAAGATGCCCATTATCTTTATTTTTTAAATATATATGCGAAAAAAGTGAAAAAAAGTTTTATTTAAAAGGTTTCGTGTCCCACGCCCACATAGAGATCTCCTCTGTGTATGCGGATTACCTACATTCTTGATCTACAGTATATTATATATTTTTTCAATTGTAAACATTCGGGTCATAGTTTAACCTATCTTTGGCTGAGAGATAACTTCCTGAGAAGTAATAAACTTCTTTGGATCGTCGATACAATGTATACGTAAAATAGTTTTATTTTTCGCGTGAGGTAAATATTAATCTGTAGTAATTACTCATTTGTAAAATCAAATAAAATGTTATACATTTGATAGTGGCATTCATCACAGCTAAAAAGTATTTGTATTAGTTCTGTATATATGGGAAAAAAAGTGAAAATGTCAACAAAACTCCGTTTATTCCACTTTTTGAAGGAGTTTTTTTTTGTTTTCCACCTCTAGGAAAGTCCGTACAACTTGAAGAAACGAGTAAGGGCTTATTCTTTTTGTCTCACCGAAACCAATCAGTACATATATTTATTTTCAAGGTGCACCATCACCCCTCCCCCTCCCCGAGCTACAACACAATAAAATACTCTAATTTGGAAGCCTTGTAGTTCTAAAACTTTGGATTTAAAAAAATCGGAGGACAGGTAGTAGATAGAAAATCCAATTCTCTACATTTTTGGTCAGATGACCTTTTCTTCTCAGACCACTGGAAATGTGAAAATGACACCTGGCTCTAAAAAACTACTATTTTTTGCCATTTACACAACCTAGAACTGAAAATAAGCTTTGTTGGACAACTGAAATAAATTTAGGCTGTTGGACAATATATAGTACGAGTGTTTACTCGCCCCTTAAAATAAAAGTGATCCATCTGGGGTAGAAGTATGAATGTAGTGTACCCACAAGTACTGTAATACATGTATCTTTAATTAGACCCCTACTTTATTACTTAAATGTACCTGAGCAACGCCGGGCACTTGAACTAGTTTTATCGATTGTATCTGGTAAGTCGAAAAATATTCACCTAGGCATCAACAGTATAATGTTTTTATTCTGAAATGACCCTAAATACAGACGAATTTTGTGTTGTTTGATTTAAACTTGTAATGGACGTGTTCAGCGTCGATGCTTAATTTAATTTAGGGTGTTATTTTGTGTGTGTGTGTGTACTGAACGTTGATTGGATTCGGGTAGAATTCATCAGCAGATGCGGCGCATTTTCGCCCATTGCCAGATAGTCTGTGTGTGTTAATATACGATCACTTGGCAAGACTTTTGCGTCAGCTTCCAAATTCTGAGCGTTTATAGATCCGGCCATTACAGCTAGTCTCAAATTTCTGGAGTATCGTTTACAGAACTTACTTACTTCATGAATCTTCATGATGTCTTCTCATTCGCTCTCGTTTGTTATGACTTCGCTTATGAGAAAAATAATTTATGATTCGGTTGGCTTAAGTGTCAAATTGACCTAGTCGATTAGGATATTATAGCACTAATACAGTGACTGGAGTAGTTCTCAGGATGCAGCACATACATATTTTACATATAGACGTTGAAACCATAATTTGACTTGCTCTTTGCTGGTAATTATATATTTAAAGAAACAAAATCAAATAAATATTTGAATTGGAAAAATGTGTAGAAATTGTATTACTTGTACACACACAATAATATTAAAAGGTTTTTAATATCATAGTATATAAGAGTTGAATAAACTTGTATCATCCCAGGTTTATTGGTTGTTGTACTCAGGAGGGGTTGGTAATTTTTTTTACAAGGAGTGCATAATTTTGTAACATCTCTTTAATTATAATTATATTATAGCCCCACGACGACAATTTGTAACATTCATTACTTTTACTTAATTAAAACCCACGTCGGTGGAAGCCAATTTATATATATTACTTTTAGGAATTTTAATTTAATACAAAATAAATAAGGAAAGAAATGTGATTAAAATAAAAGATCTATAAAAACGAGCGAGCATAATAGCATACTATAAAAAACAAAATAAATTATATGAGAATTGCAGAGCACAATAAATTTGCAATAAACTTTTAATATCAGGGTCATTTTTAGAGGGAACTATAACGAAGCTAATGTTCTTGGCAAATAGACTGGCAATGTGATACTATAGAAAAATTTCATTAACGATACCGAAAGGAGACTGCAGCTGTTTTCTTAGATGCGGGTTGTGTCTGCTTCTGGTGAAGTTCATCAGAGAGGTGCAAGGATGTGGTACCTCTGGTTGAAACTGCGTCGGGACGGAATGGCTGTGACGTTCTGATAGTTGTGTCTCATTAGCAGGTCACAACTTGTACTGGATTGTCAAGATATTTACCCAGATCTCAACATCTCCTCCCGGCCATGATCGTAATTAAAAAATTTATTTCTGCTCTGGTTCTGGTCCGCAATATGACTCTCCATCCAAAACTTCTTTCCGTCTCATCTTTCGTTTATTTTAGCATTTCCTCCTCCATTTTTCAACGCCAAATCAGCATAAATTTTAATTAATTCGCATTATCTGGATTTTACGCGTTCCATCCGATGAATTAATTCTAACAGCCAGATGCGAGCAAATGTGTTAGTCACGCAGAGGCAGATATTTGAATTACTTATGCGTAGCTTTCAAAGTGACAGGGGTAGCTCAGTCTTACATTAAGACACGGACTGTCTTCGGGGTTGAGTTTGCAATGTCTGAGAAAAGGGGTCTTTCGTCCGAAGAGCAAACATCCGAACACAGCCTAATTGTTCTCCGCGTACTTCAGTTCATTACAACTGCCAAGTAGTAGAATAATATCTGTTAGATTAATGAGATGGAAGTGGTTTAAAATTAAGTATCATCCTTTTTAAGAATATGATTGTTTGTGTTTGTTTCAGTTCCTCTGGACCAGCAGCCTCTGAGCGTGGAGCTGGTGGAGTTCTACGCGCGGGACAACGCTCGCACTCACCACACGGAGTCTTATGAACTCGTACACGACTCTCCAAATGCAACGCCTGTTTTCCGAAGGGGACTTCCGTTCTACTTCGCTGTGAGGTTCACTCGTCCTTTCGACCCGGCCGTTGACAATATAGTGTTACAGTTTAACTTCGGTAAGACGTTAACAATTCTGTGCTCGTTCTTGTATGCTAGAATGTTTACTAAATCTGCAATATACGGTACTTCGTGTTCTGCATGAAATTATTTTAATAATAGTTTAAACAAACTAATGATTAATGAATGAAAACGTAATTTTCCGCTTGTTATAAATTGAACAATTAATTATAATAATTATATAATAGTATATAAATTTTTTAATAATTATAATAATATATTGTATTATAATAGTTAAACTGTTTCAACATATGTGAGTTTAGACAATCGAAAAATGCTTGGATTTATAGTTTAGGCTAGGGATGAGCAACCCGTGGCACAGCTCATTATTTTGTGCGGCCATCCTCGCTTTGCTTTTGACTTTTTAAATATATATTAAACGTGTTTCCTTATCTGTTTTGAAATGAGAAGATTAAATTACAAAATAAATTATTACAATAATTTGGCTTATATTAATTAACCCTATAAATTCACATTATTAGTTTTATTTACAACTAGCTGGCGACCCGGCGCTGCCCGACTATTTATTTATATCATCCCGGTACATTATTTAATTCTGGGTCAACACATAACTAAACCGACATCGAAAAAGCCACAATATAAACCTTAAATATACTCCTAGTATCTCGAGAGTCCAAATTACCCCACGGTACAATAGCAGGAATAAATATATTTTCAGTATTCTAACAGAGTAAACATTTTCCTCTACTTAATGGTTAAATTTTTTACTTAAATCCCATATTAAAGTTCATAATGTAACACAGTGACTCGCGTTACACCGGTTTAGACCCCAAACTCGAATTTTCCTTTTTATTTTCATATTAGCAATTACTAAATTTTAAAATTTACCTGACGCGAGAAACAAAACCAATTTAGCAATTATATATACATCCTATCGACGATCAAAATAAGTTCATTTTTTTCTCAGCCTGCTGCAAAAATAGACAGTAAGTGGGGTGAATGATATACGCGTGATAGGACTAGTAACTCGCAGTTGGTTTACACACCGCTTTTCGCGCGTAGAATTAATATTTTTATTTAAATTCATATTATATTAATATGGTCTGCAATATATCGAAATCAAATATGTACGAAGATATAAATCAAATCTTTTTGTAAACCCTCAAAATTTTATCGAATCCGTTGAGCCGTTTTGGAGCCTGTTCTAGACAAACATACGGACAGACAGACACTTCAATTTTATATATATAGATAACTTTTCCCGTTAATGGTTTAGAATGTCGTCCATCTGAAACTCAACCCCTGTTTTAATTCTAATTTAGTATGACTCACGGACCACATACAAGCAAAACTCTCGAACAGTAATTATTATCAATTCTTGGAAGTTTGTGATATTTTAGAACAATTCAAAGAACTGATTCGAAATGTGACGTGATTTATATATTTCAGGTCCGAAGCCCTTAACAACTAAAGGGACAAGGGTAGTTCTCCCAGTAACACAACAAGCAAACTTGTCCGAGGACAAACGACTTTGGGACGTCAGAGTGCATCACCAGGACGGCACCACACTCACACTGCAGGTCAGCTATGTACCATTGCAGTGTAATTATTATTAAATCGTTACTTAAGGAAGTGAAAATTACCATAATTGACACAATTGGCATTTACTCATAAACGTAGATCAGTTCCATCATATCGTGAAAAGTGGACTAGACGTGACTGGCTGCAATTCCGTAGTACAGTAGTCTGCGTCAACTATAATATTTATCCAGAAACCGTAGTAAAATCGTTTAAAGTCATCGTTATGAATATTGTTTTAAACCAATTATCTTTTATAAAAAAATTACGTTAAAACCTCGATTCATGTTATATTATTATTTCTTAAATTCAAAATATTTTTAAACCTGGAATGATGCGTATCAAAGAATAAAGTTGTAAAAAAATTAATTATTGTTTTCTCGTTTCCAAAAAAGATGCAAAACAGTCATAAAAGTAATGAAATCAACAGGATTACACTTAATTCAAACAAAGTTTTCCTAAACTGGTTTAGTAAATGTATTGAAATATAGTTACGAGTGTAAATTTATGAAGTAAGTACATCATAATAATATATCTAAAAATGCTTTAAATGCATTATTCTGTAATTTATTTTCTGTATCTAGAATTTACTTTTAAATTATCACGCTTATTTGTCAGATTCAAATATACACAAAACGCACGTTTTTAAATAATGTAACAAAATTAAATAAAACACTATTAGAATAAATTGATAAATAAGCATATTTTTAATTTCCGATTTGGTCTGAGACACCAGAGGAAGTGGAAATAAATTAATGTTATTTAATTTATTATGATCAAAATTTAGTCTGAGATCTCAGTTGGAGACAATCACCTTCTATTAGAGTTACTGCTACAGATACTATTCCCATATATTTCTAAAATGTCTATCTATGCTAAACTGTTGTTTTGTGTAATATTTGCAGGTGCAAATATCAACTTTATCTCCAGTCGGTGTTTGGAAATGCAACATAATAAGCAGCCTAATCGCCCATCCGGATGTAATTAATGATTTTAAATGTTCCGAAGATACTTACATCCTCTTCAATCCATGGTGTAAAGGTAAGTTAAATAGTTCAGTATAAATATAATAAATACGTAACTTGAACATATTGTGCGAAGCTGTTACATTATACAACTTATTATTCAATTTCAGATATGTAGCGTGAGTAATAACTAGGCAGAACAAGTTTGCTACGTTTAACAAATAAATATGTATTTCAAGGTTAATTAGAAGAATTTTAGTATTATAAGATTTAAATACTTATGATTTTACCTAAAGATTGCGCTCGGAGGACAGAGAGTAAACAAATATTTTGTAGAAACTCATTCAATGTATTGTCGAACAAACAATTGCACGTCATAAATGTTTTGAAATATTGGTGAATACCTTTCCAAAGATGCTCAATCATATTCCCTTTTTTTTCTGACGAGTGCTGCCATATTCATGTTGAGGGTAGAAACTTTTCAGATCACCCTCGTAAACTCTATTTTGACCCATGTATAGACTACAAAACTTTCGCATATTTAAGTTAAAAATTATTGTTAAATATTGTATCAACTTTAGAATATCTTCTGTAAATATAATTAAATGTTCGTTTCAACAAACCGAACTTCTCTGGCGTCGTTTCTGTCATTATTTCTTCATATTCTCTCATTAAACTCTCTTTCTTCAGGTTTAGAAATGTTTTCAAATCTCCTATTGTAAAATTCAGTCTTCGAGCAGTGGTTTAAGGTCAATTATCGCCCATCATCCGACACGAAGAGTTAAGTTCCCTGATTTAATTTGCTTTAAAAGCAAACCTTAAATGATACATTACTAATAAATTCTCCGTGAAAAGATGTAACGTGAACCAATATCAAATAATATATTCAAATAACAAATTGAGGAGAAGTAACACGACTCAGTTATGAATAAAATCCAACTATACTTTCATGCCAATACGGGTCACGTTTCTGAACATTTATTAAAAATTATACTTCTCCCAACGACTGTAATGTTAAGAGAACAGCTAAACGTGTTTCATTTGGATTAAAAATTTTAGGATAGCTGAAGTTTAATAAATTGTTGGATTAGTAAAATAAAATGGTGGTAAATAGCAAGAAATGTCCATAGTACTCATAAGATAACGAAGAACGAATAAATTATGTTCCAGAAAAATTTCCTTTAAATAATACTAATTTTAATAAAACGAATCGCACGATCATACAGTGTTAGATGCTGTCGGTTGTTTAGAAGAGTCACAAAATTTGTAATACGGAGACAATATAATAGACAAGACACATCAATTTGCCTACTGAAAGACAGAATGATAATACATGCATACAAATCGACACTTGTTTACATGCTTGTACCGTTGTGGGTGTTACCTATAGTTTTTGATGCATTGAATTCAAAATAGGTATGCTTTCCCTCCACCACGTAAGGTTTTTCTAAAGTGGAAATGAAATGTTATGGAAACAAGCAATATGAATAGGAAAATAGTATAAATTTAAGTAAAAACTATATGTGTTTCACATCTGCTTTAATATTATAAAAATGAAATACATAAATAGTTTTAAACTTTTTAAAATATATAAATTTTCCCCTGGAAGTTTCATTTCGAGCTTCCCCGCGTGTATCTCTTTTCTGTTCAGTATCCAACAATAGGCGGTGATCATATTTCCAGTCCACCGTCCTTGGTATCTTCTTTCCTTATGACCTGATGAAACACCTCGCTTTGCTCTTCAATCATTACACCAAGATTTTCGTTGAAAATAGTCCAGATGTGAGTTCAAGAAGTGCAGTTTTAAACTCATAGAGCATCCAAGTCTTTGAAACTTCTCAGCATGATTTACGACATTTCTGGTTTCCCAAACGCTTTATAAAAGCTTCTTTGAAAGAATTCCATGCTGTTTTCTCGACGTCATCCATTACGTTATCAAAGTTTTAGTTCTTCAAAAGCTTTCGAATGGAAGGACCGACCAAAATACGGTGCTTCAGATTTGCTTCTGGCAGCCCAGGAAACTTTCTAGTAAGATATTTAGAAGTATCAAGTATCTTTTGACAATGCTTGGCCAACTGCTTCATCAGTCTAAGTCTGATGTGGAGTAAGGGTGAAAGAACTTTATTTTGTGGCCCAGCAAAGACACAAAGAGGACGCCTTTTTCTAATATTAATTAAGTTGGAATGGAGAAAGAAAACGAGTTGAATCTATTAAATTATCGTGCACCTTAATATAGGAAATCTGTTTTTTTGCGGCCAAATCTTACGGGGTTGAATTTTATTTAGAATTTTTCCCGTCCTGAGTACCAAAAACACTGTTTATTACGTGGATTTCTTTTATCGCAGACACGTGTAATCTGCCACTCAGATTGGTTCGCTTCTGTGTGAAAAATTAATAAAATAGAATACTACAAGTCAACGTATAGGCTGTAGTGATAATGTCAGTGTTAATGATATCTGTGTTGGTGCCTGCAGAGGACCAGGTGTATTTGGAGAAGGAGGACCTGCGACGCGAGTACGTGCTGAATGACAGTGGCAAAGTGTGGATGGGATCGGCGCGTCAGCCACGAGGAAGACGCTGGGTTTTCGGACAGTTCGACGACGCCGTGCTGCCTGCCGTGGCGCTGCTGCTGGAAAAATCCAACCTTCCTCATTCGGAACGTGGAAACCCGATCGCAGTCAGCAGAGCCATTTCAGCAGTGGTCAGTACAGTCAACTATTCTTACGTAAATAATAATTCAATTAACTATGAACATGGCAATAAAAATATGTTATCAAACTATTCTCCGATGGCAAAAATTGGTATAAAATTGAACAAGCTTGTTCTTCTTTCTTGTACTACTGTTTGTATTATCACTACTGTCTCACTCTACTATCCTCTATTTCTAATTGATAGCAATAATAAAACTATCGTGTAAATTTCGGACTTACAACTGCGTGAGACTAGGCAAAGCCGTTTGGAAGACAAAATAGAAGCAAGCACACCGCGAAAATCTTCGCTCTCTGATAATTCCACTATTGACTACGTCGGACTGCAAACCTCGTTAACGAGGAACAAAACTCTTCATTGACCAATACTGATATGCAATGGGAGCAAATTTAGTATCTACATCAGCTTTAAAGTGAGTTAGCGAGAGGTAAAACGAACGCTTTGTTACTGAAATATCACTGAAGAATTTAGAAGATATGGTGGTCCCAGAGTGAAATTACGATCAATGTTATGGCGTTGACAAATGTGGAGCCCGAATTCATTTCGTTGAGGATCTTTTCAGGATGACTGCTGGTGTTTCATAATCCTTGACTTGCTGTTGGCCAATCTTATTTGAAACTGTGAATTCTGACTTTATTCTGTATTCCACATTCTATTGAAGAAGTAAGGATCACGTAAGAGAAAGTGAAATTTCAATCCATTAATAAACCGTCTTCAGGGATGAAACGAAAGCAACAAACTGCTTAATGAGAGTCTGAATACTTCCTACGTTCTCAGTCACAAATTACACGAATAGGTTGAATTTAATAGTCAAATTATTTGGTTTCAGTCATTTTTATTTATTACGGAGGTTGTAGCGGTGTTCAATTGTGTAAGGGGAAAATTGAAAAGATTAAAATTAAATAATCGTAAACATTATTATAAATTGCATGGAAACTTTTTCTTAGTAAACCTAAACTTAAACTTTAATTTAAATCAAGGATCTTAATCCGCGTCACCAAAATGTAATGCAAAGGTACCTGACTGTTCCGGCTTCGCTGCAAAACATTTTAATCAAGGACAATAGGTTAACGAATAATGAGATGATGCAAAATCTAGGAGTTAGGTGTGGGTCGTTTACCTACTTGGCCTTAATATTACACATTCGTGGTGCAGACTTAAAATCCGTTAGCGGTCAGAGGTGTGAACCTTTGGGAACTTTATTAACTGATGACCTCAGATGGTCTTCGCTGTTTTACCTGCTGTGACCGCGCATGGTTTCCCAGCTTGCGCATTCGCAGCAAAACTACGATTACCGCGACTGACAGAAACCTATTCCCCAAATTGTGTAATTTTTTGCCTCCTTTGAGATCGAGGGGGAGAAATAATTGACCTCAATCATGTAACGGGACTGGAATAAAGTGTTTAAGATCTGTGCGTATCTAAATGGCAAAAAGTATGGCCTGTTTTGCTCGTATTGACAGGAAAACTACTAACAAAAATATTTCAATTCTGATATTCGCCGCTCGGACCCTAAATATAGCTGATTATTTCTTCTTCAACAGAAATACAGAATAAAATCTCAAATTATTTATTCTAAATCACTATTAAAAAAATTAACAATACAGTAACGGATAGATTGGATATCCCAAATTTATATTCCTTACACGGTCGGATTGAAGTCTTGGGAACACCCACTGTTAATTGTGCAGCAGCTGCAGATAGCAATAAAATATTAATAGCGTGCTTCAGTATGAGATATTTTACGACCATGTAAACAATATGAAGGGACGTTGATAGTGATACATAGCCCTATGAATGTAACAGAGCCGTTCTGTCTTTTCTTCTAGTCCTTCTATAAAGCGGTCAGATTCCGTCCGAATAACATGAAGTGTACCTACAAAATCATGTTTATAGTCCTGTTTATCATATGGAACTTCCACAAAGTAAGTGTGATAGTTGAAAGCGTTCAATTTCGTGTTACCGAATGTCGTAAGTTTTGCTGTCGAGTCTTGAAGTTCGTTGTCCGTTGCGAGTATTCAAATATTACAGGTATTTACAGATAAAACCTTTCATTTGTAGTATGGGTGAATCTTTTACTTGCACGACTAGACAAATCCTACTTTCGCGAAGTTTGTTCCATCAAAATTTTTGCAAAACATCGTTTTATTGTATGAACATGTCAACTATCCAATGTCATCTTAAGTGGTCCAGTAGGTCTCGATAAATATAGGTTTGACTAAGAAACGTATACGTCTATGAAGAGTTAATTACGTGCAGCTTAGTGGGCTCTATAGATGAACAAGCAGACATTTGAAGTTTACACGTCATGATTATTGCGAAAATAAGATTAGAAAATTACTGCATTGTTTTCCCATACTATTACAGTATATAATTATTTTTGTTTGACGTACAAGCCTGTCCTCTTAATTATTGGTACAATCTTTGTGTAGTAAAACGTGTATACCTTTCCATATATTTGAAAATTTTGGGAAATAGTGATTAAAATCAGCCAATAGAAACAATTACGCCAAAATATTTTTGGTGATTAATAATTAGTTTTATTTAAAGAAATATAATTAACGATCAACTGACATTTTATGTATTGAAATTACCACATTATCTCTTAATTAGTAATTTGTATTAGTGGGCAAAAAATGACAAGAATATTGATATTGGTTCACACAATCCTCATTAATAGAAATAATTTTTATGCAGCGACAGAGCAGTTAAGAACACCTAGGAATTTGATTGCCTTAGTGAACGACACAGTGGATAACTACTGCAGTCAAATAAAGGTACATAACATGTTATCAAAACATGAAATTAGTAAAAATGATTTAGATTGATTGTTTTTTCCCATTAAAGTAACAACAAAATAAAGTACATAGTTAATGTTTAAATCAAATAAACAGGATATAGTCTAAAATCATTGAAATCACTACACGCACGAGATGGAGATGCACGACGAGGAATCTGGTTTATTAGAAATCAGCTAAAGTTTTAGCACAAGCAGACGACAGTTTCGTAACAACTAGGATACAAAGAACATTGAAAGAGGCCTGCACAGTTTTCGAAAAAAAAGTATATATTAATGACAATAAGATATGACGGTAATCCAGTAAAACCATGATAATGAACCCTACTCCTGAAAAAGTGTATGAAACTGGTCTGGAAAATATTTAATTATGTATTTTAAAACTGAAGTAGACGTGTATAATCAGAACACAGGATGATAAGATAAGCAGTGTCAGAAGACGTAGTTCATATAGGAATAAACTGTTAGGATTTTAAGTCCATAAGGCAACGAATTGGACGAGCTTGGTAATAAAGTAGGAAATGACGGGAGAAACCCTTTCAGAAGGTTGAAACCGCAAAGGGCAGTCGTGATAACGATGATGATGATTATGACTTACTGTGAAGAACAAGTTATTTTTTACGTTATTTCTCCTCGTAAATATTCTACCTGACACAATTTTTTAACTATAAGTTTTATAATTTACCTATTAACATTAGCACTGTTGTAATAATTTTTCATCGTAACAGCAATGGTCGTTTTGAGTTTTGGCTTCGTCAAAGTTCCACTTCGACTCTTGAGCAAGACACGGATGTTTATTCCCATTTGTCACTTCTATAGGCACTAGAACGTGGCACGTGCTGCTTGACCATTTGCCAAGTTTAATCGCATCAAAGCCCATGGCTCGTGCTTGAGTATAGTTCAATTAGAAAACTTGTGAACTGTTAATACTCATACAAAATCATAATGATAGCTTGAAATTTATTCAGTTGATTGAAAAATCGTAGACAGTAATGACAGGGAAAAATATTTGGTACTACGATAATCAAAAATTTAGATTAAAATATACATAGGTACTTACTATGTTTTTCATTGCAAAAATAAATCTTTAATTAATGAGGGTGCGAAACAAAAAACCTATATATATATAATTATTTACTGTATATATATAAGTATTTTAATAAATAACTAAAAAGTTAAGTAAGAAATACGGAAATGATTTATGCAATAAATAAAATCTTAATGATCCATAAATTTATTTATATTTTTGACTTAATATAAAGCCGAACTGACAGATCAGAATAGAAAAATATGGAGTTAGTCCAGAAAACGATCCCAGGAACGTGTACGTGGCTGCATGCAAGCCTTCTATATCTGATGTACAGACCTGAAAACAGACACCTAAACTTTTTTGAATCATTCTTCATAGGATAGTTTTAGGACTTCAATGAAGAATGGATATTGTTCGTAAATCGATCATAGACCTGGATATAAAATAAATCTTTAACGACAACTATGCAAAGAATTTCTTCGAATTTATAATTATTTGAGGAAACGACAAATATTAAAGATCACGAAATGCTATATAACTAGAAAGATTTAGTTGGTCGTGTGTAAAAACGATGCGCTGTAGAGACCTGCGATATTGGCAGGAACTCAGTTTACCTCGAGTTTTTGTTAACACAAGTTGGTTATATATAAGCTATCCCAAAAACATTGCTAGGAAATATATTGTTCTCAGTTTTGTGTATGGTGTACGTCAAGAAACTGGTCCGTAAAAGCAAAGCGTTAATGAGTATAGGGTGTGGCAAAAAGACGTTTCCTCAGACTGTGTATCCCGTTCATGAGAATATAATACATGCTTTTAACAATGACAGTAGCGTTGTGCAGGTACGCTAGAAGGGGAAGTCCCTTCTCAAGAGACAATACTCCACTCCCCATTCTCCTTTCTCTACTGCTCATGGCACATGCCATGTTGTAGTTTACGATATTGGCAGTAATAGGCTGAATGGATGAACTATGAACGTTAGATTTGTTTCACTTGACTCCTGATACCATTATTATTTCAATTTCTGGGAGCATCATTATTTAAAATCTCTCATTTTGCTCTAAAATTTTTCATCGACTGTGAAAAGAGACAGAATTTTCGTTTGTCTATAAATGATATATAAAGACTATGGGACGTAGAAGGAATTTATTCAAATTTTTATACGTATTCATAAGCAAAACTGTAAAAGGAATCTATTCTGAAGTCCAACTTGCAGATTCGGCGAACAGCCATTCATGACACGAATAGACATTCTTATTAATAAAAAATAGAGATTCGGAAGAAGCTTTCGCTTTATAACTATAGACGTGCAAGTTTCCTTATTGTATTACCCATTGTTACTAATCTAATATATGATGGATAGTTATTAGAACGTATTAAATATACGTTGGTCAGTTGTTTGTGAGAAACGAGTGAATGACTAATACCCGTAATTGTTAATGGCACATACAGACGATTGATGTTCCCGGTCACGTTTCATTTCCCTATCTGCATACAGAGCAGTGTGACGTCAGAGATCTGCATAGTGTCATCTCTGCACGCCCCGATGCACTACCTCCACTTCAAAGTATAAATAGATGTGTGTCACGGCCGTGGTGCAGAAACGCATGCTCAAATAATAACACTGCAGACGGCTCTGCCAGCACACATCAACGTCAGTCCTGTTTCCTGGAAGAAATAACGACTTTGGCAGCCTCTCAGCGGATCGACTTTGACCTACAGCTTACGCAATGGTGTTGCCTTCCAAAACAATGTCCTCAACCTAATAGATTATTAACGTACATGGTTTCTTTTATTATGTTATTATTATGTTATAATAGAATGAGACAAAAATCACCATAAATAAGCAATTTTAGAGTTTTGACATGTATAGTAAAATAATAAGAATACAACTATTTAGTCTCCAAAATTCTTATTAATCAGAACAAAGCATACGACTTTTATAAAATCATATTATGTATTAAAAATATAACAACTTTATTGTAAATGAATAAACCATTCAACATAACATAAATAATTTATATCATATTATAATTATTTTTTTATGTTTATTTTATGTATTGAAGTAGGATTTCCACTAAGTGGCCAAATTATTATGACCACCTGACAGCGTCACAGTGTTGCCGCTAGAGGGCGGGTTAGCTATAAAATCAGAATGCAGGAGAAGTGAATCGGCAGTTGTACTGTGTTGCTTGCGAAGATATGGGCAAAAGTCGTGATTTAACTGAGATTGAACGCGGGATGATCTCAGGCGCTCGAGGCGTCGGAACAACTATCGGAAAAGCAGCTGCACTTGTGAAGTGTTCCAGAGTAGCAGTCATTAATGTTTACAGAGAGTGGATCCCAAGCAGAAAACCGGGTTTCAACGTCAGGCTACTCGATGTTCGAGCTGATAGGAGGCTTGCCAGAGTTGTCCAGTGCAACAGAAGAGCAACAGTGCGTTAAATAGCTAAGAATATTAATCGAGGTCGACTCTGAACGAACTGTTCGCTGCACATTACACCGTATGGGCTGATGAAACCCTCTACTGTCTGCCATGAACAAGAGCAGACGTCTTGTGTTTGTAAAGGATCACATGGTTTGGAAAATAGGCGACTGGAAAAGGGTTGTGTGGTATTATGAATAGCGATTTTAAACGCACCATGCAGATGGTAGGGTTCGAAAATGGAGAAAACAACACGAAAACCTCAGCTGCATTATCACAACACTTCAAGCTGATGGCGACAATATTATGGTTTGTGAAATTCCATCATTTTTGGCATGGTATGAGTTCTTTGATTCCTGTGAAACCACGTCTGAGTGCCCAAGGATATTTAAGTATTTTCGCAGCTCAAGTACATTCTGTTATGTTACTCTTCCAGGGATATATACTCCCTGCAGGACAACACTCTTTGTCATAAAACTTGCATTGTCCTCAGATGGTTCGAAGAACATGACGGGGACTTTACTTTGCTTTGTTGGCCTGCACAATCACCAGATCTCAATCCAATTGAGAATGTTTGGGATTAGATCCATCAGGCAGCTGGGTCCAATATCATTAAATCTTAAGGAATTTGAAAGTTCAATTCATCAGATATGGTCTCAAATTCCTCCTACCAATATCTCATAGAACCCATGTCCAGAATAATTCAAACAGTATTATGAGCATAGGGTGGTCCAACATTGCATTAGGAGGGTGTTTTTAATAATTTGACCACTCTGTGTATGAGATACCTTCCCGAAATATATTTTATCTTAAATACATGGTGTGTACATATTAAAAGTATGATGTGTTAAATTGTATATAACTGAAATCATTTTATTTTCGAGTAAAAATGTATTCTGTCCAGGTTAACTGCAACGACGAGCAGGGCTTGGTGTACGGACGCTGGGTTAATAACTACTCTGGTGGCACTCACCCTGATGCGTGGACCGGAAGCGTCGCCATTTTGGAGGAGTTCCTTAAGACTGGAGGCAGACCTGTGCGATACGGACAGTGTTGGGTGTTCTCTGCTTGTACCGTCACAGGCACGTAATCTGACCGAACCAATGAATTCCAATTCATGATCAGAGACCGGATTTCAATTGCGATCTCGTGTTCTTAATATTTATAAAAGTGTTGGTATAGATCAGACAGATATTTCATGATCATAAAATAAATTATGATAGCAATGTTTTATTCATTATTGTAATTTTATGATATTCACAAAACTGTGTAGATGTAATAAAAAAACTCTCGTTTAATTTACATAGAATGCTTCATTACATATATTTATTTTTATAATTTTAAAATGAGTATATTCGGTCTGAAGGACCTCTGCACCAGTCTTTTATAGTTTGTTTTAACGTCCCATTGATAAGTTTATTCATTAGGGACTTACATACGATCACCTTGCACTCAGGGATATTATGACGAGTTGCTAATATGACCCATTTATATCTTTTCTTGTTATGAACGTGAACAGATATTTTATGGCCCTTTTCGAGTAAGCGAGTTCCCCCTCTCTGATCTGGTGAGTACCTGAGGGTGCATTATCCGAGACAGGGTGACTGGTATACAGTATGTGCTTTATCGTTAAATACCACCAGCCTTGACAATGTCAATATTCATTGTACTCCAAAAATTGCTGCCAAGATCTCATCAGTCACAAAAATCTTTGATAGTCAGAACAAGCACCACCATAAAAGTTTCCAATGGGAAATGTGCACCCGATACTGAATTCAGACACAGAAGTTTTTTGACTACGTTACAGAAGTATCTTAATTACGAATAAACGATATCAAAATATTTACAAATAATTTAATCCTTCAGTTATTTAATATATATCCTCTTTAAATAATTATCTTTTATATGAGGTTAACATGAAAATATTATGTCAGTACATATTGAAATACAAAGACGGAAAATAATGGTAATAATGACTCATTTATTAACAAATAAAAAATAGTCGATGAGGCTATAAAAATTATTTTCTGAATGCAAAATAATATAAATGTTTATAACTTTGAATGTATGTCACGAGAATTTTTGTAAGACGAAAGGAATTTAAAAGAATTTTTTTAAATCTCTCCATTAACAAATTCACTTCCTTTCCATATTGGTAAATAATTTTACCCCTTAATTTTAATTAAATAAAACCTCATTAAGAATAATCTAGACAAACGTATTGCAATTCTTAATAATTCTATAATGTGAATGTTATTTATGTTGAAGCGTATGCAATAAAGTAATATTTTTGTTCATATCTCCTTCCACAACATAGGCATTAAAGATGATATATGTTATTTCAGTGTGTCGAGCCCTGGGACTGCCCTGTCGTTCCGTTACCAACTACGTTTCCGCACACGACACCAACCACTCCCTCACGGTAGACAAGTACTTCACCAGGGAAGGAGAAGAGATGATCAGAGGACCTGACGGCAACTGCCGCGATTCGTGCTGGAACTACCACACGTGGAATGATGTTTGGATGTCTCGTCCTGACCTGCCTCCAGGATACGGAGGCTGGCAAGTCATCGACGCTACGCCCCAGGAGAAAAGTGATAGTAAGTACTTGTGCCATCTTGCAAATAATCCTAAACACGTCTCATTCTTCTTAATTTAAAATATTGCCCTCCGATCAACGATTGAAAAAACCTCTTCGATTCGCTCGAACTTACATGAAGTACAGATGACATACGTCCAAATGTTAGGCAATAGAGATGAATTAATTTTCGCTATCGTCTAACTCAAAAATAATTTTTAATATGGTTAATTAAGATTAAATTGCAAAGCATAATTCTATCGTGCATTAATTTTCAAACAATTTCCCAAGAGATTGTACAAAACTATTATTATATACCTAAAATAACAGTACTCTTAACCTAAGTAAAAAAATTATTGATCAGAAGTAATAAACTACAGCCCTCCTCCTAAAAATTATTTGGACATAAAAGTAGCCAATTAAAAGACAAATTAAATGATAAAATTAATACAAATTAATTTCACTAACTCACTCGAATTGATAAGATGACCAATGGTTTGATATTATGTTTACATTGGAAAATATGAACTCAACTTTGTGCTTCGAACCCTATTTAATTTTGAACAAACTACCACAGCGCCTTGGTTTAATCGAAAACCGTAATTTATTTGCCTCCTTATTGAAACAATCTTCTTCCTTTAGAATAATTAAGTACCCAACGAAATTACAAAGTAGACTTAAAAGCAGATTAAAAAATCCAGAAATCAAACATCGGAAAATAATTTTGAATTTATAAAACAGGTATCGACCATCAAAAGAATCTTAAGTGGTCAAAAAACCTTCTGTCTAGACCACGTGAGTTAAGACGTTGACATTTACCCAGATGGGGGAATGATATATAAAAGCCTAGAGAGAAAGGATTAGAAGGTTATTTCGTCTTGGGTATGTTGATACGTTAACATTTGTCTTGCACGTACTCTAACACATCGGAAAACCATTGGTATCAGGAACAAATGTTTATATCAGATAGCCGAACGAGGAAAAGGACTATGAGATCGGACGGACGTAGAAGAAAAAAAAGACGCAACATGTTTTCCCGGTGCCAATCATCAGGAATATTTAATGAGAGTTCATACGTCATGATTAAAAACCCTGCAATTTATTCCGTCATTACATTTAACCGAGAAATGGAACTGAAACTGCTTTTTGAGTTCTTTTAAAATCGCATATTTAAATTTTTTAAAGACTGTAAATTGCATTTACTTCTGATATATATTATTTCAAAATGGTGGTCGCACGTTACATATATAAATCAATTAAATTAAATATAGTGTTAAGTAATGTCGAATTGTAATTAAAAATAATTAGTAAAGTAATACATTCATTTTTATTTGTCATAACACAGATTTCGTAACAATATCACCACAAACACTTTTTCAAGTAACGTGGTACGTGGATGCCGTAATACGCAGTACATAGGATAGTTGGGGCATCTGGAACTGCGATCGTAGTATTTACTAACAGTGAGGAACAATAAAGAATTAAATTTTTTCTCAGAAAGTAAAATATATGATCCTAATAGTACATTTTCTCCTTAATTAAAACATGAAATCGGATGTTCTTCATCGCGAAAGGTGTCCGGGAGAAAGGAATTTAAAACATCGAACATTTATACACACTATTCAAATAATCTGACTCACCTAGAAAGTAAGGATGACAATTTTCTTCCAAATTTCGACTCTGATATAACCCTCTTGATAGTCTAACAATACTCGGCTAGCATATTAGGATTCTTCGATAACTCTTTTCCATAAGTGAAATGTCATGATGAAAGTTTTCCCCGTGCTCATCGCTCACCGCGTAAAGATTTTCAGGGAAGAAATGCACAAAATTACAGAAGTGTACTTTAAAGACATTACTACCAAAACCTTCTTTATAAGATGTTTTAAGTTCGTTGACAATTTTCCACCTTTCAATTTCCCAAAAACTATTTTGAAATCTAATATGCTGACCGCTTATCATTGGAACATCAGGAGAGATACTCCAAATGGGTAATATTGCAGAAAATCGTTATTTACTCCTTCCTAAGTCAGCCAGAATGTTTGAATACTGTGCAGTTATGAATGTAGAAAATATTACAGTGTCTGAAATTAGAAATGGCAGTATCTCGGAAACCTTGGGTGACGAGGAACTGCCGACGTCATATTCGAATTCAGGAGTAATAAACTATCAGAATTATATTTTTTCTTTCTGAGACAAACATGTTTATTATTTCTTCGAAAAAAAAACGTTTATTTTAAATAATTGAACTATTCTTTTTTAAAAAACTGTGGGTGTTAGGGAAATTCCGAACACATATTCTAAAACATAACACGGAACTTCATCAAGAACGACTATTGGTACTCGTGAGACAAAAAATCGTGCTGACAAGTGTAATTATTTGCCGACCTCTTGTGGTGTAGTGGCTATCGTCGCAGGGGTCCCTGGTTCGAATCCTTGGATGTTTGTGTTTTCATGGTCACGGAGACTGGAATGATGAATTCTGGAGAATCGATACGCCGACCACGTATCACTCCAAATTCGGAATGTCAGTCCGCAGTCAATCCGGTAGGCTAAAGCCGTCAGTCGGCTGTACAGCCGAGTAAGAAAAAGTGTAATTAATTGAGATGCAAATATGCAAAAATATTTATGATATTGGAGTTGACTTCGATATAATTTCAGTAATCTTTGCTGTCTACACAAATGACAGAATATTCTTTGATTCTACATAATGTAAACGATCTGCACTACACAGTTAGATAATATTAATAATAATTTGAATTTGTGAAAGGGAAATCTTGGTATATTGATTGTAATGCAAAGTTATTTAAATGGAAAATCATGAAATTATATTATTTTGAAATGAATATGTTATTTATGTTGATAGACTTGTATCGGTGTGGACCTGCATCCGTGGAAGCTGTGCGTAGAGGAGAAGTGGGCTTTCTTCACGACACTCCCTTCGTCTTTGCAGAAGTCAACGCTGATCTCTGCCACTTCATGGAAGACCGCAATTCTGATTGGGGATTTTCACGTCTTTATATAAATCACTACCAGTAAGAGTTATCTTCAAATAAACTAATGATCTGCCATTGTTTAGTAGTTGATACTTTTCTAAAAGTTTAACTTGCATCGATTAATTTGGACTTCATCTATTATGTTTCAAAAAATTTAATGGATATTGGTTTTTAATCACAGTTTCCCAAAAGTGATATTTTAAATTAACACAGTCTGTCCATTAAGTTAAATATCCGTCACATTTATTACAGACGTCCTATCGTCGATAACTTGGAAAACATTATTTCCTCAAATTGATTTCCTAAGACAAACATTAAAACTTTTTATTTTATTTGATAGTTTCTAGTTCACTTTAAAACCAAAACATCATACTCTAGGATCCGCTTTGTACTGTTAATGGTATAAATATTAACAGTAACAGATTGTTCTGCTCATACTTTCAATTGATTCACTCTCCTTCCAGAGTGTAGACAGAACTTCGCACTTCTTATATATATATATATATATATATATATATATATATTACTTTTTCTTTCCTTATTAATTATTAAACTATTTCTGCATAAGGTTTTCTGGATTTACTATCACAGTTTATTACAATCTCAGGAGTTCCAGAGGAAAATAATGACCTCAAATTTCACAAATGTTAATAATGCATTTCTTTTATCTTGTCCTGAAAACCTATACCCAGCGATTCCTCGGAATTTTGCAATCGTGATTTCCGATTATATTTATTTGTGTTTGTTTGCTTAGTGTTGGACAACGAATCGTGACCAAATCTGTTGATAAGGATGACGATGAAGGTGATACTGATTTCGAAGACGTCACTCACTTATACAAAGATTCTGACGGTTTGTATTAATTGCCTTTCTTTTGCCAAGAATTGATTAAAAAACCACTCTTTTAATATATTATATAAATTATTAAGAAAATGAACTATTAAAGTATATTTTATTTCATCAACAATTGTTGACAAACCAAAATAAAATAATGCAATTGAAGACTTTAATGATTTAATTGCCTAATAGTGAACCTTAAAAACTTATTTCTAATTGTACGAAAACAATTTTTATAAATAGTACAAATAGTATGTTTTTGTATAGTTGTCGCTCTGTGACAAATGTTACTATTTTTATTAAAGTGTATGATAACAAATATTGAATTCTGTACACAAATGTTTTCTCTAAATTGGTAGACGTAAGAGTTTTAGGTTTGTACGTTTTTTCAGATCTTTGACTTCATTAAAAAGAAAGATGTTACTTTTTAGGAACAGGCCAATCCACCTCACTTTCCTTGAAGAATTGCTTCAACATTTTTTTTGCATATTTACTTAATTTATTCGATTCGTCCAATGTCTTAAAATACAACTTACTTTTTCTAAATACATAAAGCATACTGATGATAACTTTGCATTTATTTAAACAATGCTGACACACGCTTGCGAAGAACTGGGTTGAAAACATATATAGCATACAGATAAAAAACTATTATTTTTTACTATAAAAATTAAAGATTACTACCTAATTGCAGGAGTACTCGAGAATGAAGTTGATCAGTAAAATGGAAAATGAATTTCCCACAAAAAACTGATATTCAAGTTCATCTACAACTTTCAGATTTCAACAAGTAAAAAGGAAATATGTGTACAATTTCACACATTAAAACATTTAAACTTTTAATAAAATTGTTTGTGTGTCCTTTCTGATTTTCCCAAAACCTAGGAATAATATTTAAAGGAATGGTGAAACTATATATATATTATTGTAACAAATAAAACGACCAAGAAGACTTGCTTCAAGTATAATATTTTTTAATTTTAAAACTTTTAATATTGGAACATAACGTTGATAATGAATTTTTACGTTTAGGTTCTCAAGCTGAGCGCTTAGCTGTTATGAACGCGGTTCGTCTGGTTCCTGGAGCACAGAAATTATACGCTCTTCCACCTACGAACGCCCACGACGTCGACTTCGATCTGGTAGAGGTTGACAGCGTTCCTCTGGGACAACCATTCAGCGTCAACGTTCATATTCATGTAAATATCAATATTAGTGACTCATGGAAAATAAGTTGCTTTATAAAAAATGCTCTGTTGTAGTTTGTAAGTTTTAAATTCATACTTAGTACAAAGTTATTCGGATTAACAATTCACGAATCGAATGTTAATTACGAAACAATACAAAAAAATGTTTTCAAATTAAAATAATGGTAAGATTATCAGTGGATGTATGAAATTAATGGCCATTTCATTTTAAATGATAATTTTTTTTCAAAATAATTAACCATAATTGTATCTGAATAAGGAATAAGACTTATCACGTAGCACGGCTGTGTAATGCTAAGTTTAATATAGACTATACTCGTTCATCTATTTATACATATTGATATTCTTTGAACAATGTTTTTCTGGAGTGCGATTCACCAAAAGACCAACAGTATAAAAGATTGCAGTGCATCTCATTACATTGGATCATTGTCTTTCTGACCCGCAATCGATATCATTTTATATATTGCTGAAAATAAGTCAGTATCCACTAAGTACTCTTAATATTTGTTTTCAGAATAAATCCGAGCAACCACGAACGATATTGGCCATGCTGTCAGCAAATTCAGTGCAGTACACAGGCGCCACTGCGTACAGGCTCAAGAGAGCCACTGGAGAGTTTGTAGTCGAAGCAAATCAACGTAAGTCTTAGAAATAACCTTTCAGATACCTAGTAAAGTACTATGTAAACGAAAACGGCGTTACAACTTCTTATAGCAGGTTTCTTTTCCAAAAGACAATGTTTAAATTTCTTTATATTGTAAAATATAAATAATATTTTACTGTACTTCTGATTTTATCAACAAGAAAAATTAAATGGCAATCATAACAGACATTAAACTAAAGATATTTTATTAATCACTTATAATCAACGACGTTTCCGAAGATTTTTGCACCCTAATCGAGTTCGTAATGTCATGTTTGGGCGGTATTAGTATACATTACCAATTTCTCTTTCAAAAACTCATTGATATGTTTCTTTACTTTTTAAACAATTCACTTATTATGGAGTTATGAAGTACACTATTATTATGTGTAATAAAACATATTAAATCAGGTAACCATTAAGTATAGAAAAATCCAAGAAGTGAAGTTAACATTGGAACATATCAAATTAAAAGTCTATATGAAAATTTAAAAGAAATATATGCAAAAGAACAACATCAATATTTCTTTTCATAATTGGTGTAAAGAACAAACAATGTAATTTTTGGGGGAGTAACAGGTTACATGAGGGTGATCCTGAAACACGCAACTCCCCTTTAATAGCATAGAAAGGGAATTGAAAAGGGGGGCCTCTTTGCTTGTGCGACATGAACGTCTAAATTTTCATCTTACTAAAATTTTTGATTTCTTAAAGATCTACAGATGAGGTTCCAAATTTAGAAACAATTCTTCACGTATGAACTAATGTTAATAAAGTTTATATTAAAATTTGTTCTGACGTATGGTTTGATTTATTATTTATTAATTTATATAAACATAACACTAGTTAAGTTAGTCAGAAATAAATTTAATGAAATAAAAACAGAACATATTTATAAAAATAACAGTACGTATCGTTACTTTCGTTATATCCTCTATAGGTGTAAATATTTTGTAAATCATTTATTTCATAGTGAAAATTTGTAAACACCTGTAGTCTCCTTAAGATTGTTCCTTTTTCAAAAAATTATCTAATAGAAAAAATAACTCTATTATTCTGTCTTAAATGTTGCAAGAAACAGTAAAATGTAAGATCAAAAGATTCAATCATAAATTCCGTACATACTTTCAGTTTAATAATAAATATTACCGTTCACGAAGTAGTTGTGAACCTAAATATTTTCAAGTCATTACTCAAATTTATTTAGTTGAATTTTTAAAATCTTTTCGTATTAATTTGTAATTATAATTTAAAATAAGTTTGGGTTCATAAATACTTTATTATTAATTGAAGGAACGTTGAAAATTTATGGTTTCATCGTTTTCCATTGAATTTGAATATTGCTTTTCTTTCTGTTACATCATTTTTCAGAAGATGAAAATATGTAATATAAAATTATTATTAGAAATAATATACATTAATTGTTCTTTACGTCACTTATGACAAAAATATTGTTTTATTTTTGGGTACATATTATGTTTAAATTTTTATACAACTGTGTATTTTGAAATGGTGTACTGTTCCCTTCAATTCTTGGAATTTTTATGTTATACTTATACAAATTTTATCTCTATAAAACAATTCAATGTAGAAATAAAAATGTATTAGAAAAGAAGTTAAATTTTATGAAATTATTAAAACGTCTCAATCGTGGTTTTCATAATTTTGATCTGACTGTTTTTGTGAAAGGAAACGTAATTCAGTGTGACAGGTAGAAATTTTGATGACATCGGTTTTGGATGCTCTCGATTCCATATAATTTTGAGTCAAATAACTATTACATTTTTATAGGCCACATTAATTGCACTGTATCAAGAAGTCTATTCTGCTCCTCCTGAACAATTCACAAAGTCACCATTAATTTTCAGGGGAGACTTTACGCATACAAGTAACACCTGCCGAGTACTTGGATAAGCTGGTTGACCATAGCTTAGTGAAAATATACGCCATCGCCAGCGTGAAAGAAACACGACAAACGTGGAGCGAGGAAGATGATTTCACTCTAACAAAACCAAAGCTAAGTGTTCAGGTAAATTGTAATTCTAAGTACAATGAACTTACATTATAAGCTCTTTGCGGAGGAAAGAGAGAGAGGCGAAGTCGGGGCGGAACGTGAAACTTATTGTTTAACAATTTTTGTAAAATTATAGGAAGAGAAAATTGACTTTATAAAAGTATAAAACATTAGTTTATTCTATTAGCTACTTAATCTAATCTAATATCAGTATAACGAATTTAAATTTTTAATGAATTTTTAAAAAGAAAATTTCAAATTTGCCGTTCTGCTCAACCCTCGTGGCCGATAAAATTTAATTTAATTTATGAAAAATATGTTAACACTTTTTGTGTTTAATTTCTTATACTTATTTAACGTACGGTTAAACACTTCATCAATTTTTCCTTTCGCAAAACGATTGTATTCCACTGCACAGTGGTTGATAACATTTTCCCTTTTTTCCATTCCTCTTCTTCCTTAATCTATTGTTTTTTTTGGATACAGCATCCTGTAACTCATTCTTGAGTCTGCCAAATTTTAATTTTTTTCCTTGAGGAACACATTACATTTTGCCTTAAACAATAGTATCCATATCAGCACCGCACGCTAGACTCAGTTTAAGATTTTTTTTTCTAAGAGTCTTAAACAAGTAAATTTAAACCTTATACGTAACTTATATGCAGATAAAGACACAAAGTTTATGAATAAATACCATTAAAGCGTAAAGCGAGGATTTTTGTGAATTGCCTTTTGTCTAAATGCTGCAAAAATTATAAAGTCACAGATGTAAGACGCCAAAACTAGAGTTAATTCACAAGGTGGAGTCAAAACTTGGTCACGTCGGCTGCCAGGACTTCTTTCTTGACCAGTTACAATGCAGTACCCCTATTTACTAACCTCCAGCACTATCCAGTAAAAAGAAATAGGGTATTCCGTTCTACCCCGCTATCCCATTCCGCCCCGACTTACTCTAATTAGTTACAATAATCAGCCTGTTTCTTGAAATTATTCTTTTGAATTCAATTGCTCTATTTTAACAAATTAGTCTTACATCGGAATAAAATATATTTTGCTTGTCTTAAGTACGTTTTTGAATTTCACAGATCCGAGGAAGTACTCAAGTTGGACAGACGAGCCAAGCAACATTCTCCTTCCAGAATCCACTCAACTCGTTGCTAACAAACTGCGTCGTGAGCTTCGAAGGACCTGGGCTAAACAGACCAAAGCTAGTGGCTCATAGGTATTTAATTTTTATTGGCATAAAAAAGGATAGATTAATAGGCTACATTTTGAGACACGAGGGTCTTGTAAAATTTGCATTAGAGGGAGGTCAAGGTGGAATACGCTAAGCACTTAGGGAGGATGTGGGTTGTGGTAGTTATATAAAAATGAAAAGGCTTGCACTAAATAGATTAGCATGGAGGGCTGTATCAGACCAGTCTAAGGATTGAATACTACAACAACAAAAATCTTTCTACATACTTCATTTACTAACAATTAAAATGATAAAAAATACTTTTAAAATTAAGAATCAAACCTTGATTAACATTTCACAATGTGTCCATAATATAATATCGATATACCAAACTAATCAAAGGGTGTAAAATCTTTTAATAATTATACCTTGCCTAGTATTTGCAACGTTCCTGTTCTCAGTAATTGTTTCTGTATTCATAAAATGACTGTAATACTGAATATTACTGTTCCACATAAGCAGAGCACTAATTATGAAACAAATATTACTAATTATCAAGCTCATCCGTCTCATTAATATTCATTTCTTGACAGTAAAATTATAATAATGGTTATAGTAAAATTAAAGCATACATAAGTAAACGTAAAATTGACAACAAAAACACGAAAATAGGAACATATTATTTTCAATAATAATTTTGAGGAGACCGATGGAGTCCTGGGCAGAACAAAATGCGGTAATCCTGCTGTTTGTACTTCTTAAATAAAAATGATCGTGCGGCTTTTCGTTTTCTCAAATCATACAGACGAAGCCAGCACACTCTACAGTGACAATTTGCACGTGCGCCATGTGAAATGATGTCTCTAGCGACATCTTTCTCCAACGGAATGAAACTCGACTGTGGCCTCTTTAGAAATGTAGGCGGTTAGATACGATAAAGATTGTGAAGACACAGTGATTTGAAATCAGTATACTCAAGAAACTCTGTAGATGAAGATTTAACCTATTCAGTGTTAATTAAGTTCAATTATATAATTAATATAATTGTATAATATATATAATACAATTATATTAATTATATAATTAAACTTAATTAGCACAGAATAGGTTAAACCTATATATATATATACCGTCGGTTTGTAAAAATGTTAGGAATCGTTTTCATAGGTTATTTCATATCAAGCACAATTGCTTCCATAAATAACAGAATAATACGTAACATGAGATATTCTCTGAGTAAATTATTTATTCATCCTGATGCAACATAGAAGAACCAGTCAAAATCATAATAATAATAATTTGGCACTTCCTCACACAAAACATTACATATTTTTCCACACAACTGAACTAAGCTACTGCCTGCTGTATTAATAACACCTGAAGAATATAATTCAGTGACATATAACATCGTACTGTTCATGAGCTACAACATGACATGTCTCATGCGCAGTACGGAAAGGAGGGGAGGAGAGTATTGTCTTTTGATAAGGAACTTCCCCTTCAAGCTCTACTGTCTTTGCTTAAAACTTATATTTTTACGAAAGGCAACTTCATTTTAGATTTCACAGACGAGTTTATTAATGTAAATATATCATATGAACACATTATATTTCCTAGCGCCAATGTTTTCAGAATTTCTTTTACACCACCAACTGATCTCAACAAGGTTACGAAGTAAACTGAGCTCCGGTCCATCCCACTACAATATCGGGGAAGTTGTCTACTGCGCATCATATTTACAGACGACAAGCTACATCTCCACAGTTATACTCTTCTTTAAACAGAACTCTCCTTCCTTTAACATTGATCTTGCAGCGTCTTTATTGGACCCTTTGTTTCTTAAAACGTAGCACTGTCGTGTTTGATCCGCAAAGCGGTTAAACCACACGCAAAGATAATCGAGAATCTGCTGTATCTTAAATTTAAGAAACTTCGCAAATTCACAGTTTACACTGATGAAATGTGCACAGTGATTGTAATGATTCTGTTAGTCAAAAGAAAATAAAAGAATTTTGTCCAGAGAAGTGTAAAGTAATTTTATTTTTTTTGCAGAGATGTGAAGCCCGGAGAGCTAATCTCCTTCACGGAGAACTTCCGCCCTAAGAGGGCTGGGGAGAAGAAGTTGGTTGGAGCATTCAATTCTAAGCAACTCTCTCAAGTCGTTGGCTCCATCACTATAAACGTGCTACCATAAGTTCCGGAGATCTACTAAAATGAAAACAGTGTAGTAAAGTAGCCGTACAGATAGAAAAGCTGTGTAAGAATCTCGTTCCTATAATGATATATTAGACCTTCAAGTTATGATCATTATAAACTATTTCGCTAATATATCTAACAAGCTCCAATACTGCCACTTCGTATTATCCACAATATGATAACGCATAGACTTACTGCCTATATTGCAATACTATTATTTGTAAGTATAAAAGATCATATAATAGCCTCATATATTAATCAGAAAAATTAAATTATCATCTGAAAAATAAAAATTTTTTCTGGATGTCTCAGAAGTGCATAAACTTGAAGAAACGTTTTCCCTAGAAACATTTTTGACAGAGACGTTTCGATATCACGTAATTTGAGACAGGAAAGTTAGAAATATAAGTAGAAAAGCACACATCCCGCCCCACCGCTGCCATCAGATGTTCAGCTACGACCCTTCCTAACTTGCAGGCTTGACACGACAAGTTTCTCTGAGCCACAAAACACTGCAGCAAATTGTCTTTCTTCTGATAATTACAGATATAAAGATAAGCATATCTGCTCTTTTCATTTCCATTTCCCGGAACTTCCCCCCGCACAAACAGTATGTCAGTGGACTCGTCCCCTGGGTGGCAGGATGCGCGCTTCTGAATAATATTTCTCAGTTTTATTTTATCAAATTACGCAGTAACGAAACGTCTTTGACAAAAATTCCAAGAGGGAAAATTGTTTGTATTGATCCTTTAACCCCCTTTTAACCTTGTGACTTACCTTTACATGAACGTAAAATTAATTAATAGTATACATTTCAATCTTCAACCTAGTTTCGGATATGACAGACGTTCAATTTTCAGAATAAATATATGAGACTGTTGTGTTGCTTTTTATATTTACATGAACTATCTCAGTCTTTTTAATTTAATTACTATGTCTTGTTTAAATGTAATAAACTTGTATACGATTGAAAATAAAGAATAAAGAGTCTCAGAGTATGAATATAAAATAGTTGGAAGGAACTTGGTACAAGTGTTGCCTTATGTCCGTTTTCAAAACAATTTATGACATGAAACCAGATTGTGTCACGTAAAAGAATGACCGCATATTCAGTTTTCTTATTTCTTTCAACCACACAAATTCTTCTTTGAGATTCTGGAAACATCAACAGTAGTAGTACAAAATGATCATCTTATCGCAAAACGAGCTTCCTTAGATCTGTGTAGAAACCAATTCTATAAACTGACAAGAATAAATAAATAATACAGCCAATTAATCAGCTTAAAATTTAATTAACGTTTATTAGCATACGTAATAACGAAGATTCGTTCATATTTGTGGACTTCACCATGTAAATTTTTAATTGAAATACAACTATCACACATGTAGACGCAAAATTACTTATATAGCATATGCATTGGAAACACCATCGTTCAATTTTTGTTTACAACTAATTATGGATCATAGATTCATAAACTTTGATATTATTATTTTAGCTGTATGATTTCTTTATCATTAAATTCTCCTGTACATATTCTATTATTTGGACCAACCAGTTGAATTGAACCTTCGTTGCGGAACAGTTATTATGCACTTTATAATTACTGAAGCTTTGGTTACCATGAGCACCATTGATGAGCTGCTACTAATGAGTCAGTTGCAGCATTGAATTATGTGTTAAATTACTTTATACCCACACGCTTTACTCAGAAACTGGCTTCCGTCATCATCTGACTTCCGACGGTGAGTGGAGATAAGTGTTTCACCAACAACTCGACCTACGTAATGTGGGCGCCACTATTCCCACATTAGAATTGTCAGAATAGTCACGTTGATATTTATAAAGTGTTACTGAGAAAGATGTGTCTTAGTCTTGTCCCAGTTTGTGGTATTGGAAATGATTCAGATGTATTCAAATCTTTATTGATAAATAAAATTAAATAAATTAACGATTTGATACAGACAAATTTTTTATTTAGTTGAATCGACGTGTCGTCACTATAATGATAGATTATGAAAATTTAATAAGAACGATTTAAAATGTATAAAAAAACAAATCTGGTATTTTCATATTAAAATCTGTTGTGAATTTTAAAATAATTAAGCTTACATACAATATTGCAATATTTATTAAGATCAATGTCACATAACTTCAAACATTTGTTCGTTAAACCTGTCATGTCATTGGTTTTTGTCTGAAGACAAACTGACACGCATATAGAGCACTTTTTTTAGATTGATAAAATTGCTTTTTTAATTTTGTTACGACAAATTTTATTTTACATTCAATGTGACTTTACCATCTTTTAAAGCGTAAAAAGTCCAGTTTGGAGATTTTTTAATTGAGTTCCTTGATCATAAAATAGTCTGCACGTAGAGACAAATTCCAGGAAAACGCTAGTACTCTGCCTGGGTGGGTTGGAACATATCCACCAGACAATCAGGAAATTGTTAACAGATTTAACGGGCGGTGCTAAGACAAATTGTACGGAAAAGAGAATGGTGGTAGCGTGCCTAGTCCGACGTACGAGGGGCAATATTTGGTTGGAGTTGACAGAGAGCAGCTGGTCTTGGAGTGACGCAGAAGATTGGAGAACACGTGGCCGGATGAACCCGACCTTGCTTGCATCCCTGTGGCAGATTCTTTTACCGAGGTAAACCGTCGGGGATTTTTCTATCCTGGAGCTTTGCTATGCTAAGCAAGGGTAACATGGGATAAATCATCACGCTGGAACAGTGGGTAAAATGTGTTAATGAATTATATTTTTGTAGAAATATTATTTTATTTTATTTTCTTAGTTAAATGTGGGATTTAATAAATTCACTTGTAGTAAATATTTCTCTCCCTTATTACATGCGTGATATTCGTAAAAAAATATTTCCTAAAATGTTACTAACTACTGGAACTTGACGGTATATAGATTATTTAATCTTTCATCTTCTTATTTTAATTTTTTAAGACTTGTTTGAGTGAAATATATTCATTATATAAAGAATTCTTGCTTACATAAAAGATGCAAGTTATTTATTATCGTAATAATGTATTTGTTTTTCAAAACATTTACAACAGTATCAATTCAGGAACCATGCCACACGGCTTCCGGTTTTCACATTTCGTTGACAGGTTCTGGAGTTTAAAAGAGCGTTCACTCACAAACGACGTGCTGTGAGTCTTGTAAGGAGGTTACGTAGAGACTTTGCAACAGATGTCGTGTCTTTCTCAGAAAGAATAGTGCGGCCTAATTCCATTTAGGTGTGTTTACGTACTAGTTGGAGCCATTATTGGACAAGACCATGGAGTTGCTCTTGTAGGCCAGTCAGCTGAGGCGCTATATTTGCGAGTGGGAGAACTGGTCCACGCCTGCGCCGAAGCGATGCGCGCTCTAACAAGCACAACATTGAAGAGCTGCGATGAGGAGAGCGTGGAACTACTGGTGGAAACCCCGTCCACTTCCGCGGAGACGCGTCTGGATCCGCCCAGGTACTGTCACTTAGCTGTCTTCCATTTATTATACACTTATTGACTAATTAAACAATTATAAAATGTAGCAAAAATATTTTATTTGTGAAACAAAAAATAAAATGAATGAATTCACTACATTTAAACAATTTTTTACCATACTATTATTTTAAAAACATTATGATTAATCAGGTTTATCTGACTACTTATATAGAATTTTTCAATAAGGACCGATTGAAGTTGAAATGTTGATGTGCACATACATGGGCAGATTAATGGCATACATTGGCCTTTGATATAAAAAAAGTCGTTAGTACATCACGCACAGTTTTTTTTATTACATTTGAACATTGTTGAAAAACCAGGTGCAAGTTGAAGTAAATAACCTTATGAAGGTCACTGATATATAAAATAAGTTAATTTTTATGAGAGCTTTCGGCAACACTTGGCCACACTCATCCGTTCTCTGATTACATATCATAAAAAGGAAATCAGAAAATCAATTAATTAGGTTCTTTTAAATTCTTTGATTAATAAATCATAATAATAAAATTGTTTTATATTGATACAACCTAATATATAGAGAAATAAACGTGTGTTAAAATTAATAATAAAAATAATGAGCTTATAAGCAGATATTGATAAGCAATTACAAAGATAACTTAAGAAGCCGATCTCTTGGACGGGAATTAGCGTCTTTATCTGTCAGCGATTAATATGTAATCAGATTTAGATAAAGTTCCTTCGAAACTTACGGCAATACAAATTTTGTTTGAAACAGTTTTGCATTAATATTGTGGTCGAACAATTTGTTAATTTGTCAAACCTAAAATTTATGGACGTGTATAATAGACTATAATACTGTATTTCATATAATACTATAATAAAGTATTTCACTTAACGTTTGTTTTGCAAAACAAATAGAATTAAATTGACATCCAAATACAGACAATGGTTTATAAGACCACTGAACCAGTCCGGCTCCTGTATACCTGATACTCAGGTCGGGTTTGATTCCTGGATCCGGTCGAAATTCTTTTCACTCTCTTCTTCTAAATTCTGTTTCATTGCATTTAGACCGAGATTCAATTGAAGCATTTCTTCCCATTTTGACATCAAGGTTTTTATTTAAGTCATGCTAAGTTTCGTACACTTGTTTGTGACTTCAGTAGATAATGTATTCAGAATACATTTCCGTTACAGCTGTTCTTATAGGAAGTCCTGTGTATTTTACACATTTGGACCCTTACTTGTTCGTTAAAACTAATTTACAACATTATTCAAAATTTAATATATTGACGTAAAGAAAACTAAACGTTGTGTTAGCGCAAATATTACATGCTTTTTTTACAACCCTGATCATAGGAATTAAGATACAGTTTTATATCTCGTTTCCTATTCCAATAATTAAAATACTGCCATCTAGTGCGTATCAAGACCAAAATGCCGCGCCAAAGCCGGCTGGAGTAGAAAATTCTTAGATAGTTACAGCTAATTTTTTTGACCAGTTTTTTTAAGTAATTATAAAAAAGTATAAACTAAAATAAAATAGTAAAAAGTATTTGTATACGAAAAATAAATATAAGCATTGGTATAAGTAGATGGGAAAAATAAAATAGATACCTAAATGACACCGTAGTTTTATAATTACTGTTCTTATATTACGGCAAAACTAAAAATGTGCTTATTTACTAACTTCAAAAAAGTTTTTAAAACAGATTAAGTGTTATTCGGTATAGATGAGCTCATTTCAAAATTTTACGTGACGTAGTCACGAGCGATACATTCTGTTTTTTTAAGACAAAATAAAAAGTTTTACTTCTCCTAGTCCCGGGCGAACAAAGTATTTTTGTGCATGCATGGATGATTTTCATTAATATGTGGTGTTATATAAGTAGGTTTGTATATGTCAACGATATGTGTATAATAAATATATTCATAAAGCAAAGAATAAAGGACCAACAACTGTTTTATTAATAAAATTAGATCAGTATGACGTTGAAATGATTGAACATAGGAACACAGACTTGTATACTGAACGACGTGTTATCAATATGGTACCATGGGTATAAAAATAACTTTATTATAATAATTATTTATTCATATTAGAATTCAAATGTACTTAATTAATTGCTTTATGAAATATAGCCAGATAACGGATTATGGCCAACTAAACTCGAAAACTCACATGTTAAATAACTTATTTTATATAACAGTGACTGTAATAAAGTTCAATATTAAAATGATTTAATATTAATTATAAAAATAAATGTGTCCTTTAATGGACGAATTCTGCATTGCTGGGATGTTGCTTTAGCAAGTGACACAGTAAGCGATATATAATGGGTATTATAATTTCACTTGTATGAGTTAACATACTACGTTCCTTTTGGGTCGTAGACGCTCTCACCCCGCCGTTTCTGTACAGTAGAAAAGCAAAGTCTAGGTGTGAAGTGAAAAATAAGTAATGTTACTCACTCAAAATGTTAAAAAAGAACATTTTAATATTGTATTCAGCGAGGATGGCTATTGTTCTAATATTCGCGAAAATAAAAGATTACGAGGAAGAAAAGTGATTTGTTTTTTTTAATAAAATGGTTTGAGATATCTCAAATATTATAAAGTATAGTAAAGGCGAAATACTATGTTTTTCTATGGTATTGGTCAGGCGTCTGCAATGGAAAACGGTTCGTGTGTGTTGCAACAGCAATCATGGCTACGAGCCACAAACCTAAATATTCCCCTCCTTTATATGCCGTCTTAAAAGCCCGTATTCAGAGGTCAGAGAAAATAAAAATCTAAAATTAATTATACAATTTTAGTTTCGAGACAAATTATAATATGTTGAAAGTTTGTACAGAAAAGAGCTGGCTGATTGGACACTATTTTGCTTCTTTCTCTAGCAGAGTTTTAACATAGAACGATTGTTCAATAGAGTCGAAACGTCAAGTAATATTTAAAAACTCGTTTCCGCGGATTCTTCTCATATTAAAATTTGGCTGAAAACTACGATCGTATAAATTATTAGTATTTACAATAGGCGTTAAATCGATTTGTATTATGAAATATATTTCACAGAGTAATTCACTATCGGGTGCAACACATCCAGGTAAGGGAACCTACTCAAACGCCAGTCACTTCCTTTCACCTCATTTTTGGCTTTATTGTATTTGGCACAGCTCAAATCACTGACAATTGAGTAAATTTAAAACTTTTAAACAATCAATAAATTTTATCTGTTTGAGGATTCAAGTTGCAGCACCAGTACTCGTCAGGTATTCTAATTTGTATAATGAAGTAGAACTTGGGTGTAGTAGCCAAAAAGGAAATGGATGATCACTTACCCGGTTCACTACCACATGAATTACGAGAACCGCCAACGGATGACAGCCTCTTTAATGTATATGAATAACTATACTCGAAGCTGTAAACCCTTCTGCTTGAAATTGTTTCATTGTTACTTCCACCCGGAATCTTCACAAATGTTTCTTCTCTCAGTTACTACATTACAACCTTTCCTCGCCCTCTCCCGTCGATGTTTACGTTGTAAATGTTTCCTTAAGACTCTCACGTCGTATCTCTTTCGTTGGCTGAAACGCGAGTCGAAAACTTAAGTTCCAGATTTATTGACGTAAATATCTAAACCTGAAAATACGTGGTTGATAATATTGTTTTTTTTTAACGGAATGACGTTACGAATGGGGCCAACATAGCTCTGAAAGCCAGTGTTTAAAGTGGGTTGTGACAAAAGGTAGAAAGCCTGGTGGGACAGCTCATGTGACGAGATACATCATAAGCATAGCATGTTTTCTATTAACAGATCAGAAGAAAATAAAATTGAATTAAGAAAAGGAAAGAGCGAAATTCAGCAGGCATATTAAAAATTATTGTGAATCTGAGCACACAAGGACATTGTGGACAATGAGTGCGTGGATACATTGGCCAAAGCTACTGTTGCTGCTGCTGCTGCGAACAACAAGGAAGAGAACATCTGGAATAAGCGTCGATACGAAATATCTCTACGGAAATCTGTATCAAGGCGAAAATGTGGCGGATAAGACAACGAGGCCAAGGAAATAATGGTTTCATCCTCCAAAATCATGTAACAATTTCCTATTCTTCAAGGAAAACCCGTCGATTTCTGATATTTGTAACGATTCTTAGAGAAGAAAGAGCTATAAAGAACTTCCTATTATTCCAGAATATTTAAATGTAACTAGGATTGTAACTTAGATAACTTATATGCAAGCTAATGAAACTGTGATATAACATGTAATAACGTCGGCAATAACCTTGCAGTCGACCGGACATAAATAAATAAATTTTAAAAAATTATAATCTACAAAATTATTACTGAAGCATGTATCACATGTATGCTTAATTACAGAAGTATATTTTAATAGGGTTGTTTTGAAAAGTAATGACCTATTTATAGCAACAGTAATATCTTATCTTAAATCCCTTAATTATGAAATTTTATGGTTAAATACTGAGCCACATTACGCGCCTAGAATGATCGGCACTACATCATGTACTACTTTGGTATTAATGTTTTTGTGTTTTTGAAAGAATAATATCTATTAGAGATCGAGAGATCAATTATCAGATTGCAACAAAACATGTTTTTTAATTTTTGTACACATTCAAAGATTTACACTTTTTATCAGCTTCTTCATAGTTTCACCAATAAAATAATAATAGGCAAATTTATTGACTCAGTGGATAGGAAAATGGTGCATAGTGAAAGTATTATGTTATTTAATGAATCCAAGCTATTTAACAATTTTATTTTTGACTTTACCTTAGTAAACAAGTTATTCAAAAGAAACAATTCATATGAGGCTGAGTAATATTCCGTAACATACGTTTTAGTGTGTTTATTTGTAGCAATTGCTTGTTATTAGAGTTATCCCTTTAGAAAAATGGCGCTCAACATGTATACTAAATATTATAATATATTATTTCATTTTTAAAAATCTGTTTGCATTAGATTCGGATAGGAACAATAAATAATGTTCGTGCATCATCCACTAAAGGGCCGTTATATTTGTATCCCTTATGTGGTGGATACTCTTTCAGAAAAGATGTGCACGTGTTTCTAGAGCAAATGTTCCGTCACTTTCAGTAGCGATAGCAACCAAGAGAGCCTCACTCATTCTAATAGTTACGACCTGTCAACACGTTTCACAAACTCATTTACGTCTTTGAGTTCAGGAGGCGTACAGGAAAATTCATAACGTTACAATGGAAAAAAGAAATCCTCTACACGTTAATGAAAACTTAAAGTTAGCCTTCATACTATTTTCAAAACCATATTTTATACAGAAGCATTCGTTAAGAACTGGATCCAAAGAAGAATTTGAATTTAAAAATTAACTGGACATAAACGCTTAATTAAAAAATATCCAGGTCTGGTTAAATAAAACTGACATGGACGGGTGAGAGTGATCCAGTCTACCAGGGAAACTGTTCAGGTGACTCCAGTTTCTTTTGAACTTGAACTGACCAATTAACCTATTATGTCTATTGAAATCAGTATTTTTTTGCATCGTACTGGATATTTTTACTATAAAACTTAGTTATTCAATTTACTGTAGTCGAATCTTCCGTAAATATGAATATCACAAAGGTTCTTCCATAATAATATAAATAATACAACTGTATGGAAATAAATTGAACGTACGTACATGAACTTATAAAAAGAATTGAATTTCTCAAGTGAACTTACCAAGTTGTAAATAACAATAAACTTCTTGAAGGTTTTTTGGAGATAAATATATTTATAATCAGAAATATAAGAACGTCATATTTACAAAAATAATTTTTATGTAAATATAATAAAGTTGTTAATTGATATTCAATTAAATCTTTTTAAAAAATTCTAAAGAATTTGCTGTATTGAACTGTAATAAGACAATTGGTTTTCAACGCACATTTTACTTGCAAGATTATTGAATGTAGTCCATTATTAAATTTGTGTCGTTCAGTTAGAAAAATGTTACAGAAAATGTAAAACGACAAATCAGGACAATCGATACAGTTAATCAATATTTTATATAATTTATTAAAATATTAATACAATGATCAGATTCTATATATATAATTTTTTATTAGTTTTATGTAATACTGCTTCTGATAAATTCAATATATAAGAAATTACTATGGAGTTTTTAATTATATTGGTAAAATGTTTTAGATCAACCAGTCTGTTAGGTCAAACATTAATACTGGTTTCAACCACAATAACTATAATGCTCTACTGTTATTGCTAATTTAAATTTAACTCTTAAAATAAAAACAAGAAATTGTGTACTCCTGTTTATTGGTATGTTAACATGTGATTTAAAGAATTAAATACTCTAATAATAATACTCATATAAAATTTGCCAAATATTGTGTGCTGAAGGTAATATTTCCATTTCGATGTATTTCAAATGGTCAGCACGTCGTTATAGGAACATTGTAGCAACAAATATGTGTCTTATTATTTAAAATCATATTGGCACATAAAAAGTGACCAATTTTTATTTAGTGGAATAGAAACAAACGAAAACGACGAAGCCTTTGTGTGGCCATCAGAAAGAAAGCGATATAGTCGTTCATTGAAGACGATTCGCCGCCATTCTCAACAGTCAGCCATTACGAAAAGCAGCTTGCTGCGAATTTTAACAAAATATCATGCTTTAGATACAACTCACACAAGAACTGTAGCCGATGGGCCATTTGAAGCGTCCAACAGTTGCCGATTGGGTATTCACAAACCATTAATTGGATAGTGATTTTCATAAGAAGGCAATCTTCAGTGATGAGGCACACTTTCAGATTAATGGTTATGGGAATAATCAAAATTGCCGCATTTTGGTCACAGGGAATCCTCGCATGGTTCGTGACAAGTGTCTGTATCCTGAACGAGCCACTGATTGGTGCAGATTATGGACTGACGGATAACCTTTTTGGAGACGAGACTGGAAAGAAGTGACAGTGAACGGTGAACGGGCTATCGCCACATGATAACACAGTTTTTATGGCCGCAATTGCAATAATTGAATGTGGAAGACTTGTGGTTCCAACAGGATGACGCAACTTGTCACTCTGCCGTTGAAATAACAAGGTTGCTGAGAGAAACATTCCCTATCAGTCTCATCTCTCGTGACGGAAATCATCATCACGTTGATCGTGTGATTTGACACCATGTGACTTTTTTCTGGGGGGTATGTCTAATCTTGTGTTGATGTGAACAGTCCCCCAACTGAAGGCAGAAATTAGACATTTCTTGGGTAAAATTCAACTGAAAATTTGCTCTAGAAACGTCTAATATTTTTCCACAGAGTGGATGTTTGCAGATGATGCCGCGGAGGACATTTCCGTGATATTTTGTTTCAGTGGTTAATAGCAGTCTTTATGCTTCATATTCACAATAATATTAGCAATATTCAAATAAATTGTTTTATTTTTAAATTTAAAAATGCGTTCTTTATTGGAAACCCTTTATTTAGATCAAATATGTAGCGTTCGTATCTTCTCTGCACCTTCTTGTTGAACCTATCAGGATTTTTTTTCCATAGTTCCCGCGCTAACAATGGTAGAACCTTTCAATATATTTTTCAAACATGTTCTTTACACAACCAATTTGTGTCATTAAACCAATAACTATCTATTCGATGACTATGGTATAATTATATTCATTTCAAACATTTTCGTAGACTTTCAGTTTATTGATTTATAGCCATCTCTTCTTAAACCATCAAGTATACAGCGTTTTCTATGAATACATTCACACGATAAGCGAAATTGATCGAATGGAGGTCAATACAAGCCCCATAATGGTGAACGAGGACAAGTATTTTGAGCTGAGGTTATTTGAAGAGAAGACTAAACACTTTTCCCGAGCAGGAAGAGTCGTGTTTCAGAAATAAACCAATCAGTTAACACAAACGTTAATATTGCAGGCGGGGAAGTGTAGTCTAGCGGTGACATTTTATGATCAAAATAGTGAATATGTGAATAAGTCAATTAGTGATTGTGTGAGAAAAGAAATTAAGAATCAATAAATACTATTTTTACATCAATTGAGAAGACGCGTTTCAGATATCTACATAAAATAATTAATTAGAGTTTTTAATGACCTATTAGTTTGCCCTATGTAGCAATATTTACATTTATGAACAAATAATATATGTAACTAACTTAACTAAGAAGATCAAATATGAAATCATAATTTCACGCATATATCAGAAAATTTAATATGAAAATTATATATTTAAAATTAAATTTAATGCTAAAAGAGTAACATCAATACTAAGATACGTATTTCATATACTTAGAGTAAAGCAAATAAATAATTCGTAGTTTACAGAAAATTAATTATTCACCATTCGAATCGAATGTATTTTAGTAAGAGAAAATTACACATTTCATACTAAGAAGCTGTCATAACTGTTTTCAACTTTGTAAGTCTCGTAATTATGCTCTAGAATTCATTAATATGAAACATAAACAAAATTCGGTCAGGTCTGTAATGTTTATCAGTTGGAGAATATTTTAAATACAATAATAAAATAAGTTAGAATTAAGTAATAATTGTCAAACGTTTTATAATTTAATGAACGACAGCAAAAAGTATAAATGATGAATTTACAATTTATAAGTTGGAGCAGCAATTTAACTATTTTTCTATAGGAATGGTGAGCTCAAATACTTTAATCATAATGTTTATAAATAAGAATTGTTGGTGGAGACCACTGTGGCATTATAACTGACGACTTTTATGGATATTTTCTTAGCTCCTGGAAATTGAATTGCATCACTGGTAGTTTTCTCTTTCCTGCCTAATCCGCCTCTTTCATCAACAACTGTTTTGCTCTTCACTCCTTCTCCAAACACCTTCCCATATTAAGTCTATGCTTCACGTCTCCTACATAAAATCTGTCTCGTCTATGTCTCTCGTATCACGTCCCCCAGATCACTATATACTCTCTTCATTAACTCCTTTATCACTTCCCTTCCATAACTCACTGTCTTGCATCTCGTCTATCGATAGCTCTTCTCAACTTTTTTATAAATCTCGACATCACCGTAAGCACAGTTCTACCCACCAGATTTAAAAATTATCAATTTCTTGGGCCACGGAGCAATACGTCTAAAAATATCAGATCTCACGTTCGAGAATATTCGCACTTCCTGTGTGATATATTTGTACGTGCCAATATTGTGGCAGCAGAGTTTTGTCCGTTGAAGTAAATTTATTACCCTAGGGCGTATTCAGTAGCGGATTAAATCCATCAAAGACAGTCGATGGTTAGGGATTTTCTATGGCCTCATACCTGACGAACATTGACCCACAGGAGCTCAGAAGTTTCGTTCCACATAATTATTGAAATTAAAATAAAATTAAATAACCTCCCCCCACACACACACAAACAAATAATTTATTAGGCTTATGTGTACTGTACGCTCTTTCGAATATGACCATTATAGCCTCTAGCTTTAGATAAAAGGAGGGAACAACGGGGTCTTGCGATCTTTCGGCTTCATTTCTTTACTGAAATTTCAGGTATCAAGGTAAGTATTTCAATAAATCCTCATATAACATATCGTTTATTCGTTGAAGATTGATAAAAAATTTACTGACTAATATAATATAATAATTCGCACGACGGAGATTCCGAGTTCGAATCTTGGCATGGGTTTTGACATTGCTTGATAAACCATACTTTGATGACCCTACATGCACTGGAGTTCCTCCAGTTTTGTACTATCGTTAATGACCTAGCAGTTGGCGTGACTGTTTTTTTAAGAATATTTAATATTTTTATTCATATGATCCCTAAATTCCTAAATGGGTTACCTTGTTGATTCGTAATCCATTAAATTTATAAATCTTACAAATATGAAATCTGTCACGCAGCCAAAGAATTGCCCTTTACTGAACAATAGAAAATAGTTTTTTCGGATAAAAATGCGTATGTTGTTTAGATCATGCACGCGATGTTCATTCTAATTACTTACTAATTATTTTTAAATAAATCTTTATTCAAAAACCATTATTATCTATTAATTTATAGTATATAGTAACAAATATAAAATAATTTAGATTGAAACGATTTACACTTGATTTAATTAATTACTATAACAATCATTATCAAAAACCAATGATACTTCTCTGGATCACCAATGATTATAATACAGACTATTCATATACCGCTCCTCCCAATTAACATTCGAATATTGTCGATAATGTATAACATTGTACAAAACGACACGCAATTCATCTTGATGAAGTTTATGGTCGCAAAGACGATGCAACGGGACCTTGGAAAGTGTTGTAAACAAAGCTTGTAGAATAATCGTCCGACTCCATCGAGAATACATAGCTGACAACTTTGAAATGAAAGTATAGAAATCCCAAAATGTAGATATTTCTTACTTACCCGGAATATATTGCACAAGTCTTCTTAAGGATGAGGTGAAATGAAATGTAAGCTTTATTTCCGTCAACATACCCATGCAAACTGTTTCAGACGTTTAGTAAAAGTTCGGAACAATTGTTACGCGTACGTACATTTATTCACTGTGTCCCGACATATTTAATTAATCCCTCACCAAACTCAAAAAACCTACCCATAGAAGTGGCCGTAAGCGCAAGTTATAATTCACGTGATTCATCCACCAAAAATAATTTTTTTAACAATAAATTTCTTAATTTTAAAAATTTATTTAACTAATATAAATAAAACGAGGAGTTTAATCTGACAAATTTAAATAAATAAATTACTATAGAGTGGCTAAAAGTGTGAAATAGAATTCGAATACAAAATTAAATAATAATAAAACCATACGTTTTGTATTATATTTTTTTCTGACTTTCGCTCAGCTTATTATAATTTATTATTGTTGGGCAACTTTTAGTTTAACTGTGATGGAACAACACAGCCTCAAAGTCAACTTTGTGTGTATTTATATACTATAGAGTTTTTCAATTTTTTATTTGTAAATGCATACATGGAAATTTCAAAAACTAATTCCGTTAATACATCGCATACAGCTTGTTTTATTACATTTCAATATCTACCCGCCCTTATTCAAAAATATTATATTTGTGTTTAATATACTGCATATATATGGTGCTCGTAAAAATTGTAACACTGGTCAAATTAAGAAATTCTACAATTGTGACACTCAACTTATTGTTGCGCAGACATTTAATATTTTATCACTTAATTTTGTCGTTAAAATGAATACTGCTTTATCTAATTGTAATACAATCTATATTTAGGAAATTATATATATAATATTTTCAAGTTTCAATATATATATATTGAAACTTGATAATATTAATTTCATAATTAAATTCATTCTCATCCTTCATATAGCTTCGTAATAAGAGAATCGGTTCATACTATTAAAAAATGTATTTAACTTCTCATATTCTACGATTATAAGTTATTACTTTTTTATTGAGATTATAGTCGCGTTAACAGAATACGTTCTTGGCGACTATAAAACTTAATTACAACAAGAAAGAAAAAATAAATTGATATTGCAAACAGCACTGAAGAAGGAGTGGGAAGAGACAATTACTCTTAGACCAGTGAAAAATCGTTTGCATAGGCAAATAGACATAGGCTATCTGTTTTTAGGACTCCATTTATTTATAGAGAATTCCTACGCTTTTTCCTATTCCACCTACACTCCAACTTTCAGTGAGGCGGTTGATGTACCCGATCATTTGTCTTTTCTTGAGCAGGTAGGAATATCCGAGCGGTTTATTTGTTTACCGGCTTTGTCTGAAAGCTCGTTTCCCGAGATGTCCGCGTGAGCCGTGATCTGGCAGATGGTGATTTCTTGGTTGTTTTCTTTTTCGCTCCAAAGAATGTCCCTGATTTCGTTGATGCAACCACTTCTTGGATTGGAGAGTGAGTTGATCGTCATAACAAAATCGGTCAAAATCAAAGTAAAATTTAATGAGTGGTCTTTGCAGATGTGGCTGAAAAATTCTTGTTAATTGTCATTAAATCACTAAATTCAGCCGAGATAAACCAGCATCTTAACCCGTCATTAGACTTTGATCCGTCTGTGAAAACACTCTGAGATGATTATATTTATCAAGAAGATACTTAATATTACCCTTCCAGAAGCAATCACTCTTGTCCTTAAAATCAGGACTGCTTAGGGAAGGTACAAACTTGGGAGGAAGTGTTTGGGCCAAAGATTGGGAGGTGAATTCTTTCTTTCAACAGGATCGAATGGAATGTAATTGGGTTTGATGGGGTAAAATGGTCCGGTTTGATCACTTGGTCTCTGATAAGTTTGTTCGATGTGACACTGGCTGTTACTGGATATGAGAGGACAGAGAGTTTTTTTCTAAGTCTTAAGAGTCTAAGTAGAGAGGCGTCATTTCCTTAGATACTCAGCCTGTCAGTCAAGGCGGATCGAAGGCACCCCGTGATAATTCTTAAGGCCTCGTTTGCACGATCTCAACTCTTTTAAGCTGTCTTTTATGTGCAGAAACATAAATGTGGTCTCCGTAGTTAAGCTTTGCCAGGATGGTTGCTCTATAAGTAAGTGAGAAACATCTATAGTTCGTCCCCCGCCCCCACCCCAATTTCGCTGCAAATATTGTAAAATCATTAGTCGTTTTTTGGCTTCAAGGACTAAGTAGTCCATATGGGCTGTGAAGGATAGCCTGCAGTCCCGTCCCAGCTAAGTCTAACGATAACGATTGCTATATGAATAGAGGGCAATAAACTTGGTTTTAGTTACTTGAAAATACCGTATTTTGTCAGATTTTAAAGTGAAACCGATTTCTTCGGCCCACTCTGTGGTTTTGTTTTGTTGTATTCTGTAGTTTATAAGTTATATTATAAAATGTGAAAGTTTTTGAACGAATTCTAGTTTTATATATTAAATGATTATAGCAGCACATAGGAAAATTAAAATTATTCATTTAAAAAAATAGAAACATTGTCTTATTTAGGTTTGTTATTAATGCAGTCATTTATTCTACATGATGTTTTCTATTTTTATTTTACAGGAGTTTAAGAAATATTTTCAAATATTGTCTCGTATTAATTTATGTACCACCAAATAAGTTCTTTGTATTGCAGTTACATTCGTATAAATCGCTTTTCTTAAAATACGGGGATAATCAGGAATTCAGAAATGTTTGTTAAATACTAATTGTGTAATAGTTCACTATTAAAGTGAGCGCAAAGATACACAAAATTCTGTTCAATGAAATAAAATTAATTTGTTAACCTATGCTGATTTTAAGTCGTCTTAATACTTTGTTATCTTTGATTCCGTTAGCAAATGTTTTCAATTGTTTATAATTATCCCAGAAACACGGCAAACACTTTATTTTAACATCCACAAGGCCTTACGAGCGGGATAAAATGCCAGTGCCAGACACCACTCATCGTCCAACGTGCTACGAAACAAGACACGTTTTCAATAGCGTAACCGAAGCTCTACGAAAACAAGCGAATTGTATGCGACCTCGCGACGCACTGGATCTCTTCAATAAGTTAAGCAGCGTGAGCGGCATGGACGTCCGGAAGCAACACGAAGACCAAATGTTCATTGCGAACAAAGCATTAAAAGAAGACGACATCGAAGGCTCGTCCTTGCAGGACATCGCTGTGGCTCCCAAACAATCCCGCCAAGGTACGTTGCAGGCGAAATATTCCCGCACTTGCAACACGGAGCTCACCATGGCCAACAACTTCGGAGTTGAAGGGGTATATTCAGAAATTGACAGTTTAATCAGTTAGTAGTGAGAAGGAAAGTATAACAATTTCGTGTCTTGTTCGCTGTATTAGGTAATTATTTGCTCTGTGAGTAGAGTCGGGTCATTTTTCAAAAAAACGCTAAATCGTGTAAGAGATAAATTCAACATATGTAGAAAAAAGAATTTCAGTTAATAAATAAATTTATATTATGAATTAATGCAATCAGAAACTAATGTACATCAAAAGTAAAACCACATGTTTTTGAAGATGTTCTCAAAATAAAAATAGTGGTTGCTAATTTGAAACGGAAATTAGTTCTTTTTTATGTATCATTCGAAGATATCTCTTATAGAAGATTCTTTATTACTAAGGTTAAAGTTGACAAAAGATTTGAAAAGTCAGTGAAGATTGTTTTACGGCATAGGTAATACCAAAAATAACATTATTGATGCTTGTCGAGATCATTACTCTTTGTAGCATCCGCTTAAAGAAGTCTCACACAGTATCTGTCTAATGACTTACATTCAGCCTTCTTGGGAATTTTAAAGCTTAAGAGTGAATTTATACTTCTGATACAATATTATATACCAAAAATTGAAATAACTCAGAATATTAAATAGTTATTTATGGAATTATAAATGACATAGCAATTTACCAGATCAATCTATCTAGAAACTGAACAAAATTAAAAATTTATTAAATACTGTCTAATATTAATCCCCAAAATGGTCAAGTACTATTATTTGCACAGAAAAAATTACTATACTTTACAAAATCATTAATATTATGTGTGACAACAGAACATTCCCATATGTTCAGACTGAAGTTTGTGTTTGAGCCTATTGAAATTTCAAGTGCTCTTCTACGTTGTAATATGAGCACAGCCATACTTTTTAAGCCAAATTTTTTTAGCAATTATCATTTATAAAGAGTGTCCAAAGTTTCATTTCACAAAATTATATTACCAGAAGAAGATATTTGGCACATGAATTTAAATAAGCATGATTTGTTACTTGGTTCATAATAGGCAAAGAAATACACTAATACAATTGAATTATATTCTACACGTCTATAAAATTATGTTTTACTTGTCTCCAACAATCCTTTGGTTTACTTGTTCGTTTTAAATTACGACGTTGCATTAACTAAATTAAAATACCTAATTTCGTTGTTATAATTTTGAAAATGGAAGCTATATAAGTTTGAAATGATTCTTGTAATATTCTCTTTAATTGTAATGGAACATTTAACTGTTTAAGAAATTTAAAATCATTATACGAAAAATTTAAAGAAAACTCATTTTGGGAAAGTCATTCTGCATTCGAAAGTTATACTTCAGAATAAATATCCTTGAATAATCTTTTTGGGACACAGAAAACATTTAGATCTAAAGATAGCAAAGAAATGTACAACAAATTTATACTTGTTTGTTAGTAACAGTTCATTTGCAGTAATCTACGCTTCTCATGTGGTTGATACTTGACAGAGTAATGTTCTGGATTATATAAAAGAAAATTGGTACATTTTAAGTTTCTGGTAAAGCCTTTAATAAGGGATTCATGCATATTTATGTGTTTTCGAAGAGCTATGCAGTGTTTAAGCAAACAGCATTAGCAATAAGAACCGCAGACATCTGGGACCAATAAGTTCGAGTTCAAGTCTTTGGAATCAGAATGACGTCACTATGACGTCACTTTATGCAGTCATCTGTATTAATATTATAGTTAGGTAAAAAAAACTGGAGGGGATTCACAGGAAGCTTCTTTATTTAATATTTTATTCCAGTCTTGTGAATGTAATTATTTACTCTTTTAAGATAATTCTCACTTCATCTTAAAGGTGTTGTAACAGACTATGGACTGCTTAGGACTCACACCTTTAATCAATTAGAATATTAGTATTTTATTTCTCGCATCTTAAAGAGCAACAGTAGCAACCCCTTGGATTGACACACGAATTAATAAATATATAAATCTTAAAGAGAGCCTTTAAATACATGTTTTAAAATAATGCTCGAACTATTTTCATAGCCCATTCAGCTGCATACTGATGATGCCACTAAGTCCTGACCTGAGTACTTGACCATTTGGGATGAAGTTTGTTTATTTATTTATTATTATGGAAAAGTGAAAGTTGCATTAGTTAGTAATTATTTTTGATTAGCACTTCTATTTGGGGTGTGTTTGGCTCAATTTTTTAAAATTGTTTTCAAGAGGGGAAATGCAATTTATAGAAACGGCAATTTCCGGAGGAAAGACTTAGTTGAAATTTTGATTAATTGGTTGCTTAGTGAGTTGTGTTTTGTTTGTTAATGCACAAGAGATCTGTGTATAATTTTTTTCCCTAGTAAATATCGTCATTAAGCTTCGATTTCGATATGGTCAGTGATGCGACTGTGTTATAGTGTGATCGGAAATTGAAGTCTTGGTATTTTGGGTTTAGGATTTAAAGGGGGATTTCCGGGTAATGGGTACATTTGAATTTAGGTTTCCTTAGAAAACGTATGGAATCGTATATAATAGACATGATTTTTTATGGATAGGGTGCACGGAGTTGGGTAGAGGTTGGTAGTTAAGGTGGCAATTTAGAGGTCCATGGTTTTGGAAGAAGATGGTTGGGTAAAGGGAGTGAAATGGAAAAAAAGGGCATAAGGGACTGGAGGTGACGTGGTGGGAAAAAGGTAGAAATGAAATTATGTGGCTACAGTTTTATAATTGGGTGATGAGTTATTTTGACGTTCTATTAGACTTGAATTATATTAAGTGAAGTAGGTACGAAATTACTATTTCAACACCTCCAGACGATAGGTAACTCGAGCCAAATCACAGAAAAAAAATTGAAATGTAAAGAAATAATTATTTCAATAACAACACACGATTGAGTAAAACAGTATCACTACAATATCCCATAGTTTATCAAACGAGGGCTGAATTAATGAACTAGTCATCTACGATAAAATTAGTTCTTAACTTATCAATATAATTGGCATATTTCGAGTTTCCGATTGTTAACTTATTTATAAAATTGTATTAGATAAAATTGTTCTACTTAATCAAATTAATTTTGTTTCAGGCCTAAATTCGTTGTAAATATCCACAAACAAAGCCATAACAAGTAACTGGAAAACAAAACGGAAACTTTACTTTAAAGAAAGATGTAACTTCATAAGAGCCAAAAATAAACAGCCATTTTCATATCTGCGAATACAACCATATATGTGGTCTTTTCAGTTGTATCTTGATCATTTTAATATATCGACTCAGTAGTGAAGGGGAAGAAATTTGTGCAGAATTTTGCATCGAGAAACATTTTATAGTTATGTGGAAATAAATAATATCATTTTTGATACTGGAACGAGATATCATGTTTAGTTTGAAACTTAGCTTAGATTTCAGTACAAGTGATGCATTAACTAAGAGATAAAGTGCACCTTGAGACTGATAACAGAAAATGACAATTGCCGCATGGTATATTAATTTACTGTCTACGTAAAATATATTGCTAACCTGTTATGTATATTCTTTCATTGAGAAATTCGCTTGCTTAAACTGTTTAATATATCTGAGTTATTCACTTATTTTCTTTTTCCAGACAGAGTTCGACATTTTTAATGTTTTAGTGTGACACTAATAAAGATTGTGAAGAAAATAGTGCGTTTCAGTTTCTGAGATTCATAAAGCCAATTCTGAAAGAAAGTCTAGAGAGAACCACTCAGATTTAGAATATTCCCCCACTATATACGTTGTGTAATATACTATTTATAGTATTTAAAAAGTGACTAACATATATGCCCACTAAAGACTAATTGTAAAAATCATATTTTAAATATTACGATTTTATTTGCTATTAATGGGGAGTTGCCTGTTTCAGGATCACCCTCATGTAGCCTGTTAACCTCCTCCACCCCCCAAAAAAAGTCTTTGAATATTGACGCAGAGTTAACATTTGTAATGGTATTTACAACAGTCACCAAAACGTAATGTAATACATGAAATTGAAATGATAAGCTGATGTAACACAAAAATAAAATTTCTATCATCAGGGTATCTAGTGGGCTCTTAATAAACACAATTTTCAAGTTTTAAGTAACAAAACGTACAAATACTGTAATAACGAAGTATTTATTCTACCGTAGAGTTTGGTGGCTTGGGTCCTGTAAGGTATATAACAATCAACCAGCATGTGCACTCAGTGACCAGATAATCTGTGGATGGGCAACACATCAGGAGTAATTTATCACCAGAAACAAAAAAAAAATACCTCCCTCAAACTAGTGGTTCAGTGTCTGACTACTTATGACTGAATCCGCTCCTGCAAAAATTTCCACACGTTTGTGTGTTTCGTACATCTTGGATACCGCATGCAGAAAGTTGTCACGTTCCCGTCCTGCGTCACGCCAACAACAGTAGCTCTGCCGTTTGTGATTTAAAAATTACCCGCGGGTAATTATAGATAAAAATCCAGTTGACTAACGATTTTCTGTTTTCCAAATAAACGTATTGGTATGATTTACGTTTCGTGTTCTACAATTGCCTCCAAATTCTGTAATAATGGACTAATTTTTAAAATTAAAATATTCTTATAAGAAGATGTGTCCTTTTTAGTGTAGATTATGAATAAAACTACAACCGGGTAAAAAATTATTGCTACACAACATTTCTACGCCGGGCTCTGTCATCGTACAGGTGAATAGCGGTTATTTCTGCAAGGTTAACAACTATTTGTGGTAACAGATTTTATTAAATGCCTTAATTTTCCGAGGATCTGCATATACACGTTGAATCAAACGTACGTGAGTACTGCTTTGTCGTTGGTCAGCTCAGGTAAACGTTAAGGAGATTGGTTGTTGTGGTTTTGTATCTGTAACCGTGGAATGGTCAGGAAGCTGGGAATTTGGACGACTATTCCGCCCCGTGAGTTCGGAAACTTGAAAAAAAATTACTGATAAAATATTATTGATAATTTAATCCGGTTTCTTGGTACAGTTGCACGGAATCATTTTCCGTTGTGAATGTATGTAACGTAGTCGTTTCCTTCTTCAATCTTTCAATCTCTAAAAAGGCATTTGTTTAATTATTAATAAAATTTGATGAAATAATTGAAATAGTAAGTTTATTTTCCTCAAAGAGAAATAAAATTATTGAAAGGCCCATAAAATATTTTTTACTGACAATAAAATTTATTAATAAATTTCTGATCGATTTTAATACCAGAAAGCAATAGTTTTATGCCCACAAAAACGAGTTATTCAGGATGCTCCAATCTTCAGCTTATTATTAATCATTTACAATACCACTGCTCTTTAAATTTTCTTTTCTCGCCATTTTAAAGTCATAATGAGGAAATGATATGAATAGTAAATTCTTATCTATAATTAATGTATTTCATATCGAAATACGTCCGGATAAACCACTTGAAGTGTTCATAATCCGTTCCAAAAACACTACTCTTGATGGTTTTGCGCTTCCCTTTCTGCTACTAATGACTATGAAACGACAATGGTTCTTCAGAAATAATCTCAGAACCAATGAAGTTGTTTATCTGCAAACTCGGCGGTTAAGTACCTCCGCAGCCAACATTGAAATGCTTCGTTTCCGGCACACCGAAATAGTTGTTGTGGGTTTGGCGAGTCACCTCAATGGAGATAACACTCTTCTAAGTTATTTCCTGCACAGGATACTGCGGTGGGAATGTAGCGACTTGCTCTTTTAGGTATCTAATTTTCTTTTTCTTTGTCGGTAAGGGTAACTGAGAACACAAGCTACCCAGGCCCTAGCCAGGAATCGAACCCGTGACGTTAGCCACTAGTCCACAGAAGCGGCCACTTGTATATTGATAAACGCATTTTACGTAGTTTGTCATAAAGACCTCCTGGGTAAACTGATATATCGTCTTCCTGACACCCACTAAAGGTCGGCAAAATAATAAGCGTTAAGTCTATTTCAGACAATACAGCGAGCTCATTTATTAAATTTCAGAAGTCAGAATATGGCACATTTTTCAATGAACGTGAACTACTTCGTAATCGTTAATATTGAACGAAAATACGACAATATTTTATGTCGTACAAGCAACTACTCTGCAGTCTCCTTGTCAAGTATGTCGCGTAATGACTTGTCACTAGGATATTTCTGTTCATGCCGTAATATAGTTGCTCATCATAATGCAATATTCAGAACACAATTAAAATAGTCGCTTCATTTTCGATTAATATATGTACATAAGATTAGGCCGTTGCAAACATTCAAATATGCGGGGTGGTTTCTACGTCAATATTACCGTATTTAACAATAATATTATTCCCTGCATTTTCTGTTCGCTGAGTGGTTAGAGATAAAAAAGAATTGTGATGTTCAGCGACGTGCAGAGAATAAGCATATTGTGTACTGTATGATATTCATATTTTTATATTAATCCATACTTCGGTTTTGTAATACTGCTTGTGGGACGGCGATAATAGTTAGATAGATAGATTTATTAGTTCCGTTAGTCCTCAGATGAGAAAATAGGATAAGTCAAATTGATATAAAAAGCATGAGATAGATATACATGAATATAGTAAATACTAACAGTCATAAACATTAATGTTATACAATAATTAACTTAACTACAAAATATTTCATCAAACAAGAAAACTTAGAATCTATACGAAAATAATTAAATACGAGTTATTAATTTCACTTGTAACACTGCACATCACATCACAAGGTTAGAATATGTAGTGCTTGATGCATGGTACATACAGATATTGTGAGTGAGAAATCAGGGGACAAGGTGAAAATATACATAGAGATGTGTGAAAGATATATATAAATAATTAGACACAGAAAGAGATAGAGTTTTAGAAATAGGGAGGGAGAGAGCGAAAGAGAGAGGTAGTTAAAAATGAATTAAGACTTCAGGACAGTAATTTAATAAGTATCTTTTCCGTTTATTGAGGCCAACTTGTAATAATATCTTGAACAATGAGAAAATGCAATTTTTGTTTTCCTGAAGAGTGTTTACAATTATAATTGACTTAAAACCAAAATGACCTCTTTCCAAAAAAATTCCGAACACTGCCCGAAGCGTAATAGTGGTCATCGACAAAGTGAAAATAAAATTAATCAACACCCATTATATACAAAGGGTTTGGTGAACTGCTAGACACGTAGGTTTTATAAGTCGCATAAAGTTGCTTCAATATTTCAGGCTTAGTAAAACATTTTATTAGTAACTTTATCTGTGCGTCCGGCGTTATTCGGGAGTTGATTAATGTTACCCTGTGTACAGATTTTAATTTAATAGTAATCTGATAGTCAACACGTGGTTAAACCGGCATCGAGGGGGATCACATTATTTAACCTTAGCCTCATCCTATCTGAGCTGACGGAATATTAATTTCATTTCAGATGCGATGACTCACAATACCTTAGTAGAGTCAAAAAAACTGTAATTAAATAAGCAGTAAGTGCATTTCTTCTTCCGGTACTTTAAAAATGTTCTCTATACACATCGACTCCCATAACTTCGGATTTAGACACCAATCTCGGCTATTTTCACATTATTTCTCTGTAACTCGTCCCCACATCATAATGGATGCTGTCATCACATGCCGAATGGAATTGAAATATTACACTGACAACATTGAGAGATGCGTAATCAGTCTCATTGACCCGAAAAGTATTTGTTTAAATATAATCAGTAATTTTTAAAGTTCTTTTTGCATTGATCGTGTAAAATAGTGACAGTTTAGTTACAAATTCCGTGTAAAATTATAGAAGCGTTTTAGGCAAGAAAGCATAGTGTTCAATGTTAATCAGACTTACAAAATAACAGTTCTGTTATGGCCCTTTACATGTTGCCAGTTATTAAGTGATTCATGAATAAAGAAGTGGACACTTAAATCGGTGATAAATTTTGGTGATTTAAAAATCATTACAATGTTGCTTGGGCCATAGAGTGTATACACAAAGTATGAATGGGATAACCGTGACGGAAAACAGCATTAAATTAAAAAAATGACAAGTCAAAAAACCTTAGAGATCGGTACGGAGAATATTGAGGTCAGTTTTGTAGATCGAAAACGAAGTGTTCCTTCCTCCTCTTCACTTCAAGTTGGGGCCTGATGAAGCAATTCGTTAAGCCTTATCAGAGGAAGTGGAATGCTATGATATCTTTGTCAGCTTTGTCAGGAGTATTTGTTGGGCCTGACATCCGAAAACTTCTGAAGGATGATAACTTTGGGACAGAAATCAAGCCAAAAGAGAAAGCAGCTTGGGTATCTAATTAAACTTGTTGCAACCAGATTGTTTGGTGAACAGAAAGGATCCTGAATACAAGACCATGGTTGCAGATATTTAAGCTGTAACATGAGCCTAAAATTACATTTCCTCCACTCGCTCAATGATTACAGATAATCTTGGTGCTATGATCAAGGACAAGGAACAAGGGCTAAGACGTTAAGGGAATAGAAAATCACTGTCAAGGAAGGTGTAATGTTAAGATGATAACGGACTACTGCCGGATACTGAAAAGAGACGATCCCCAGCGATCCTATATCAGAAAAATCACAAAACTAAGCTGTGATTGGAAACAAAAGCGATACCGCAAAGACTTTTAAAATTGAACATCATTCTGTTTTACAAATTTTGCGTTATTTTTATCAAAAATATATTCCTGAAATTCCTGAAATACGTCAGTTTTCTTGTAAAAAACATACGTGATAGGAAAAAGGTTTCGTTTTTGGCTTCAGCACTGATAAAACGGAATAAAAAGTGACTTAAGTCAAAGCAATTACAAAAAGTATTTTTTTGCAGGTTACAAGTAAATATTTTGGCTTTACTTTTAACAGGCTAAACCTTAAGAATGGGTATTTAGTTCCTATAAAACGTCTGTAATCGCGGAGGATGTGTCTTACGGTTTCCGATTACGGAAGAAGTCGATGATGGTGACAAACTGTCGTCTACCTTCCATGTACGGATGCTCTGAAGAAATTTAGGTCGAGGGCGAACTCTTAGTTGTGTTCAATGTTTTCAGAATTCAGAAACTTACTGGAACGCCAACGACGCTTTCTTCTTCTTCCTTGGCCTTGGCCTACAGGGTTGACATGACATTCCTAATTTGGAGTGATACCTGGTCAGCGTGTCGATTCGCCAGCGGTCTTAATCCCAGTCTCCGTGACCATGACAACACAAACATCCAATCCCATACCAGGATTCGAACCCTGGGTCTCTGTCTTGTGAGGCAGTGACTCTAGCGACTAACTGATAGGAGGTCGGCAATTCACCTGCCGAAATTAATGGTACTAATATTTTTATCTACTACTCATGCTATTAATATACTGCAAGAACTGTAACTTATATTCTACAACTCTTATAAAAATTATATTTCTATTTCTCAGAAACCCTGAATAGGCATGATTTTTTAATCTATCTTCATTATTTTTTGTTGAGTAATATAATCTATAAAACATTGCAAATCATTAATGATCAACAATATTTAGTTGTAAAAGTGACGTGTAATACATTCAATCCATTTTAGAGACTAATGTCTCAAACTTGAAACTACAATTTTTTTAATATTTAAAAATTAAAAAGTCAAAAAAAATCCGTTAAGGTTTTTTATGAGTAATTCTTAATTTTACAATAAATCAGTTAAAATTTAAAATTAATTTAACTTAATTCAACTAAATTAGAAAATAACATTTCATGAATAGACCTACTACCTTCGGATCCAAGGTTTAATTTAAAAAAATTTAATGACGTTATTCAAACCAAGTTTGGTTCCAATTTTAATGGAATGTTTGGAAACATTAATAAATTTGATAACGCATTGACAGCTCTTATCTGGCCACGATTCATTTATCATTTTTAGGGGTATATCGTATAATGTTTAAATATTTGATTTTTTAATGGTTCTTATTGAATTTCCAGAAACAAATTGATGAATTATGTGGATCCACGAATAATGTTAAAATTAAAGTAGCCCTTAAAAATTAAATTATTTAAGCAAGTATAGAATCAGAACATAATTTCCTATACCAACTAAACTCGGATTTGATGAATCCTTAATTTGATAATCACGTTATTGCTAAAATCTAGAGAACTGTTCTTACCCCCTCCCCCTCAAAAGTATATTAACTGCTTCAACAAGATTTGTCTTCTTTAGTTAAAAACTTGTTTGTAAAGATTAATAGCAAATGCTTTCTTTCTAAATTTAAATCCGTACAATAATGAAAATAGTATTCTGTGAGCATAAATTTTTCCCTCCATAATTCAGAGTATTTCGAATCAGAATTTCTTTTATTTGGAGAGTCACATGGCATCAGTTTTTTTAATTATAATTGTAGGCAGATAAATGACCTTCCACCAGGTTTCAGCTCATTTATCTTTAGCTACAGTTAAAAGAGGTACTATTTTTCTTTGACGCATTAAGCTTAACGAGCTCAGAAATAATAAACAGGTTGCAAATGACACGCACGAGTAGAATATATGACTGCGTCCAGTACTGGTTGGACGAATAAAATGTCTAAACAAACTGAAGACATTTCTTGGTAAAAACAAATACAACGCATCTTAAATAAGATTAAATTTCACTAAAGAGATATATGAATCTTATATATTTAACATCACCAGAGTAAAGCGAATAAATTATTACTCAGTTAGTAATGATTTTATTACTGTTGTAATAATACCCTTTGTTATTCCACTATTTCTTATACTGCACTCATTTCCTTGGTTTTCCCGCTATTAATCCTCTTTCTCCAGGACCAGGTTCATACCATTTATAATGGTTTCCAAGTCTTCATCTGACACCCCTAATACTAAAATATTATCAGTAATCCTTGTGGTTATTTCCTCTGCTTGCCCTATGATTCCTTTTCCACATTCCTTTTTAACTTTCTCCATCGCCTGTTCTACTTTTAGGATAAAGCGCGTGGGTGACAAACTACGTCCTGCTCTTACTCATTTCTTGATTTCTGCCTTCTTTCCTTACCCTTAAATTCTAATTACTGCTGACTGTCTTCTATAGAGGTTATGGACACTCTTCGATATTTTATTCCTGTCCTCTTAAAAATCGGTAGAAGTGTGTTTCAGTTTACATTATGAAAGTCTTTATTCTAAATCTAAAAACGCCTCGAACACAGGCCTATTTTTTCTTATGCTGCCTTTTAAAATTTGACGCAGAGTCAATATTGCTTTTCGTTTCCCTACGTTATTCCTAAAATCGAACCGAGCTTCTCCTAACTCGCATTCTATTTGAAGTTCCATCATCCTATATGCTATTTTCATTAATATTTTTCGCGCATGGGAATAATTATTACATCCTTCCTTATCAATTCAATTACTATTCTCGGTATCAATTGCTGGAAGGACAGCTTTCGGAATCAGTATCCCTAGAATCATAGTCGACTTGACCATGGATGAGATAAAATATTAACATGCAATTGCTTTGTAGTCTTTCTTGCCTTATCTTATTTTAAATAGAGAATGCATATGACAATATATGTGGAAAGCTCTTGTGTTTGAACGATGAAATAAATTCAGTGTTTTTTGGGGACCTAATATGAAGTTTTTTATCTATTATCAGTTAAAATTGTTCATAAATTATATGATTGACTAAAAATAGGAAAGTGATGGTTCAGGTAGTGTTTCCACTACTGTTACTCATCATTAAATTTTAACTACGCCTTGTTTTTTAATTCTGTGTTTTTAAAACTTCTTTATGAGGTAAAACAAATTGATAAAAGTTTGTCTGTTTAAATATTGAATTTGTCGTTCCTTGTTTGGGCATCAGTTTAAGATGTGTGTTTTATGTTTTTTCTTTGAAATGAAGACATGTCAAGAAAGGATGGATGCGGGGTCTAGATATTTCTCAATTAAAAGATCCGTTCAAAACGGAAGAACGCAATCCTTTGTCGCGTCAGACCACGAGATTTCGGGTAACTTCCTCCGCCGCTTAGTTCCTAGAATCCTGAGTTTGGAGTTCCGCCGTGAGAGGCGCTGTCCGCGCCGGACTCTTGTGGAGGAATGGATGAGTTGGTGTCAGTGCTTCTGCTGACGCCGCCGAAGCAGCAAGCGTGATATCTCTGTCCTGATAAACGAAACGCAACTTCAGCAAAAATGGGCAATTGCTGCTCGACGTTCAGAGCGGTGTTCAAGCCGAACGACGGTTCTCCAGGAATGCCTCTGTCACCGGTGCGTGGAGGGTCCTGCAGGAAACCCGACTGCCTCCCGAAACCTCCTCCAGCAGGGACCACGGTCACTCCTCCGGCAGAGGGTGAGTACACACGCGAAGCGTCTTACTTAATATGGCGAATACGCCCACCAAAAACGTGTGAATAAAATCGTAAAATTTATATTTTAACCATTATATCGTAAAAAATTCTGACCAAAATAGCTCCCTCTTACCGGCGTGTCCTCAATGATTAAGTCAGATGAATTTAGATACAAATATATGAATTGTTACTTATCAATTTTATTCTAAATACTTCTCTGCTTCGGAGATAATGATTGTAAATTGGGTTTGAAGATAACCGGTAAAAACATTTTTAAAAGACTTTATTCTTTATTCCTGCCGACGAAAACTTCTCAAACACATGAAATAATTTTTTTTTGGTTGTAGGAGCAGTTGGTGGTGGTGAAGTATTATTGTTTGAGTCATATCGTATTAAATGATGTTAATAGCGCTACTAAAAATAGAAATTTGTGTTAATTGCGATTTGCGTAATATGAAAACTGGGTGCTCGGCGAATATGTTTACTTTCTGCAACAGTTTAGGTTTATATTCTTAAATTATAAATGTCTGAATAAACAGAACCCGTTTAAATTGACTAGAATTTTATAAAATAACATTCCCGTATATAGATTTAAGGTATGAACAGGTAAAATACGCATTACCCTATCGAATAAGTGAGATCATTTCTAATCCATTAAGTAAAGCGCTAAGCTACGAATCCGGTTTGCATTCTGAAGTGACAGGTGTAATTGACTGTTCGTTGAGGTAATTACTGGTCGTAACTTAGTTTTGCAACTGTTCCATGGCTTGCAGAGGCATATAAGGGCATTCCGTCTACTGAGGGTGAGTTCTCTCAGGATTCCCTCCGATTCTTTACGTTATGTATTGTATCAGTCAAACGTGTATTACGAAACACTGTTGTGTCTTCTTCCCAAATAGAATATTTTGGTTTAATTATGGATTATGAAGTAGGTATTGCATAAAACAGGGTTGTATTTTGTTATTTGTAACCAACCATGATATACAATTTATTCGTTTATAAAAACGAATATTTATGAAAGCGTAAATTTTCACATGTTTAATTACATCTAATTATTAAAACAAATAAGAACATTTTCCTCGAGATGTAAGACTAACGCGAGAACAACTGTAGCGCTGTACAGTTTCGGAAATGAAAATTCTTTCCAGTCCGGTTCACGCTCGGAATGAGAGTTTACGTCGTTGTAAGAAGGGTTAAGCAGTGCGGAACGAAAAACAAACGACGTCTTACAACTATTGCTTGGGACGCTTTTTGTTAATCTGCTTCGTGTGTATCCGAAAGTAGTTACAAAATTGAGGCAGTTAGCAAAATTCTCACAAGTATTTTCATGAATAATACTTCTTTCTTGAACTACGGCTTAAGAGTTGTATCATTCTTTTTGTAATAAGAACACAATATTATAAATATATTCTTTAAAAAGTTAAGTATCTTACGATATTTGTAAATGATGTTTTTTACATTTCACTGTACACTGTTCAGGAAGCCGGAAACGATGATTTTACTTTTCTGAAGCGAATTATTTATCGATAGATCATATTACAGTAATGAAATGGATAAAAGTTAAGACCATGGCAGCCTTGGTGTTTAAATAGGAATCAAGAATAACTGCATGTTGACAAGCATTAAAAACGCTAGAGTTGTTCAGTTACTGAAATTCAAGAATATTTATTTAAAACGACAAATAATATTATTCAGAAAATTTCCCGTCTATTCATTATAATTTTTTAAGTTTTGGAAAGTGCCTTCATCAGGCCATTTGGACGTAGGAAACGTACGTTTAGACCCTTACGCTACATACGCGTATACGGATATGGGAATGGTAATATATTTGTGTGTATTTAACCAATGAGCACTATTATTTAAACAAATAACCACGTTATTGGGTCTGAATTTGTGTCTTGGCAACCAATCACTACGTAGGTTGTTGTAGAAACAACTGTGAACCTAAAACATTACCGGAGTTTGGTCCCAGAAGTGGAGAGCATTGTCTAATGATTGCTGAATCTTTTAATGGCTTGTAGTAGTATGCATGTATTGTGTATTTTACGAGTTACTACATGTTCGTGAGAGTGTCTTGAGTATGAAGCTGATTCATGACCTGGAGCTTGCCCCTGAGCGACCCACGTGAAGCCGCGGCGTCTGCAAGGTTGCGTTCCTCAGGCGACTGCTTGCTTTGGGCGTGGCTTTCACAATTACTATACTCGGTTAGAAAATCTTCCCATAGACAATAAAATCAGATTTTTAATTACAAAACAAAATCATCCAGTACACATAGGAAGAGTGTTAAAGTTCATTCAGTGATATATTCCCTGGAAAGGTATTTAATGTATCTCCTCAACATAGGCCTCCAATTGCTTAAATTAAACTGTTGAATTTAAAAATCGTTTTGTGTGTTCTTTCAGGATCAATAGCATTACATTACAATGGTAAAGATGATTTTTGGACATTCCATTGGCTGTGGTTGGAAATTATAAAGTATCCGTGCTAAATAAACACTGTGCCAAGCAAAGGTAGAAAATGACGTAAAATAAATTGAGACCCTTAAATATTGAATATTTCCAAAAAGGGACGATAACTGTCAGAAACGAACGTTTAAAAAAAGGGAGGCGTAGAAATGAATGAAAGAAGATACGCCCAGCGTTTGGAACACTGGGAAACACTGCCAGCCTTCCGATAAAGGGTGGATATAGAGCTAAAAAAATAACTACGATTTTTTCGCATCAAAATTTCAGACACGATTGCTTGTTTTCATTTCCAGGACTCTTTTCACTCTCGGATGTTTTTATAACGTTTAATTTTATTTCTTGTTGGCCAACTTGCTTTAAATAAAATAAATGGCTGAAATTCGTATTTTACTACATCTTTATATAAGTGTATGTGTGTGTTAAATTTTTAAAAATATTTTTGGGTCACATTCTCGTGTTAGTCTAGTGGATTAGTAAAGGCAATCGCCCACGGGTAGACTTGAACCTTGACCAGAGGAAAGTGAGTCTGACTCTTTAACCACTCCGGTATACTGACATAGTTTGCAGCTACTTTTTGTTATATAATGTAATTGTAATGGGGTTAATTGAGGGACAATGGAGTTTGAAGAAAATTGTCAAAACAATGATAAGCTACACAGACTTTCTTACGTATATTAAAATATATGAAAAATAGCATCAAGATAACTTCTACAAACCACATCAATAATCTTCTGAAATTACGAATTGCACCGCTTCCGTTGACTCGCCTGAAAATTTATTAAATTCAAGCATTGTTTCAGATTTGTTGAACTTCTAGATCCTCTTTGAATTGCTTGACCTAACTCAAATATGGAGTCCATATACTTATCACTTTCAGGTTCTATTCCACATTTAAGAAATTTTGAGTTCCAAAAATTGTTGGATCAAGGGCCATGTTTCAAAATTTTGAACTGTTAATTTTTTTATAAACACCACCAAATAAAACTCCATTGCCAATTTGAGCAAATTGATTTGAGATGTTCATAAAAAAGTGCACTCGTTTCTTGAAGATGAATTATGTATAATCAAAAAAAGTGTTGTTTTTAAATGTGACTTTTTACTGAAGAAAAACCATTCTGTTTTTAAGAAAAATAAAAGTATTTGGATTCGGTCATTTCTATTTGAATTCTACGGCGCATTTTTTTCCCTAGAAATATGCGTTTGAGTATCTGCAAACGTTACGGCGAGTTACCGTCAGATCATTAAGCATATTGAGTGTCATGCCCTATTCCATCGCAAACGCGATGCTTGATTCCACTGTTTTAATGCCATGCCATTAGTATCTTCTCGGTTGATACTTAATTTTACGTAACTTTTATTTACGGGTTTTGAAATTTTATTTCCAACTTAAGGCCTTCCTTTTTAAGGCATATTATTCGTCTAATCATTCACATACCCGAAATGTAGTAACTCTGATGTAAAAATCTGACAAAAGGTTTATATTATATCGGAATCATATATATTAAAAATGATTAAGATAGCCAATTTGTCATAATCTGTTTAATAAAATAAAATAAGTTTTGCAACATCGCCAGATGAGCAAATACACTAAATTTGCGTACTCAAGCCCTGAATTTTGAAATTAAAAAATATATGGAATAATAGAAAATATTTTGTCATACGTATTACGTACTAATTTTTAAAGTTGTGGGCCTTGCGTAACTAAATTTAGCCAAAATGGGGTCCCGAATCATTTGTACGTCAAACGTTTACAGTTTATTCTGATTCACTTTGAAGTCCGTTCGTTACTTATAAGCGACTGTCGCTCGAAATCTGTCAAACAAATTTACTGGCAGTTAGTCCAAGAATAGTTACTGGGTCCGCAATATCTTTTACAAGAACAATGCGAGCTGCTACTAGTCAGATTTGTGTTTCGCGTCCAGCTAATATTGGTGGCGACTGGAAGTAGTCATTACTACAACATCTGTGGATATTTATGACTAAATGTGTGCAAATAATATATATATATATATATATATATTGCTCTTAATGTAGTATTATTACGCGTTTCTAGCTATAAAGAAATGCAATTTATATATATTTTCAATAAAACACTTCTCTTTCGAAGTAACTGTCAATTCCAAATATTGTTTATGTTACGATTCTTAAGTCATTGTAATGTGGAATTTTTTTAAAAAAATTATTAAATAATATATTTTTTATTTATGTTTATAGTCGCATCCACAACAGGGTCATTAGCGACTTTCTCTTTAGGTACCTAATTTTCCTTTTCTATGTTGGGTATACTCAGTCAAGCCCTTGCCAGAAATCGAACCCGAGACCCTTGTAATGTGAGTCTGTTACACTAGCTACTAGACCACAGATCATAATTTAAATGTAGAAGAAAGCTCATTTTCCTATTCCTATCTTTCATCTAAATTTAGCTTACGCTCTTTACCTGAGCTTCAATTGAAGCATTTATACTCACTTTGACCAAATAAATTTTTATCTAGTCACAGGTATATAGGCTATTAATAATTTCATTTGAAATATAAAACTATATTATTAGTCCGGAACATGAGTAACAAATATTTCCTTAACTAAATCCAATATATCCTCTAAACTAACAAAAAAAACAGTTTTCAACGCTTCTATCGTTAAACGATTCTTCTTTCTCGCAACAGTGTGCTATTCACTGAGTTAAGCCCATTAACGTTTTTTATTTTAACAACACTGAAGTATAAAAAAAATATGTTATTCTCAGGAGACAATTTTTAGTCCCAACATCGGACGCAGAAATTTTTTGACTAGTATATAAATGTGTGTAAACATACCAAAATTTTCTGTTTGACGTTATAACCCCGTAATTTTATGTTAATTATTAGATTATATGACTATATGATTATATAACTTTTAACTGTATTGAACGATTTTTTACAAAAATGTTCTGAATATGAAACTGCCGGTGGGAAACGACAATTGCTTTCCAACATTGAAATAAATGGTTCGTGTTGTTTCGTGGGACTGATAAAGAAATATGGGTCTATATACTGAAGAAATAACCAAAAATGTTAGCCTTAGTAAATTTAATAAAATATAAATTTTAATAAAACGTTTCATAAATTTATTACTAACTGCGAGCTACAAAGTTTGTCCTAAAGCGTTAATTAGATTCCCGTGATATTTTATTATATTAAGCGGTGTTCCCCTCGGAGAATATTTCTGGCGATATTTTGAAAATTTAAGTTCCTTCCTTCCTCCCTTTAAGGCCAAAAAAGGTCCTACTCTAAAGCCCTTGCAAATAGATAGGTTATGCCCTCACATAACCTGTCAAACGACATAATTAAGCTGCAGTAGAGCGTTAAATAATGCGTAATTTAAACTAATAATTTAATTATGTAATTATTCTTTTAAATTATTTAATAAATGATTCATAGTAATATACATTGGCATTGTTTTGAGTGACTGATAAAGAAATTGGGGCTATATAATGAAGAAATTGCCAAAAAAGTTAGTTTTATTAAATTCAACCAAATATAGCTGATTTTGTTAAATAAATTTTAAGAATACATTTTACGAATTTATTTCTGTAGTCTGTAACCTTCTCGGTTATTCTTTGTGTTTAATTTTTCATTTTCTAGACTTATCCAGGGGCTTCCCTATAACTCCCTCTTCGTGAAATCTGATTTTAGGAATTTCAATCTTTACTTTTCTTCACGATTCACTTCTTCAGTGGTTTACGTTTTTAATACACGAAGAAGATGTAGCTAACAGCTTCAGGATCGCACAGTAAGTGCAGCAAAGTGGTGGAAGTGGGCCGTCTGTCCAAGGTTAGGGGATTGCGTCACCGTGACATTTGGAACACCAACATTGCACCTCACTCTCGCCGCGCCGTCTGGGAATGACGTCATCTCCATGCCCCACGGAGATTTAATTCCAGCATGTTGGTCCAGATACTAATTTACATATCCACAATTCATTTGTCACGCCACATAACGCTGGCAGTTCTTAGTCGTCCATGTCAAACCTGTTCGCTCAAAATTAATTAAGAAATTTACCTCATATATCGGATGTGTATTTCACCAGTTAACATTCATCAATGCTTTGTTTGAGAAACTCTTACGATGCTGTAGCTCGCATCCGTTTCTTACATTTTAATGGATAACTCTGGGACCAAACTAGGCTACCTTGCTTTTATATTCCCTTCCTGTTATTAAAGGCGAGTTTCCTGTTTCAGGATTACCTTCACGTAGCCTGTTAACCAGAAAAATAATTAATGCGATAATCTAACAATAAACAAATAGACATACTTAACCTCCCAAGTTAGTACATTTTTGTGATAAACAATAAAATTTTTTTACACTTTTAACTCAATTGTGCCCAGAATTAACACCATAAATAACAATATGTAAGAGACCATAAATAACACAGAAATCTGTACACTATAAAGAAACAACTCTGTTTAACAAGGCTCCCCCCACTCATTAAACATCTCCGAAATGAACCAAACAAATTTAAAACTGAACTAGCTAATCCTGTTCTGTAAAAGGATTTATAGATCTATGTAATTATTATAATTACAACATGGGCCACCAGATATAACTTTATCCTACTAATCTATACCAATAAATAAAATTGAACAGTCTTTCTGTCTGTCTCACTGCCCATATGTTTGTCTCTTATAGGTCCCGAAACGGGTTAACGGATTTCTACGAAAATTTAAGGGTTTAAACCCAGGAAATTTAACTTAAATATTTGTGCATATTTCAATTCCGTAATGATATTAATATAATATAAATATTATTTCTAGGGGATGGTTTCTGCGTTTACGCGCGTCGAAGTCTCCAAAAGTGAATGCGGGTTGCTTATGCTCTTGATCTGTTTATGCTACTAAACGGCTCAACGGATTTAAATGAAAATTTCAGGGATTGAAACAGACATATTAACTTACATTTTCGTGCGTGTTTAATTTCGATATCTTGCAGAGTTCCGAAGATATTAATGTAAATATTTATAAATCCATTGAATTGCAGCGCAAAATTCCTGTTAGGCGTTCCTATACCATTCATCCTACTGTGGTATTATAAGTGTAAATTTGACAGCATGAGAGAGAGTTCCAGCATTCTCACTCCATCTATTGTTGCAAACATATGAAAGCAGGACCTGTTGAAAACAAATTGCGATTTATAATGTTTTCATAAATAAATTACACTGTACTTTCTTTTTTAGGGTAAAATAAAAAGAGCTGTTTCCGCGCGAACGAACTCGCAACTAATGTATTAAACTTATGTAAAGCTATTTGACTCATTACATATTCTCGAAGCATAGTTTCATTGAATGATCTACGGTGTATGACTGTTGTGTTAGACTAATATTTAATACATTTTTCAAAAGAATTAACCGAAATTGTAAATGTGAATCATAAATGAGACCCATTTATAGCGTGTTACTAAATAATTAATGTCTTACAACTAAATATATCCACCATGCTAACCATATACATTTAAAATTAGACTCTTAACCTATACTTGTAAAGTATTATTTGAAACTAATTTAAACCACGGTCGCTAGTTATAAAGTATTATTTGTTATTTAATTTAAATATTCTGTGTAAACTTTTACTTTTAGTCATTACTGTTTGCAATTTGATTAATTGGTCCACATACTTTACTAAAAATTTTAATCGTAATTTAATAAAATAGTTTACAACCTGAAGTTTAAGGATTTAAATTTGCTGCTTTTGTCGATAAAATATGGAAGTCTAAAATTTCTATCTCACGCGTTCAAAGCAGTAGAATTTATCTTGGAAGAGATTGAAAATCTATTTTTTTTCTGTTTTTTGCTGAATCTTATTCTAAATCTTGTATATGGCCCGATAACTCTGTTTACTCCCGTCATTCGCGCATTCAGTTGAGACGTTATTTACACTTGTATTCCATTCTCTTTAGTTTTATGCCTAGAAATATTTAACAAGTCCATAGGGATTTCTCTTCAAGACTTCTCCGACATTACGCGTATATTTATATAGAGGCATGACTTGATGAATATTATGCAAATAATTTCTTTGGCAACGTAATTTCATACTAAAATCCCTCTTCCGCTTATGGTTATGAATTGCGTGTGTCATATACTTACAGATATTAATGAATTTTATGTGTTAAATGTACGGAATACGAAGAATGGTATGTTAATACGTAGTTCTTAGAAGAAATCCTTCCTAGAATAAAACTCAACGTATGGTAACATTGCAAGTAACAATGCAAAATGATTGCTCATTTTTCGTTCAGACACTGGCGGTAGACATCTTTTGTCACACTCAACCATTAATTGTGCATAAGTTGCCGCCAGTGAAATGGTGGGCGCAAACATCTGCAATTGCGTCAAGTGACAAGCTACATTAGCACTTAGCAATGTTCACGAAATGAACGCTGATGAATGGTTGCCCACTTGTTAGTGATGGCGTCAGCGACCATAAAGATGCTTCTCGACAAATCGTCGCGAGATCCTCTTTTCAAAGAATGAGAGAATATTCTGCTGATTAAGCTCAAGAACACTTCAGAAGATTTACCCTAGCAGACACAAACCATAAGTCATAATATTTTGTTGCCTAGGAAACAATCGCAATTGGCAAATGGCTGACTTTCTTTTCCTCACGACGGAAGGTTATTCCCCATTGATATTAGGGAAATTATGTCAGTCTACTTTTCTACAACAAAACAAACTTTATCAGACAGTTAATGAAAGACAGCCTGAGATCTAAATATCATTAAAATGGTTGTGGATCAGGTTTTCATTTACTTATTTTGAAGGTGTATAAGAAAGAAGAGGAAGGATAGCGTATGGGGCGTGATGTTGGAGGGAATAAAACCAAAAAATAGGATGAAAAACCTTTAGAAGTTTCGAATAGTTAAAAAGATCACTTTCGTTTTGAAGTGAGTTAGTCATTGGAAAGGATTGAAGGCAAAGCGTAGGTTTTCTGAGCTTATTAAAGGCCTTGAGAAATAGCTACATTTTGATTTCCATTTTACACTTTACATTTATTCTGTACTTTAAAACATTTTGGAGGCAAGAAGTTATTAACAAGAGAATGAAATAATTAGTCGACATGACAATGTCTTTTTACATTAATTTGCCTACGTAAAAGCTATAATTTACTAAAATCAGTTTTAAGTCATTATCAATTCGTATGATTTTAATTATGATTTAGTAACGTAATTTTTCTTGCTTAATATAGTTAATTTAATTTATGTTGGTCAATATAACCATTGAATTAGATCTGTTGAGAATTTGTAGATCCCTTAACTGATTCTTACTTGAGCGTCGGTTTACTTTATCTGACGTTATTATATCTTTGAATGTGTCTAAATTGTATTGTTAATGAGGGGTTACGTTTTTCAGTACACAAACGCGTCCTCCAGTTATTATATACTTATTATATTTCAACATGCAACCTTTAGCAGAGCATAGTGCGTCGAGGAAGAGTACTTAGAACATTGCGTAGACTCTAGAGTCTAGATAACTATGTAGCTTAAGATTTGTAATGTGGAAATTAATGGTTAGGTTTTAAATACTAGTTTTATTTGTAAGAACACTGATACTGTTATAAAAATTACGTAACCTTTGACACATGATTTGGGATTAAATACTCTCAAATTTTCTCGCTATTGGCATATGAAAAAAAAACTAATCGTTTATTCAACCGACAATTTACGCGAGAATAAATTATGAATGACAATTGATATGTAGTAGTATGCAAAATAGATTCATACAAACGTAATTTCAGTTTCAAAATCACATCGGAGGTCAAGAAGTGGGCACGCTGCGGTCGACTGAGTAAGCCTACGAGTATTTATACTTCCGCTGCAGGTGTTGCTCACTGTATTTCAGACACGTTGGTTGTAACGAAGGGATGCTGTGCAGTCCAATGAATATTGCAGCAGGCATTGTTGTTCTCGGCGTCCTGGATAATACTACGTCCTTAATCATCAATTCACTCACAATTTCATCTCATCACTATTTTCATCATTATACTATTATTATGTGATGTATCCCCCTCATCCCCCCCCACCCCCCCCGCTTCGAATACAACTATTACTTCTCATATTTTATCTTATATTAAATAAACCCCCCCCAATAATACAATTCTTAAATAAACCCCCTACCCCCCTAGCTGTCCTCACTCACCCCTGTGATAAAACTCGCACTGACCGACATCAAGCCCCTCTCGCATCTCTCACTCGCTCTCTCCTCACCCCTCTAATCAATCACCAAAAACTTCAGGTCGTTATAATCAACCCCACAGCCACTCTACACGTCATATCCACAAATGATGTATATTTTCCTGTAAGGCACCCCACTCATAGACCAATCATAAATAATGCCCCGCACATAAGATATACGAATTTATGACTGGTATATAAATAAGGGATGGGATATCCACGATCAGTTGTTGAGGGAACGCACCAAAAGTATTTACCTGAAGGATTATCCGTGTGCCCTGCGCCCAATAATACGAGCCTTCCTACTTCCTTTTCTGTTTGAAATAGGTATGACCTCCAACGTTTTCATGAACACCATACCTAGTAGAAAAGCATAGAAAATTAGTTAAAAAGAAAGAGACCCACTACTTTCGCTGTATAATGATATGTGCCTTCACAGACCACAGATTGGAACCGTAGTGTATATCACATATTCACAGAATTTTACCAGATCAACATGGCCCAGCCATTACTCCAGAAATCATAAACTCACTTTCGCTGCTCCTCAATCGTAAGCAATAATGGCCCTACGCCTCGCCCGAGAAAACTAAGGTACTTACAGCTCTTTGTGCGTTCTTCTTTCCTTTTGTCTACTCTATCCGCGCCAATCTCTCTCACAAATATATTTTTTCCCAGAGATATTCTTCCCACATCATCAAGACAAATTAAAAAGCTGCATCCTCTCTCTCGTTGCATCACTCCAGCTAAAATAAACAAGATTCATCAGTTAATCACGTACTCTCGCAACTTGTCATCCTCTATTGGTCTCTGTAGTATCCAGTTCTTTCAGTGTTCAAAGCTCGACCATTTTGTCTGTAGTAGCTAAATTCCTTCAATCGCCCAACCAAATATCTGTGATGCTAACATTATTTACCACAATGCGTGCAATGACCCGTTGTTCAATAAGAGCTATTGTACTGAAGTGGGTCACATTCAAAACCTGTTTAGAGATAAATTGGCTGTGCTAAAACACATCCATCAGCACTAGTAGTTCGAGATTCACAGACTCTTTTGCTGTCTACTTTAGCGCTCCAACAGTGCAGCATAGGTTCCTCTTTATCAGTAAACTATGAAAGAAAAATAATTTGTATCTGCCAAGCATCTTTGTCATACCAAACAAGCCGAGTGCACTGTCATAGATGGCATGAGTGTTCGATGAGCTCGAGCTATTATCTAGGGCCGTTCCTGTACTATAGAAGTGCGTATGAGATTCTCCATACGAGAGCTATGAAATGGACCGTCCTGCTTAGGTCACGGTACGTCGGATCCACAGATGATAGAGCTATGGAATCGCCTCTCCGAGACCTCGTTTGCACTAGTCACACTACAGTGTAGTTAGCCTTTCTGTCCAACGTCTGTACCATACTAACCTACATTAACGAGACACGAAATATTGTGTCTATTCATGATAGCAGACTACCATCGATAACAATACTCGCACAAATCTATATTTTACTTTTGAGTACGATATTATTATAATGTGATCATTCACAGTACTATTTACTCTGAGTTAGAGTATTTCAGACATTCTATATATTAATAACAGTGTCCGGATCGATCTACCGATGCTGAAGTTCAGTTAGATCCTTAAGCTATACGTGATGGGAAACGTCAAACTCTCACACGTTCGTGGACGTACTAATAGATAGTAGATGTTTACATATCAGAACCCTCCATATCTGTCTACGGTACTGTAATGAAGAGTGCATTCATTATGAACTCGCTCTAGATAGTCCTCGGTATTCGCCAGAGGGCCCAGAAGACTATGATAACTAGCAGAATTCTGACACTCAGATAGATCTACAAGAGGATGATCTCTGAGTGAATCTAGTCTATGCTTCGATCACTGTAATCTTGTGGATAGTTTGGTCATGGATTCTCATGTCTATGAGACCGAAATGACTTGTCTAGTTCACGTGGAAGGTCGTCGGCTCGTAGATCTGATCTGTGGTGTAATGAAATCGTGAAAAGTATGCTCTGTGTTGCTCGTCCTCTGCAGATACTTTGTCTGAGAGATAGATCATTCTAGTTGTGTTTCATTTTAGCTATCGCGGATTTGTGTACAAGCTCGCCATAACATACAGGTCTTCTTATTGACATCAGGTACAGTTATGAACCGCTCGATAAGCTGTAACTGTTGATCTTTATAGCTCTCATCTCGAGAAACAGCGTAATAACTCACTCTCGCTGACTTACTTAAATTATATACCGAGTTGTCAAGGAATCTAACTCGCTCCCGTTGACACTATTGGGTTGTCGTGAGGTCCTTGCCCATGTGCTCCAGAAAGTGTAACTAGATCAAAGTAATATTCTCGTTCACCCGCTTATACGTTGTCCATGAAATGACTATATGTGTCTAAAACTAACTTCCCAACAACTAATAAGATCACCTAAATAATAATTCTTTTGTCTCGATCGCCCGCCAGTTTATTTCTGCACTTTTAAAATCACACTTACGTGCTTCAATCTATGGAAGGTGAAGATTAGTTGCAAAGTAACTCACAGAGATGAACACGCTCAGAGCCACTGCGACAATATATATACTCCATGTACCACTGTGAATGTTTATATGCTAAAACCCATATGCCCAAGAAGTACAGTTGTGTACCATAGTGCTCACTTCGAGTAGTAGAGAAGGATAATCCCCGCTTTAGAGTGAGGGTCTTCCTCAAACAATCTTCTGGCCTCTAGCACAGACCTTTAATCACCAAGCACCTCTTATATACTATTCTCTCTCACCACAAAGAGGGAGACGCCCTGAGAGAGGTCCGCTAACTACGAGCCCCCCACGTGTCATGCTTGACCTATTATATCTCTGCTCTAATCATCCCCATACACGCACTACAACACCGAGCGGGCGACCTAATTATCACTCGCATAGAGAGAGGAACCGATCGGCAACTATGAACTACATAAGACACGAGGATATATCGATAGAACGCAGGTGTATCTCCGGCCAAATAGACTACCGCCACCAAGGCCGGGACAACTAGCTTATCCACTTGACGTACTCCACAACTCGATTTCACCTCGCGATAGTAACGCAACCGATTCGATACCGCGGATAAAACACCTTCTAGCTCATACAATCAAATCTCGCAGCAATCAGGTCATATCCGGGCCCTCTCCCTTTGCAAGAAGTCAAACTACAGTTTTCACACGACACCCCATTACCGCTAATGGACACGACCGAGAATTGAACAACGTTTCGCATACCCGTAGACGAGGGCCGCAGCACGTCCCTTCTCACTGCTTCTCCCCGTCGCGCTCCTCACCCCCTCACAATAACATCTCCTTTCTAGGCACCCCGGCTACGTCGCGGCTCGGCGACCTCCCCGACCTTCACGGGGATTAGCTACGCTCAAACTCGTCACCCAGATACTCGCCTCAAGCGCTACCACTCGCGCCGACCAGTACACTCCCTCATCACTACTATAACATTTCCTCGTAAGGTGCCGCGGCATCCTCAAAGGTAAGCCCCGCAATCAATCTGGGGAGAAATACCAGCAAGAGAAACCTCTCAGAGGCATTTTTCTCCTCATTGACTTTCCTTTGAGGGGGGGGGGGGGTAACAGGCTACACGAGGGTGATCCTGGACCATGAATGGATTCTTCTCTATTCATTATTTAAGAACCCAGTAAAGGATTAGAATTTTAATAGTGAGACATCCAAATAGATGGATTTGTAGGTTTTGGACACCTTATACTTTAAGACCGTGCTGTAATATTTTGTTATAGACAAATTATTTTACATTGCTCATGACTCCTTTACAGATTGATTGGAAGTTTTGAATTATATCTTTGAACTGATGATCTCTAATCCCTGAAGACGGACAGAGAGTTTTACTGTTCGATTTGTGTTTTTATTTCGATACTCCGATTTTAACACAATCTTCCTCCGTTCCCAATGTTTTTTTCTTTTTCTTGTCGTTTCATAAATTTCTTTTAAATCAAACAATGGAAATCACGTCCAATACGACCAAATCCACTATGCTCAAAAATGTTTTAATTCACTTATTTCCTCATAATTCAGTGCATCGTAATTTAATAGAGTGATGAACGAACGCCTCATTATAAATGAAAAATGATCATGAACCAATATACAGTCTTTTTGATATGTGAAAAGCGATTAAAAATAAGAAGAGTGCGTCGTAACAATAAGATGTGATTATTGACTTGTCTTCTCACGATATGAGAGCATGTACTTGAGTACTTCACAAGATGGCCAAGACTTTGGACAATGGCTGCCGCCCAACTTGTCCATCCAAGGCCGACGGGCTCCATTGCATCCCGTTCAACTCCCAAAGAAAGACACTTCTTCACCAAAAGCGCCCAGGCACGATATTAGAAATCTTGAACAACAAGGTTTACTTATCTCTAAAGTGGATTGCAGAGAATAAATGCGTGGATTGTTAATTTAAACAGAGGCGGTGTTTAAGTTAGCAACATGCATGGATGTTTTCTAATTATTGAAATTACGCATAAAATTAGGTAAAACGGGGAATCATAAGTTAAATTATAATATTAAAGGAAAAGTATTGTTTTCAAATATTTTCATAGAACTTATAGCAGTTTTATAAGCACACTCTAAACTTGAAACTCAGGAAGGACTTAAATTTACGCACATTATACAAAGCAAAGACAGAATTAACGAAAACATTTCTCGGTCATGAAAGCCCAGCATTAACCGTGTAGTAAGAAACGTGTCTATATTAGCGTATGTTGTCCTATTTAGGGACGTGACGAACAGCAACTTGCAAGACGTGACACGAGGAAGATGTCCGCTTCGGCCAGGACGTGAGCAACAGTGACGCATAAATTCACGAGAATTCCTTAAGATAGCACAGTCATATCAAATAATTACCCATCATTTAGATAACTCCGGGGAAAAACGAAATATTTGCTGACACAAGAAACGGGAAATCTCAAATCATTGATAAATGAACTCGTGAACATCGTCACATAATTTTCAGTCAACATATCCAAAGATAAAAACGAGAAAAATAAGTGAAAATAAAGTTAATAGTTATAAATTTTATTCGACGCCCTCAAGATAGCTTCCACAATTATTTTTAATTCAAATGATTCTTCTGTCTTTTACTTGAAAGAACCACCAACGTGTAATTATTATAATTTTATAAGATTACAAGTATTTAGTCATTACGTGAGCGATAGCGAGGTGGAGATTCAACTGAACCTTAAAGGGTAGTCGCAGAAGTACCCGACCTAACAAAGAAAACATAAAAAAACGGGGAAAATATTTAAATTCCTCGACGTATTTTCCTTTCAGCTCAATACGCTTTCCCCAGCGATGTTCAATAGTTTCGATACCATTTATATAGTGAGAATCATCAAGTTCCTCAAAATAGCAACCAACTGCAGACTCCACCTCTTCATTTTCAGCAAATCTTTTAGCAGGTTTTTAAAGAAAAAATCATCAAAAAGAGTGCGTGGGGAAGCATTTCCAACTTTATATGATTGATTTTGGCTATCCCGATTATGTATTGGTCCATTGTCGTGATGAAACAACACTTTATCTTTCTCTTTCTCGATTTCACCACTCTAAATCTGCAATAACTACACATTAAAATAGCCGTTTATTATTTTTCCCTTTTAAACATTATCGTTTAAATCATTCCAGCAGATGCTAAAAAACACGCTACGACCTGGCAGCGGATGGAACTGTCTTCGCCTTCTTTGGAGCCGACTTTCTCCTTTCAGCCCATTGATTTACTGTTATTCGTCTCCGGTTAATGGAACCATGTTTCATCCGTGGTTATGAATCGACGCGAGCCTGTTTTTGTTCCATTGAAGGCAATCGTGGCACCCATCTTGCGTAAATCATTCTCGTGTCCACGTTTTCAGACAGTAAGCGATATACAACACTTTTTTGGAATGCATACTTTGTCACGTAGCGCACTTCAGTCGACGGTCATTCTGTGAATTTTCGTCACCACTTCTGCCGTGATGATTTCATTTTGTCAACCACTCCAATTTTCTACCTGGCTGCTCGTAAGGCCCTGTTTAAAATTCTACCACACAATTTTTTTAAATTGTTAACGAAGGAGTAGATTCCCACAGAGTAAAATGTAGTTGACCTTTTCACTGGCAGCGTTCACTATTTAAGGTTGACAATAAAACTTCAAACACTGTGGCGTCTTCAAACTTAATCTTTATAGTGTTGGTAATTGGCACTTTAGACCCGTTTTGTTTTGCAAGCAACTAGCCGCCCTTACGTTAAGTCAAGTACTTCCGGAACTACCCTCGGAGATATATATATGTAACAGATAAATGGAAATGGAGTTATACCTCGGTAGGTAGGTTATTTTCTGAGGATATAAGTCGTCTTTGGACGAATGTTCCAGCTAGAAAACTATTGCTGTAGATATTTATATCATACCACTATTTCCAAAACCACATAAAGAAATACTGGGCATCCGGTGTTACAGGTATATAATATTCTTAATTTATTTTAAAGTGTAAAAAATTGGTCATATTCAGAGATATATATTAAATTATGTCTATAAACTGTCGATGGCTGTGTCGCGTTGCCTGTCAGACATATCCCATGAATCACGTAATTTATTAAAAATTAAATTCGCGCTTTTGATGACCATAGAGAGATAACCTCGTCTGTGCGAGTCGAGTGAAGAGCGTCGCTGTGGCGCGCGTGACCTTGGAGGACGGCCAAGTGCAGAGATTACAAACTCGATCTCACTTTCTCCGGCGCAGCCTTTTACGCACCACGTTCTCTAGTCACCAATAAATTTTATAAATCTGGTTATTCGAGTTTTATTTATTATACGATTACAATAGAATTGCTAAAACTGGATATTTAATAATTAGTACTGTTTTTCTACAAGAAAATAATATTAAAAATATACGTTAACTATAAATGGCTGTGTATTTATTTAGGAACAGCTCCAAGACAATTAAATGAACTTCGTAGAAAAAACAAAAATAAATATTAAAATTATATAAACAAATTAAACGTCCGATGAATTAATAATACAGGACCCGATCTTAATTTGCAGACAATTTATGCATGACCAGCTACTATAAATATTTTTAAAAAACTCTAGGCGTTTCGATACTACGTTTATACGTTGCCAGTTAAAGACGCAAAGCTGCGTCAAAACGTCCCCCTTTTTTAAGAAAAAAGTGTTATTGCTTCTTTTACTTAAGCTGTCTGCCATTTATGGTCTTCTTCTTTATTATAAGTATGAAAATTATAACATTCAGACTTCAAGTTTCCGAACGCACCAATGACGTTAAAATGATTCATGTTCCTGGCGAGATGATTTTTGGGTTTATGGTTTGATGTACCAAAATTATGCTTCAGATTATGTCAAAATATCAATACTTTTACTCCCTCTTACACCTTCATGTTCATTCACTCTAAGGCTCTTTTCTTCCTACATATTCACTGCACCTCTTCACTGACATATCGTGAATTTCTATGTTTATCTTTCTTATAAAATGCAAAGGTCAACGAACGCTGTGACTATTTTTTCTGTAATTATTTCCGTGTTAATTTATAATTACGCTATCACTCTTACCTAGGTGGGTATTTCCGAAGAGCGTCTGGGACGCTTTTAGAGTAGTTTCAACGTTACCTACTGGATAAAAGAAAGACTGATTGGAAATTCCGAAAATCCCGCAGACTTTCATGTTTACAGAGCACATGTGGAATAAATAGTTCTTCCGCCAGAATAATGTAAACTAACAATTAAAAAGCTGTTTGCAGACAGTAGCATTCGATCGACTAATTTTCTTATTACGGAATAAACTATAGTACAACCCAACCAAGGGTCTTATACATTTTCTTACTGGTCATGGTCCATACGAACAATATCTGGGAAGAATAAATAGCAGACCAGACAATCTATGTGCCTGTGGAGAGATAGGAACACCGGAAAACGCCATACTGGAATGCCCCAATTATGAGGTAGACAAGACAATAAGAGAAACCTTAAGAAAAGAAAGTCTATGGGAAATAATAAGAAACCCACCACTCACCGCGGCTCTAGAAAATTTGACAAACCTGATATCCGCTTTAGAACTGACTAAATACAGGACTAAAAATATAGAAACTTAAATATTACATCATAAGACTTAATATACTCATCATCGGACCGGACATTCAAATCCAGGAACCGGATGAGTATAAGGACCAAAATATAGACATCACAACATAATATAAATTATAGTAATAGGAAGATTATTCAAGTAATTATCTTAAACAAATTACATAACTCTGCTAATACAAATACAGTCATAAATAATTAGAGTATAAAATTAGTAAAAAAAATTTGAACCTAAAACTACTCGACCAACGCGTCATGGAGATCCGGAAACGTGGGTCGTAACCGGAAAACCGGAGATGTTTCACAAACAAAATGTATAAATGTTGAAAGGATGAGGAGACAAAGAAATTAAGAATTCTCTCCTTCAGTCTCTCAACCACGAAAATAATATAATAATAAAACTAGTGTAACAGATGATGGATGATCTTACATGCTAAAACAAATTTAAATATACGCATATAATTTATAATTGTATTCATACATATTTATATCTATGTAAAAAAAATGTACCAACATTTTATAATTGTATTCATACATATTTATATCTATGTAAAAAAAATGTACCAACAAAAGAAAAATATTGTTAAACAGACCTGTTATTGAATCTAGAAAACAGGTCAAGTAAAATTATTATCAATAAAAAAAAGTACAAGTGTATGAATTTTTGAATTCCTTTTTAGATTATGCTCAAATCTTTTTCTAATATTTGCATTGAATATAAACCTGTCTTTCATCCTTAGATATACACTCCATTCTCCATGGAATAAGAAAGATAGAGAATGAGATTTGCGGTTTATTAGAATCATCGTAATACTTTGAGTATATCATTTCCATTCCATAATTCAGCGTCATTGGAAATTGGAAGTGTGTTTTTGTCAGTAGCGAATCCAGAGAATTATTTTGGGAAGGGGGAGGAGGACAATATTTGATTTTATAATAATTTCAGTCTATTTTATTATACATCTGTTACTTTGTATTACATATTTAACAGATAATAATGGTTTTTGAATAAAGACATATGTATTACTTTATTAGAAAAAATATCGTGTACACAATTCCACACCATTTAACAATGGTTGTCTGAAGATACAAATTTCTATTATTTGGTAAAGTCTGCATGAGGGATATAAAACTGTATGATTTATAAATTTAATGGATTAGAACCAAAGGGTTGTCCATGTAGTTACAATATAGGAATTATACCTGTAAAACAACGACCGCCATATACTGTTATTGTTCAGTACATTTTTAATTATTTTTGTATCTTCAACGAAGAAACGATGCGCTATATATAAATTTACTGAAAGAAATTTCGTAATACCTCAATTTTTAATTATAACTATAAGGGAAAAAATAAATTCATCCTGAATTAACGAAAGTTTTTTTTAATAATATCAATTACCCCGCAAAATGTATTATTTTTTAAAAAATTGCGTTACTTTCTTGGGAGGGGGAGAGTAACATTCCCCGTCCCCTTCCATAGATCCGCCAAGTCGTTTAGTTTATTGACTATCCATATATTGGTTTTGTAATTAATTTTCGAAAGAATCGTGTCCATATCTGAATTTAGAAACTTAAAATTGAATGCCTAGTCTGTCATTCACCGTGTCCGTTTTTCTCCCAACTCTGAAGGTGCAGCTATAATTGCGTCTTTTTTTCACGACTAAACCTTGTGTAATGAGCTTTCCCTGTCGTTCCATGGTCATGGAAGTGCGCCTCCGTGACGCAATTCTTTGAAGCTTCTCGTATTCCATGTCAAGGGCGCTCTGTCCGCATTTCTCCGTAAAACTTTCGCTCTGGATTGGTCATTTGGACCTGCCTCTGTCGGTCGCAACCCAAATCGCCTGGAATTCCTCGGATCACGAAACAGCGTGGTCGCTTAAGTCGCCGCAGAGAAGAAGAGGATATATTGTATCATTCGTGAGGAAACGGAGAAACCTGACGGCTTTTACTCTGTTTCAACCAATTCGTGTTCTGGGCTACATTATAAATGTAATGATTGCCATATGTACAGATCAGTGCCCTTAGCTAGTTTGCCATAAATTGAAATACTTTAAGTTATTAATTTTCAAAACAAATAAGACTCTAATTAAAACTTGAAACTATGATACTTTTATGTCATGAAGTGAGCATTAGAATCGGGAACTTTTTCAATTTACGATGATGCCCTCAAAACTGTGATTTAGTTATTAACATTACAGGTTTGAGGATAGCTAGTACAGTCTCAGTAAAGTTTTTTATCTCATTCAAATAACATATTAGTGAGCGTTAGACATATTTACCGAAACATCATGTATAGAATAACAAAGCATAACATTTATTATATAAACATGTATATTTTAATACATTATTTTCGTATATTAATAAATTTAGTTTGACATACCTTATGGTATGGAAATAAGTGTAATAAAGGTACGCACAATTATGTTTGGACGTAGATAAATATTTTGTTCTCGTATTCATCAGCCAACAATTAGAATTTTTTAGTGCAAAAATTCCTAGGGCTCATATATTTATTCAAATATGACTACTTTGCAATCATCATTGAAGTTTTTAGTTATTTGTCCGATGTAATTTTATACGGCATCTGTTTTTAGTAATCATGATCGATCACAAAGATTTGTGTACGAGGCAGACTCAGAAAGTAATAGTACTGTGACCATAACGTGCTATGTTTTAATGGTTCGTAGCACTGACGGAGATCTCCAGCCAGTGCGAGCATCGCAGGAACACGGTAGTACGTAAACTCACATTCTTGCGTTAAAGATGTCGATAAGAATCCCGTCGAACTTATTATGAGACCCTAAATAAACTCAAAAATAGCACAATAGGAGGGGAGTTCTGATCAGAGGAGTGTGCTTGTTCCACGACAACGCACGTCCTCATACATCATTAGCCACCAAAGCGCTCTTGGACTCATTGGGTTGGGATGTTTTCAGCTAACCTCTCTATTCCTGTGATAAGCGCTTTCCTTAAGGCATGCATGGGTGGAATTAAGTTTCCAACTTACGAGTAGTTGCAGAAAATGTGGGGGACGGAACTGGCGGAAGTGTTGATCGCGCAGGCCAATAGATAGCTCGATCACGGCTCACCACATGAATTGAAAGGGATGGCGTATGTGGAAAAATAGTCAACAAGTGTAATCGACAATATCCTCTAAATTTTTCAAACACACTTATTCTAAAAAAAAATATAAAATTCTGAACATGCCTCGTTACAAGCGGCCTTAGTTGTGACTGGAACTAATCTGCTTTTATGACATGAACGTTTTGTTTGAGGGTTTTACATGCTGCACGGAAAGCATACATACGGACTTCTGTAAAGGATCAATTTGGTTCGGAGATATAGATATCAGGAAATTAACTTCGGGAATAACCCCGAAGTTTTCATTCATGAGGTCCCATTGTAAGGTTATGTTAAACCTGTAGCATCTACTCTATTATGTATATTCTTCCGGTATCTTCTGCTAGGTTTCATACACTATAGTCCAGATCGAGATGATCTATGAATACCTCTCTAGAACTTCTGTACGTAACCATTAACCACATTGTTTCACCAGAATCTCGTTGGACAATAACACATTCTTGTGTTCTAGCTTCTGTCTTCAGTTCTTCTTTGTCCAGTATAACCCTAATTTGTCCTTATTTTCAATGGGTAACCAACGCTTTCCTGGCTGTCTGTACTATTATTGTTTTTATTCGTCGGTTCCCTTCGCTTATTAAATATTTTACATCGTACCACATTCTCATTATATTTTCTTACATTATTATATAAATTAATAATTGTATAGATGTGGGAAATTTAAATACGTTACTTTCAATACGCATTTATTTTAAGGTGTCAATCTTCAAATATCTGTGCTATCATTTTGTTGTACGTGTTTGAGAAGAGAAATTTGTAAAAATAATATTATAAAAATGAGATTTTTTCATCTAAAGAAATTTTGTGAATAGTTCTATTACCCGACACGACATACACTAGATCTGGAAATAGGTGGTGAAAACAATTTCGTAGAATTTCTTCATCGAGGACTACATCACGCACGGCTAAATATAGAATCCCTAACTTGATGGAAATATTTTCACTATGGGGCTGGGTGGTTTAAATGGGATTTCTAAATTTATACACAGGGGGGAAAGTGATAACATACATATGGTGACGCTAATCAGTATCTTCTCTCCGGTAAATTTCCAAGAGTAACTACAAAAACACTGACGTTTTGTCGCATGGAAGAATATGGTTCTGTTCTTGTTCAAATTTAATTGAATATTCATTTACATTTAATGCAGCAGCAATGATATGTGATAAAAATATAACGATGTACACAAACCTGCTTGAAAATACAACGAGAGTTGTATGGTAAAGAGAACAGAGTAAGTTAATTGGCGGTAGACTGTGGAAGAATAACAGGATAGTTCATATAGAGTGGTATGATCGATGTTCCGTCATTGATGTTAAGATTACAGTTCCTTTTACTATCATTTCGTTATTTCGACTCTTGTTATAATGAAAACTACGAAATGCGGCGAGTGAAAATATCTACCACACATGCCAATCGAACCCCGGGGGTCCCCGGCAAAACTTTACACCCAAAACGTCTGGGATTTGAACGTAGTCAGGCATAGTGTGTGTCAGTATTGAACTCATCGACTCACACAACCGTGGATTCAACACCACCATCTGTTGTTTTCGTATTATTACTTGTTCATACTCCTTACAGCTCGCGAGATTCTACATGGCTATTTACATGCGCAGTAGGGAAGGAGAACGGGAGTATTGTCGTTTGAGGAGGTACTATCCTTCCAAGAAAAGCTACTATCATTGTTAAGAACTACTTGTCTTCATACTAACGGGATATGGGGACTGCGGCGACATCTTTTTAACACACGCTATACTTACATTTTAAAGATGCGTTTCTTGACGTACTAAATATCCTGAACTGACAGCTATATATTTCCAAACGCTAATATTTTCAGAATTTCTTTTACACTACCAACTTATTTGAACAAAAATCGGAGTAAAAGTGAGCTGATGTCTACTCTCACTACAACATGGGCGAAGTTATCCTTTTGACACACGACTAGCTAATTCTTCTGAACTGTACATCACTTCTCCTTTTCGCAAGACGTTATTGTTAGCCTTATACTAGGTCTAGAGCGACACTACTAGTCTTAGAGATATTTGACTTTCTCGCATGATATTTTAATGACCCCAACATCCATAGTGTATATATGTATGTTAAAAATATATATACTTGCATTTTAGAATCCCCAGTTATGGGTAAACAACTTTTTCCGATATTTTTAGTAAAATATATTAATAATTTGTTACCTGTAGAATAAATAACTAACACATTTGAGATAATTGCTCATATAAAATTCCGTTATAACGTTACGAGAGGCGGTCCCATTTCATTTCAAATAATGGTTGAAACTGATAGGAAATTTGTGGAATTCCAGACTGAATGAAAAGAATGTGAGTTTCGTCATTCTTCTACAGCCCAATTTCTGATAAGAGAGAATTTTCCCTGCAAGTCCAAGGGATGAGCGTTGCGGTGTTGGTTGACGTGACTGTAAACCAGTTTGCGAGAATTAATAAACGTGTTCAAGCAAGTACCAGCATTGTCATTGGTTCGACGTGTAGCGATCGGATGGAAACCAGTCCGTCGAGGGTTCGATATCAAATACACCTGCCTTGGAATCTGGCAGACAGGCTGGAAACACGATCCAATTGCTTGCATTTATTCGGGGTATTATCAGCCTCCACGTCTTCAATTCTATCCAAAAAAAAGTTACTACACTTCGAAGCGGATTCTTGCCGAGAGATATTATTGAGGATGAGATATGCTTCGTTCTATATAATTTTTATTCCTTCACATAGTAATTTCTATGATTCAATCAAAAGCACCATTTGAATGCTTTATATTCTTAAATTGCCTCTGCTACTTTCAGATGCATCACGTTCACTCTCGTTACTCACGCAAGAAAAATGTATTTGTTCAAGATATTTGTTGATTTGGATAGCAAGAACATAGTAATTAATGACATTACATTTTTTATTCTTGTCTCTCTAAAGACTGTTAAACAATACCTTCAAATTTTACTGATATTATTACATTAGAATTTGACTCCATTAATTATATCTTTATTTGATTAAATTGTTTCGCGGTAGAAAACACGCAACGTTCCGAATATACATCAGGAATGCCTTCAGCTTACAGTTTATATTTATCTATTTACGGTAATCCTGTAAAACGTTTTGATAAGTATCTACAGTCCAGTTGAGCTACAATTTTTATTAATTTATATTTATACATCCGTAATATTGTACATACAAGCAGATCGGCTGCATCAGGTGGGACCACATAAGAAATAAAATAAATTTGAATCATTGTCTAATAAAAAATCTAACATAAAAAATTCATGTCAGTCGAACACTATTTATTTAAATTCTTTTACGTCGTTTCGTTCATATTTTTGGACTCATTCAGGAACAGGTAAGTATTTTTAACTGAAGTTAAACTCGGAATGAATAAAAATAGACAGGCCATTCAGTTGGAATTTTATACCTTATCTGTACCTGAAGTCCAAAAATCTAGACAAAACGTTGTAAAAACGCGAATAAAAGGTGTTGTGCTCACATATAGGCTGAATTGGTTAATTGTAAATTTATGAATGTCACATAATTGAATTAAAAATCCTATTTTATTAAAGTAGTTTACATTTTCAAAATAAAAGTGGCATTCGTATATTTAATGAAGTGTTTATTTTTACAATAACATGATTTGAAAGGAAAATACATTTAGAGAACGGCATTTTGTTGACTTTCATCATAATAATAAAGCTACATGCAATACTGCAATGAGGTGTGGCTTGTTCCAAATTTTTTATACATATAAAAAGAACGATTACTAATATTTATTTATAACTAGCTGGTTGCCCAGGGATGCCCGGGAATTCATTTACATTATCCCGCTATAGTATTTCGTCGACAGTAATCTCTTGATGTATGGTTTAGGAACGCCTAAAGGAAACCTTGGCCTCAGAGGGGAAAGGAAGGAACCTATATCTTCAGATGATCAACAGAAACCTTCTCTGGGTAGAGGACTACGATACACTAAAATTTCATGGCAATGAGATGAATGGTATACGAAATCATGAAGTCGCAGAGCACATGATTGACGTTGAAGGTTTTTGGGCTGAGACATCGACAGAATCATTTCTTGGTATAACAGCGCTTAACACAAAAAATTTCATAGCTATCGGTTGAATGGTTTAGGAATGCAGAAGGGTAAACCTTAGAACACTTTATAAACCACAGTGTGTTTGTGCAATTATGGGTATATAACCCAGAAGCAGACTGCTTTGCATTGCTTTTATGCATGATTTTGTAATTTATAGAAACCTATAACTTAACATATGCAAGAGAAGTATTAAGTAACTACTTCTAAATACTTCAATCACCTTAAACTAAATGATAAACATTAACTAATATAACGTAATTTTTATAATGGAAAACTGGTTTGAAGTGTACTTTTTGCACCGTGGTTGACGAAGCTAAAGCCGAACGTTTCCGTGGCTGACTGAGCGTTTTACGATGAGCGTTACTGAGAGCTATTATTATTTGTAAAATAATAAATAGTGTTTATAAATAACCTGACATGCGACTATTTTGTTTATATATATATATATATATATATATCGTAAAATTTAACATTGTTAATGTCATACCAGTATATCTGATTTGTATATGGGTACTTTCGTTTCTGATTTTGATCATCCGCGCCGATTCTCCCCATTATTACCGTGGATAATAGTCTACTGTATTACAGTAATATTTTACTTCGTTATCGTCGTTTGTAGCACATTACTTAAGATCGTGGGTCCATATTATGATAGAATTACTTCATCCGATGTCAGAATTCTGACGTATGATGAAAACATTTGTAATTTTCAATCGCAAAGTAAATCTATTGTTCACTTCATGTATGAATAAAACAATACAGGAATAACTATTCTCAGACAAGACTTATTTTTCCGAGCTGATAGGTAGCTATTTAAATATGGATTAGCCGTATCGTGGTACAAAGAACATTGCCTGAGTTGTTCTGAGGCCGTGACCGAGCGGCGAAGCTATTGGAAACGAGATCCGGGATTCGGCCTTGAACTGGACCAGGTGGCTGGAACTCGGAGCCTCTCTCCTAAACCTGTCTTCACAAATGCAACAATATCAACACTAGCATTGTGCTGCTGTAGAGCCAAGACAACCGGGTAAAGTCTCGACAAAATCTCTCGAGTTCTTTTCGGATGGTCCCGTGGGTTGTAATATTTTACCTTTTACGATATTTTATAAGGAATGTTCCATCAGCAAGTATTTACACACAATATTGTCAGGACACAGACAGGCTCTACGATCGCGTCTCCACTTCCCAAAAGACTGCTTATGAGTTTTCGTCATATGCAACCTTATCCCTCCTTCAATTTTTACCATCAGCTGCATTACATTTTCCTGGAGGTTTTCCTGTGTCATGGAACCTCCCAAGACGCCTCACGGATTTAGAACGTCTATACACTCGCTTTTGAACAACTCAAGACGATAACAGTATAATTAATGTAATAACACCACTGATAATTTAGCTGTATAAGTCAATACAAAGTGGTAAAAATTTTAAATCGACGTTACTTAGTATTTATTTACCTGCTATGTTAAATGGAAAATTTACAAGTTACCAAAACAGTCAATATCAATGCCAGAATTTCAACACCATTTACGACGTTTCATCCAGATTTTTTAACTAACAACATTATCTTACTACAGACAAAATTTAAAAAAAACAATCAAATTTGAATACACAAAATTTCTTACAAAAATATAACGTACAGAATTTGAATGAAGTTAATGTAGGCTTACATTTTTAATGGATAGAAATACATCAACAAAACGATAATTTTGCGTCCTGGACTGCATTTGACGATTACAGGCAAATAAATATTTAACAATGTGTTGTTATTGTAGACCATTAAACTTCAACAATGAGAAATGAGATAAAAATGATATGAAAAATTGAATTACTGGAACAGGAGGGAATTCACTGCATTCCGATGTGTAGCGTTTCACTCTTCAGCCTTGAGAAATAATTCATTTTCTCATCAGTAACTTTTAGCAAATCAAAATTATGTATATTTTAAATAAATTTGTTTGGACGCAACTGTATAATTTTGAACAAAATATTTTAATTTCTTCTTGTGTTCTTTTTTCTGCATTTTATAGCTCTCTTAGTGCTTCACGGTCTAATCACATTATGCTTGTTCAGGCCGTCAATTTTGTCTTTGATCTTTTGAAAAATATTTAAATTATTTATCAATTTAGAACACCAAAACCGTAAATATTAAACAATTATTATTTCACTGTATATTAAAACTATAAAATTCGTTTTCCTATTATGTATCTTTTTAACTAGTAAATTGTTGTCAGAATACTTCATTTTTTCAACATAATTTTGACATGTTATTAATTAAATTTATAAGATTTAAGAAAAATAACATTGCAACTTTTTTAATATTTTGAATGTGGTATTTCTGTTCAAAATGCAAGTCTGTAGTATTATAATTTAATTTTAATCCTGTAAAGTTTATATTTTACGAAATTTTGTCTATTCAAATTTATAATTTATTTTAAAGAAAAACAGTTGGAAATCGATTATTTATGTACCTGACGAAGTCCAAAACTCAGGACGAAACGTCGCATAATACTTTCATAAATAGTGTTAAAGAGCTGTTCTGTTTATTTGTAAATTTATGACAGTCAAATTATCGTTATATTGACTTGTAAAATGTTCTTTAAGTAAATGGAAACAAAAATTAATGTTAACACCGTTTAGGAATTCCGAATGAATTTGTAATCTATTCATGGCCAGAAATCCCTGTATTGTGACAGACATTTAAAGTAAAAATACAGTTATTTTTAATAACTTAAAAAATAAAAATAATAGTCAGTTTATCCTACTGTTTACAGTTACTGTATGATTATAGTGAAACATCATATTAACCGATCTTTATTAAGTAATTAAACTAATTGTATTAAATAAAAATCAGCCTTCATCTCATGATGGCGATGTTTGGGGACTGAGTGTAGATATTTGCTATGTATAAGACGTCTTCAGTAATCATCTTACTAGTACTGCCTTAGCTGTATTTAACGGAGGGAATTTTTTTAAACTTTTGCTATGACTGAATTCACTGTCTTCAGAAAGGTACGTGTGTGAAGTATTGAAGTTGTCACGTACATGGTTAAATAGTTCAATAAAATTAATCAACGATAACATTAAGCGAGGGAGGGCGGTGAGGAAACTTGATACGCCAATAGACGAGTCTAATTCCAGATTTCTAGAACCTTGTAGGCTAGCCATTACACAATGGAAATTCATTGACCAAGGAGCGTGAGAGAGAGGGGAGGGGGGAGCCGACGCAGAGGTTCCTCATGATGATTCACTGCTGGAAAGGTGCCACAGAAGCTGTTCCGGATATTCTGTGTCCTTCAGAAGTGTGTGTTGTTTAATTTCAGACTGGGAGCCGCAACTCCAAATTATCTTAATAGGGATAACTGACTAGAACGTACCCATTTTACAAAGTCGTGAGGTTAGCATAATATTAATAGGTTCAAAACCGGGAGTATATTGGTGAAAGTAGCACGCAACAGAATTAATTTAAAGAAGGGAGTTTGCTTTTATCAATGCTCTTACAAACATTTGGAACACAAGGCAATATATTTTACTATAAACTTACCAAATTTATTTTATCAGTCGTTTAAAAATGTATTCTTGAAAAAGACGAGGAATATTTCCGTAAACCACCATTTTAAGTCATTAATTGTCGTTTTTTTGGAAACCAGGAAACTAAGAAACTTTTAATCATGGAAACATTCAAACAATTGTCAATTTTTCCATAATCTTCAACGCAAGGTTATATTGACAACAAGAAACGGCGTTTCGTTAAAATAAAACCTTACGAAACATAAATTTTCCTCTGCCATCAGCTGAAATATTCGCTAAATATAGACAAAGGTAATTGGAGAGTTTACCAGAAACCAGTTTGACAGGTAAACATAAGTCTACTTCTATTTTATCAAGTTAATCACTAATTATCGCTATTTAATTATTATATTTAATGAATCAAAACTCCTGCACCAAAAGTATGTATATCGTGGTTTACAAACAACAAGAGCTACATAAGTTATATGTATTAAATTGAAAAATGAATTAAAAAAATTATTTCATATAATTAGATGAAATTTAAGATATAATTTGGTCAATTATTGAAATTACAATCATGTATTGCTTTAAAGGAAACTTGAACTAGCCTTAGTCTGAACATCTCATTGTTAGTATGTGAGTTACAGAATCGAAACAAGGTAGAATAAGTTATAATACTAAGACAATCTGCCATCATTATATTACCAGACATACCTTACATTAAGCTGATTTGTGATCCTGGCGAGATTATTCCTGGAGTATGGCATCAATGGTTGTAGGCGTCGCTTCACCTTCCTCGTTCGTGTCCGTTTCTCCCTCTAACAGTTTAGATATGTTTCAACTACTGTCCTATATTACCCTCCGATAATTACTCCTCTCTCCCGTCTTATAAAATATTTCCCCTCAAAAAACTCTTAGTTCTAAAAATTCGTACTTCCCATTATGGCGGGCTATTTTCTGCAACCCTCTTTTCTTTATCACCGGTTTTCAAATATTGTTGTTAGTTACAATTAGACTGTTCATTTTGCCAGTACTCAGCCCATAGAATGCCTCAAACATTTTGTTTTGATAACATACTTACTTTGAAAACCCTCTAGATATACGACTGTTTTACTTAAGTTGTTTACTTATATTTTCTGAGAGTTAATGACGAAGGATAAGAATATAGTTTCAACAGTAGAAATATGTAAATGCCTGAATACTTCCAAAGTTTTTAATCAGTTAACATTGCTTTCCTAATTTATTCATGTTATTCAACTGGTTAGATGTAATAACAGGGTCTGATAAGGAAGTAATGATGCCTGTTGTTCATTTTTCATGTTGGCGGTCGTCGCAGGTTTAAGACGAAATTATAAGTAAGTGAAATCAGACGGATACGTGTAGAATAAAAGAAAAAGAATGTGAGGAAAATGTATCGACACTGGGAACTTAAAAGAAAACTGATTGACATCAGGAAGACAAGGCTTTCAATACTCAAGACAGAGATCCAGAGTGTCAAAATTACTCAGATGAATTCATTCGTAGATTAAGAGTTTCAATTTTGTGCAGTATTGCGAATTAATTATGGTATTCGGGTTAGAAGAGAAAGTTTAACAGTGAAATATAAAAACATATTAGAAAATACTGTGAAATCAGAATATGCAGCTGAAAGATGTTCACAAAGCGTCAGTAATTTAAATAGGGAGACTACGTAATTATAGGCAGTCCCTATCGAATGAGTACTTTGGACCAATCTATTCTTCCTTGAAGCTATTTGTTATTTGGCTAATTGGAAACTGTAGGTGATAATGCATACTTTTGTGTGTCAGAGGTCTTAAAAACGTATTTGACAGGTAGCATTTACCTTGGAGGGACCATAAATTGAATGAGGAAATTGATAGTTTGATGGTATGTGGTCCAGAATGAATGCTATCTGTTGCCTCTGGCGAGCAGGGCTTGCAGGAATACAAGGGCAGATTACACAAAAGCAACGGGGGAGAATCTTGACATGTCAATGCGGGGGTGTAGTCGTAACAAATAGCGATTATACGCGCCCGGCCGGTTTTTTGTAGCCTGAGTAACTGTAGCCTCGTTGCCGTCGTGGGAAACGGGATTGTAACCCGAGGACGAAATCCTTTCAGACGTGCGACTTGCTTTCGGTAGACTCACGTTCTCCTTGATACAAGCGAAAATCCCTCGTGACCTAAATTCCAAAAGACTCAATTGAATACGACAAACTGTAAAAGGGTCGTTCTCTTTGGTGCCGAAGGAGCCTAGACTCCAGCTTAACTCCTCACGCACGACCAACGAGGAATGCTTCCATTCACCACTCGCAACATCCGTCACTCTCACTTTAACTCTCTTTTCATCTGCAAACATGTAGCTAAAGTGCCAAGTTGTTTATTTTATTTCAAATCCGTTGAGACCATTACATCCTCCCTCCCCTCCCTCAATGTTTATGAACCTAATATGAAGTCACTGTCGCTGACCAGTGGTGACAAGCCCACTTTAATCTTGTACGTCGGCTGGCCATAGTTTTCTAAGTCTTCTATTGAGCTGAGGTTCTAATAGATGTTGAAGTGCGGCATCTGCGAGTCCTTGTAGCTTGCCGTGGTGCACGATACTTTTTTTCCCTTGATGACCTCGTTAATGTATGGTACTTTTAGGTCCGTGTGTAACGTGTGGTTGCTCACTTAGCACGCTGTCTGTTATCATTCGGAGTATTTTTGATTGTATTCGTTGTAGTTTAGTAATATTCGACTTGCTTGTGCATCCTCAAAGTTCAATTCCATACGTCCATATGGGTCTGTATATAAGAATTTTATTTTGTAATGAAAGTTTTGAGTTTCTTCCGAGAAGCCAGGGCTATTTGTTTCCGTTTTTTTTATGTGATCTTTCTCAGTGAGCCAATGAGCACCAAGGTATTTTGTGCAGGGAGACTGAGGGCATTGGTTTCTTCTTAGTGTAAAGTTCACTTGAACGGATTTTGCGTGGTTGTTCTTTATTCTCCATTAATGGAGCCATGTTTGTATATTGTTAAGGTGAGTATTTGCGATGCCATGGGCGGATCTTCATGCCTTAAGAGGATGACAGGATCATCAGCGAATGTCCCAGTTGTAGTATTCCTGTCGGTTGGTAGATCTACCGTGTTCAATAAATATAATTAGGGCACTCATTTGTGGCGCGCCAGATTGTATTTGGAAACTGTTAGATATGGATTCATTAATTTTTATTCTAAATTCTCTGTAGCTCAGGTAGGATTTTAGCAATTCAAAGTTCTTAATGGACAGGTAACTTTTGATTTTAAGTAGAAGTCCTGTATGCCAAACCCTGTCAAAAGCTTGACTAATATACAATATTTTTTGTGATATAATAAGTCATCAATAATGTGACATGCTCGGTGGACTTGTTGGACTGTTGAATGACGTTCACGAATACCGAACGGATATTGCGGGATCCAATCTTCCCAAACTTCCCCTTCAGAGTCATACGCCGCCGTCTCCTCTTATCTTTCCTCATGGGAAAAGATTTCCATATGTTAGATTTTCCTTAGCGACACAAATTATTTTTCTCATCATCCTAGGATGACTATTGTAACAGGATTATCCATGTCTAGCCGACCCCACGTATCAGTAAATGCTAAGAATTTCCCACAGTTTCTGAACTTTCCCTCATTTATCACATATTAAAATTCAGCCATTATGACATTTTCTTCAATATTTACCGCTAAAACAATTTGTCTTTTAATATCAGAGTCAACTGGTGTACCTCTTAATAATATGAAAATTCTGTTTTAAAGAATTTACCTTTCTTAGAATGAGTGAATTTTTAGTTATGGATTATCTCCAACCTTATTCTCAGAATCTAGTAATTCTAGAGCGCTGTTTGTTCTCCGAATTTAGACCCCAGTTTCGTCTCGTCTCTCAATGCAGAGGTGGAATTCTTTACCTGTAAACCTCTGTATGCGCTGAAGACATATGCTTGAATCATAATGGCTAATCCATGACTACCTTCAATTTCACCAATTAGCTCCACTGACAATCAAAAATCCATCCACAGTAAAAATCCTATTTTCATTATCAGTTTTTCTTTACTATGTTGTTCCGTGCAGAATCTTCACCACCTTTTGGCATTCCGGTAATCAGATTTCTCAGAGCACTAACTTAATACTTATTTAGATTTCCAATAAATCTCTTTCACATAGAATCTCTCATACCATTTTTTTCAAAATTTGGTCCGAAAATCTTCGAGATCACGTACAGAGTCATCCAACACAGAAACACTAATGTCTTCTTTTCTCAGTAAATCCTGCCGTTTCAAGTTATAGTCATCAGTCCGAGCTTATTCCTGTCTACGACATAACGCCGCGAATGTGTCGCGTTTTTAGTCCAGAAGCTACTCAAGCTTTCATACAATTTGTTTTGGAATCCGAAAAATGTGTTTCTGCATAAAACGGATCTAACTGCGATGTCATCTTATTGTATTTCGAATATATAGTAATATGAGAAATTTCCACTATATCTTATTACGATATTTATAAAGTTTATTCTTCTGACTGAATGCATAAATCCCCAAAAGCTTATTTGCTTTTAACTATACCAAATATTTAATTTTTCGTATTAATCTCTGTATGAATATAATACACTGATTGTTTAATAATAGACCTAAATTTTATTCCAATTGGTTAAAGGAAGTAATGGGTTAAAGATGAGTTTAAAATCCAATAAGCTCCCCATACAGGATCAAAATAGTTATTTTATTCTTTAGAAACGGCCCCCCAATTAAAACTTACAGTATGATAAATCAATAACGGCTCTTCGAACCAAACTGTTACATTTGCTGAGTTGTAATTTTTTGTTCGTTCTCTAAAATAGATCAAGGATTTCAAAGTGGAGAGCTTGATCCATCCAAGATTTTGTTTGATTAACAGCACTGTAAAATGTTTATATAATACACAAGATAAACGCATAAATATGTTATGATCCATTTCCAAATATTTGAGTCTCGGTTCCCCAGTTGTTTACATTGTATGATGCGGAGGGAAGTTTTCTGAATATTGTTTCTTGGTCGCGTAACACGTGTCGCCGGAGAGTACCAACAAAACAAAGCAGGCCCGAGATATGGTGAACAGGTGAGAGTGAGTTTAAAATAATTTGTCGGGTCCTGGAATGCAGACTGCGTGGAGCTCGTGGCGGAAGTGCGTGAGTTGCGTGGGAAAGCGCCCGCGCCTATCCGCCCCGCCCCAACCCGAAGAAGCTCAATTTTCCGCTCAGATAACTCTGGAACAATTAGAGTACCTTTCATACCTTCAACAGCCCGTTTTATTTCCAACACCTGCAGAAAACGTCGTTACGCGTGAGTACTAATTCTTCTCATTTCTCAAACTGCAAGAGTCATTTCTAAAATAACGTAAACTCACCCAAACGTTTCTCATCCATGGAACATAAAAATATGAGTCTAATTACATCTCAAAATTTTACATCATAACGTTTTCCATATAATTGAAATAATGACAATGGTGTTCAAGTAATAATTCTCATCAAAAGCTCCTATAAATATTTCAAAATTTCTATTATTATTTTGCATAATAACCTCTTTTATTTTCTACCCATCTATTAAGTCATAAAAATATATAATCAAACTAATACAGATAATACTAAAAGTTTTCCAAAAAGCTATTGGGTAAAACCATCTCTGGCGCGAAGACTAATGTTAAAAAATATACCCAGAACAAACCCAATTATTTTCACTAAAAAAATGAATTTTAAATTAAGAACGTCTCGTCGTTCAACTTTCGTGACATCCTCAGTTTTTCCTACAAAAAGTTATATAATTAATTATGCTTAGTTGAACTTGCAACGCTGTTAGTACTTACAATTAAAATATAACAAAAAATAATTTTGCTATTTACTTGTGCATTCTAGAATTTTTGAAATATAAATTGGGTAATTTTAAAACATTCCGTCGCAACAATGTGAACATTGCGGTCAGTTACAATAATGTGAGCTTTGCGGTCTGTTTCTTTCACATTGTTATCACTCCTTTCGGAGTGAATTTTTGTTATATTTTAATAGTAATTACTTACAACGTACCAAGTTTTTATATATACATTTTTAAATACGTATTTTTTGTAGAAAGAACTGATGAGGTTTCAAACGTTAGAGGACGAAACGTTACAATTCAAATAAATTATTCCTTTTCTGACATTTGGCCTTTCTTTGTGTTTTAATTATAATAACAAGTCACATTAGTTAACTTATTTTATTTATAACAGAAGAAATTCTTTCAAATCATGTTCATACTTGAAAGCTTGGTTAAAATATTCAATCCAGATATTTTATTAATTTTTTTAATTGAAAAGCATTTTCAGGCTATTATGAAAATAACATTTTATTGGTTAAAATACTCGAAACAATTACAATAATATTAAAAATAATAGGAATATTCACTTATGTGAGTTATTAAATCCACATTATTTTAACACACAGAGAAATCATGTCAGTTGAATACGTAACTCGTGCCAATACAATTCGTGATCATGCTGTTACTTCAAGTGCGGCTTCGTCTCTATAATGCGCTGTTGGCGTCGGTGATGATGTGAAGTTTTCTGTGACTATCAGCATTTATGATTATCCTCTATTAACTCATGGATACTTCTCCGACTACTCCTACACTTTACACCAATTTCTCTCCGAAGATATTGCGACCAATAATCTTGTCATTTCTAAAACGCCATTCGTTTGTAGAAAGTTTTATACTTTGAAATAATAAACTTTCCCCTCATTTTGCCACGGTCTTTAAATTATTAATTGTCATCTTCTATTAAACTAACAGGAGTTTCAATCTTAGGAAAGACATCGAACCTTTCATGCTATTTAGTCTGATTAACGTGCAGTCAGGTTTCTTACGAAATACCAGCCTTAGATTACGATCAGAAAGCACCATGTATTCATAAGTAATCCGAAATATTCGTAGAATATCTAATTATTATAATGTTTTCAAATATTCAATAAATTACGCAGTTAGCACTTATGAAGTAAAATTTTATGAGAATTTTGAAAATCATAACACAACGTCAGAATAATTATGATTCAGTATATTGTGGTCCATACACATTCCAATCGAGTCTGAAGTAAAATTACGGGAGAAGCTTTCACTGTCAACGGTACAGATATAAAATTAGGATACAAAATTCAAAGGATACACAAAAATTGGTAATTTTCATGCATGATTTAGTAGGTATAAAATTACCTCAGTTTAAACATTTACTCTCGATAAACGAGCTTCAGGAAAAGTTTAACAAGTACTTTTGAGTTTCGAAGCCCTTGCTAGGCTAATCATAATATATCTAACTCAGTTTATGAGTCATATAAGTTTCTTTTCTACGTAACAAACTCTTCTGATATAAACTGATTGGTTTCAGGAATACTCGCAAGTTTCTATTTTATTTATTTCTCCATTTTAAAGTATGTAGTGTGTTTTTATGGCTCCCAAAATAATGTTTAACTTCTCAACTGACTCGAAATATCTTCATTTAGATATAATATAACAAAAATCAAATAAAACCTATTTCGAACTTGGAAAATAAAGAAATTCTTTCTTGAGTATGACAACTTTTGTGTCTACTCCACTCCAGCGAATTAAGATGCTCTAAATACAATGTGTGGCCGAGAATTTACAAGTTTCAAAATAGAAATGTGTAGAAGGGCGTCATAAATTCCGTTCTTATGCAATTGTGTGGGAATATATATTTTTTTAAAAAAGCAGGCGTGATGCTTTAAAGAGACAGATCTGAGCCATTGTTAATGGAGGTTACGTCACACTGCTGAAGGCGAGGAATTCGTGTGGGTGGGCAACGGCGCGAAGCTCCAGCAATTGTCTGGACCTGCTTCCTGCAAAGGGGAGTTATTTTAAACCGGTAACCCTGCGCCCGCTCCATCATCTAGTAAATATTTACATTCCGTGGGTGGTCTTACGTTGCTGCCTTCATTGTCGGGTCGGAAGTGATCTACTGCCTTCACTTTCTCCCACCATCAGCTGACTACGCAACTTGAGCTGGTTTGCTTGTTTTCTCCCGTCTACGAGGCGTTGTTAAGTAAAGCTGGTCAAACCTGCCTCACTCGGTCAATATTATTTAAAATATTACATTGAAGGTGATAAAAACACCGCACGTAGTCAGCATTATGTCAGCTTCGATCTTAATTTCGATAAAAACGGTTGATTTTTGCAGAGACTACTCAATGAATCATTGTGATTCTATTCTAATTACATTGCCTGTGACACTCAAGCAGACAAAAAGAAGACGACAAAGAAAATTAGAGGTCAAAAGCTTGTCGGCCGAAATCCAAGAAAAGCCCCCTATCTATGGTTTAACTACAGGGAAACCATTGAAAGAACTATCCAAGCTACATTTGTTTAGTTCCAAAACCAGGAAACTCCAACGAAAATATTACTTAATACAAGCCAATAAGCTTATGTTCTTTGAGAAAATGTTACTGGAACGCATGAAAGTACTTAAGTCAGATATTAATCTAACAAACTGAACTATCCAGGGAATGAATGTCCCTCCCTTTGCGAATAAACACTGCTCGTATGGTGTAACGAATCGTCCTTATCGCGGAGGTCATTTGCCTGTTTGATTTGACGCATTCCTTAAGACATCTGCAATGATGGTAGAATGTGTATATGTCAGCTGCTACTGATAATTCAGAGCAATGGCATCTCGCACACGTTTTAAAAAGTTGAGACGTACAGCTTGCCAGCAGGTTACGTTGGTTTCATGGTTAGAGTTCTCATCTAACCGTCTTTCTTACAGTGTATCTTAGTGACTTATACATATATAAACTGCATATCTGGGCTTAACTGGTAAATACTTCGACCCTCCGATTCATACCTGATACGACTCAGGCGAACTCACTCGCACTACAAAAACTGTTCTAATCGTTCCTTGAATCTTTACAATCCTTCGAGATAAGCCTTATCTCATATCCTTTTCACGTTCCAAACCTTTGCTCACCGAAATCTTGGCAAAGGATCCCTACTTTTCTTGTTTGCGACTCTCTGGGGCCAATAATCTCAGGTGAACACGTGCCAATGAAATGGAATATTAAGAGCATTGGAGCAGTTTTGATATTCTTTGGAAAATAAAAACGTTCCATTGCACCCCTACAGATGACGTTAGCCATTCATAGTGTTTTCTCCATTCCTGAGTAAGTCACTGTCAAGTCTATTGTTTCATTCAGCATACCGTAACCCAAAGATGTGTTATTTCATAACATACAGAGAATAATTATAGAGTCCATGAAATATTAAATATATGTACTTAGACAAATGGCTAAACATAAAGCAAAAATGATACAGCAATTGAAAGACAAACTCTCAAAGTTTTGAACGTGGTGCCGGCTAGTTGGTTTTCTTAAACCACCGATAGGGGTGACACCGAGTGTAGTTACTGAATATTATGCTCATTAAAAAACTTGAAAATGATGGTACTAATTTCATCTTTCAAGATGGCGTCGCATCACATGTTTACAATTGTGTACGAGATTACCTGAATTACGTAAATCATTTATAAATTTTGCTAAAACTATATAGTATTAAAAATAGTCCAAAATACTCAATGTAGCTTTCACGCTAAGAAAGGAAACTTGTCGTCCAGTACAATTACATGGTCAATAAATATCACTAGCAAATACAGCGAAATATCTCGGGTTGGCGGAGACATAGAGAATGAAGAAAATGACTAAATTGTTACGCCTCAGTAGTACATTTTCTTTCAAGCTGTGTAAAAAAAACGAGTAGCGGATCCAGAGAAGTAACTAGAGGGAAGAGGACATTTTTGTAAAATTTGTTAATATGACTCAATCATTTCAGTCTTTTATTCTAAATCTGTTACTTTGTATTACATATAATTTTATGGTTTTTTAATACAGATCTATTTAACAAAAATCAGTTCTATGTAATTAGTATGAACATCGCGTGCACAACTTCAAACAATTGTTATTTTAAACTATTGTAACGTTTTAAACGGTTTGTTTTGTTTTAAGTTAAGTAAGCAGGTAGAATAAATAATAAGAGAGTTTACATTTTTTAAATTATATTCAACACAAGAAAACAAGAAATTAAATTAAATAAAGACATATCCCTGCTCTTTTTAATATATACGTCAATTAAAAATGAAGTTACTTTATAAATAAATTTCAAAGTATATTGATTCGGTCTCTCAAGGAATGGTGGGCTTAAATACCCGGTCTTTTTGTTCTATTTGAGTTTTCGAGTTCGAAAATCTGGGTTCACTTGTCTGCCGGAAAGTCACTAAACGTCACGCACCAGAGGTTATTGCATTTTCTGTGGGAAAGTTTGAGATGTGACAAAATGTTGACACCATTTTACACAAATATTTATGATCCTTCTAGCCAGCGGCTTTTTAATCATTCTTAATCCCTCAAAGACTACTTCGATAGATGTTTTGATGTTGTGAGGCTTTACCTTCGGGTCGTTATCTGAAGGGCCAACGAACCCTTTAGACCCGCCGCTTGTAAAATTTATTGTAAAAAAATTTATTTAATTAAAAATGAAAAAATAACCCCTTTAATAATTTAAAAAATATTTATACACTACACTACCTATTTCTTTTGTTTAGTAAAGGATATATGTGTGGGTTGGGGAGGGGGAGAATTCCCCCTGTTCTTTTCCACTGATGTATTCTATAATTAACAAAATATCTATTTTGATAAATTATTTAAAGAGCTTGTAAATTCATTTATGCTACAGTTCAGTAAACTTCTATTGCAGGTTATATTATTAAAGTAAATTATAGATTGAATTTTAGTAAAAATACTACACGTGAATCGTGATTGTCATTTTAACTGATGTTTACTTATTCATCAAATTAAAAAATCGTTTGGTATTATTTTCCCGTAACAGTCTGTATAATTTATATAATACAATTTTTTTTAAAAAAAACAAATTGGAGTACCATCTACAGAAGTCCATTTGTTGAATAAAACTAATTACCTGAGATAGGTAGTCCCCGGCTACCTGTTACTAGAACATCCCAGCCGCAGTCATTAGTTGATAGGAGTATAGTCAATTGACTACCTTTAGAATTCTAATTATAAAACAATCTGCTAAATACGTGTAGACGTATTCTAATGAGGTTTGGAAAATCTTCCGTCATGGACATGGGAACTACTCCACTCACTCATTGAAGTCCCTACGGATTTTGGATGAACATCTAGTTCAGAATGTAATAGCATTGGTTCCACCACTAATAAAAAAAGAATAATAGTATATTGCATTTTATGCATCCTTCCAATAATGCTGATACCACTTTTCTGCGCGGGAGGTAAACTATAATGTATTTTATTTTTCATCAAAATTTTTTTCGGTCTGTAATATTGTTGAAATATCAGATCGATATTGATCGTGTGAGGGGGCCTCAAGAGACAAAACTCCGTGTCTTACAGATCCCTTGACCTTTCCATTTAGGAATGCGGTACTGATCAATCCTGCGAACTTTGCTGAGAGAAGAAAGTTCAAGTATTATATTGGACAACAGATAAACACATATTCTACATAGATTCATAGAAACACGAGGTAAAGGATGATGAGATATTGTAAACTATTCAAGTAATAAGAAGCGGAAAACGGCGAACGTGTAAAGTATATGTGCAATTTTATATGAAAAGAATAAATTAACAATCTACCATCTGATAAATAAAACTTTCTTTTACCTACCGAGTGATAATAAATTATGCTACGTAATAATCACTCAGTTGTAGAAAGGAATTTGTAATTTTTTAAATAATCATTTCATATTTATGGCAATTTGTCTCCGTTTGAAATCGAAGCAGTGAACTCCCAGGGCAAGTTAAGAAGATTACTTGATATTAAAAGTTAGTAAAGTGCTGATCATTTGTTGGAACATTCTCAAAAATACCTGCTAAGCTATTATCGGACCTTAAAGCAAGAGTGCTTGTTTACTTTCGTTTGTTTTAGAAGGCTGTTCGTTTTTCACACAAGCCATGTTTAAACACAAGGCGCGAACACATTTCCACTTGCATTCTTTCTTGCTTGTACCTTTAAAAGCTAATTATTACGTAATGTGGTCATATTCTCTCTGACTAAACGTAAAGAAGTCCAGGTATTTACAAGGTAAATAGTTGGTTCACGCATCTTAAAACCATGGGACACTGAGTGATTTATATACCTTTAGAAATGTAGCTTATAATATATCGAAGCTAAATATATTTATTAATATCTTTCTAACACATTGTGACCTGCAGAAATTTAGGTTAGTTTTGTGTTCAAATTAAATGCTTAGTATTGTAGAATAATAATTGACGATAAAATGTATCGATATGTTCATCAGCTATAGAAAACTTTTTGTTGTATATAGATAAAATTACAATGTTAGAGTTAGTAGTTATTTTCTTAAAACTGGAAAGGTTGTCTCCACAATAATTTAAAACCACAAAGATAATGTAAAACTCACATAAGGCAAACAATGATTATCTTTTCACCTCAAGAGTTTTTTTCTCCAACAGACCAAAAAAGTATTGAACGAACAAACAAAATAAAACCATGTGAGATAATGCATTGCTATAATTAGAAAAATACACCCCTACAGATGGATTTTAAACTAAGTTTCTTATGTTTTAACTGTCAAAAATATTTTTTTTTGTCAATACTTCTTGTCAATTTACGTTTATTAACTGTATTACACATGCATACTAAAATATTTCTGAATAAACCATCTACTTTTAATCGCTCATTAAAATAATTAAAAAATATTATATTATGCTATTAATTTTAAAATTGATTTCAATTACTAAGCTCCAGTTCTTACTTATTGCATTGTTTTCACTTCCACACTTGAAAACAAATGAAATTAAATGTTTTTAAACTTTGATCAAACCTTTGGAATTGTTCAATTGAGATGTGTGTTTATGATATTTAAGGTCACGCTAATTATTTTTTTCGGGAATTCAGACGATTAAGTGTCAGTTTTCAAAACGTTCAACCTTTTTATTTCCAATATCCACGGTTAAATTCGACTCAGAAAGCGTGAAAAAAAGTTTTCATAAGCTATAAAACGTATAGTGAATTTACATTGTAGGAATATTGTTAACATCTCATTTTCAGGCATATTTATATCTCCAAGTTTCTTCAAGAACCTCGTACAGTTTGAGAAAAATGAGTTTGCTGCAAACCAAAATCGAAAGTCAAGCAATGCTAGGATTACAGGTACAGCGCGCTCTTCCACCTTTTATGGTACGTCATGCAGTATTCCATATTAGAGGGGTGAGAGGGCGGTTACACCACGATCGCAGTGCTTCATATAAGACCTTTAATAAATTTATCCATTGTTATACTGTAAATATTACAACATTATCGTATGACGTATAGAGAACTATTTTTATAAACTAATAGTTTAAAATTTTTAATTTTTCATCCCTAATTTTGAATCCCTTTTTAAGTTTTTTAAATTTATATTCTTGGGAAATGTTAAGAAACATTTGATGAACACTTAACACAATCGTTATGTTATTTTAATTTATGATAGTAATAAATTTTCTATTTATCTGCATTTGCTTAGGGACGATAAAAGCAATCGTGCGAGTTGAACTTTATCCGTGCCGTGACCCGAAAGTGTGATATAAACCTGTCTACAGATTGGCTACGGCAGGAAACCGTAAAACGCTCTGCTTGTTACAGTAATAAGAGGTTCCTGGTGTCTAGTGAATCACTCCGTCTCGTCGAGATTTCGCTGAAGCGTTTATGAGTCACATCAATTGAAATTAATTCAGGGCTTGTGTAATTTCAGAACTGGACAAAGTTTCGGATGTCGAAGATAAATTACTTTACAAGGCTAGCAAATTGGTTAAACTTTGTATTTAGAAATCTCTACTTTGGATGAAATTGGAGTATTTTAAATAGTTTGATTCTCATTAAAACATGGTGAAGTGAAACATAAAAATATAGGTATGTCTGTGTTGTTTGGTGTTTATTTTAACCCTTAATTTTGCCTTATAATTGGCTACTTTCTTTATCCAGCTAGAATTTGAGTAATCATACTATACATAATATATATAACAGTTCGGTGGTGCCACTGTTACTTTCCTCGGCTCTGCTCTTACTTCGATCACTTGTTTTCTTATATTATATTATATTAGTTTCATTAATTTATATATTATATTAATTGGGCGCCAGGTAAATTTATCAAGGAAAATCACCAAAAGAGTTTTATTTAAAACAATTGTCCATTTATTCGAGCAATAATCCCTCAGGGCATGGCCATACATAATTTTAACTTCAGGTCTCCGTCGTACCTCTCCATGAACTATAAAATGACAAATCACTAATCCGTGGTGGCGCCTCACTACCTTTATTCGGCTAGTGTGTTCGAGACCCGACACATACACTTACGGTCGCGACTTATTGCGAACCCCCTACGTTTCGTCGACCTCTCAACTAGATTTCTGTGCACTTGCTGCCATTGCACTGTTCCGCGCTCGTGGCGCAACTTCTCAACAATACTTCCTCTGACGGTTTCTTTTAAACATGCCGCCAACAAACGAGTCTCGAGTAGTTTAACTTTTAGTCGCAACCTCCATTTTGTTATATCGGTTCTCAGTCACACTGTAGAATATTATTTTAGACTTGCGAGGGTTTTATATAAATTTGACTTAATATTACTAATAAGAATAAATTAATATGGAAAAGTTTCTACCCCCAACTTTTGTAAAGTCCTCAGTTTATTAATTAAAATATAACAACATGTCATGTTGCTGCTGCAATGTCCGGGGGTGAAAATTACTTTTTTATAATTACTAGATTTCATTAAATTGCAATTTTAATTTAAGAATGGTATCTCTTTATATCAGTCATTATAACGGTTTGGGCATAATAAAAGTATATAATTATTTCAAAAATAATTATTTATAGTGTATTATAATGAAACAATTGCGATTCATAAATTATGTACGTATTGATGGCACAATTTTAGTTCAACAAATAACATCCTATGAACCTTTCTCACAGAGTAAATTATTGCCGGGACATGTTTATACTAAAAAAATTTAAAGACACAGGAATAATATAGCAGGAATATAATTTTGTAGCAGAATTTTTATATTATTCTGTCGTATCTATGAATGTCCAGAATATAGCCGTAGAAATCGTTGCACGTAAACGATATTCGCAGCCTTCTCGCTGATTGTTTACCTACGTTTTTCACTTAAACTTCTCAACGTCGCTAAATATAGAAAACATTATAGCCTGATTCATTAACATTTACATTGCAATTTCGTATTAACAGTTTCAGCTTTAGTTATACTTTGTTTATTTAAACAGTTTTTAATTCTATTTGCTCGACATTGAGCCCTGAGACTAACTTATTACATTTTATAGTTATTTAACAGTCCTCTCACGACGGATATTCAGAAGCTACTCCTTATAGCCTCTCACAGTTTATTTTTTAAAAAGACGTCTGTCCCCAACCCAACTATCTACTCACACTCTGGACAACAGTTTTTAATTATTCCGTCAGTCTGACGACAGTGTAATGGCCGTCGAAATTATTCACAACCAAGGATTCAAGTTTAACAAATTTGGGGCTCTTTAAAATAAATTATAGTGAGATTGGCCTGATGATGCCTAAAGTGGTATTATATTACTGGCCCCTGTGATGTGAAGAAACGGCTCTGATCACAAGACCACAGAAGGTTTATTGTGGAGGCTGCAGAAACATTCTTAAAGCAGTCAAAGAAAATAAATGATACAAGACCGATCATATTTATTTGTCCACTGAGCGTTAACTCCTGATACATTGTTTCATCGATGTTAAAAGTGAGATAGGGAGAGGGAAACATTCCAACGTGATAAGCCACGCCCATAACATCCTGTGCGTTTACATAATCTGTTATCCCCCAAAGATCTGGCGGGCGCCCCGTTCATTTATTAAAAGACAACGGAGATGATGTCACACTGGGACAAGTTGTTCCCCATGGCCATTATAAGGCTTCCAGAAGGAAGCACGCGCTAATCTTGAATAATGCATGCAAAACACTTCGTCACGTTGGGAATACAGTGACGCGTTTATGCTAATAATAATTCTATTGGCTACTGTCATTTGTCGAGATACGTAATTATTTCTTATGCGGTTTCCTAATGCATAATTAAACTACCGGAATCGTGAACACCTACTGCAAAGTCGTTCTTATTATCATTCACAACAATTTGAGGATTCCTCTCATAACAAAAGTGTTGGTATTAGGAATTAGATTTTGATTAGTTTTTTAATAGCTATTTAAAGCGAACTACAAATCACCACAGTACGTTAATTATAATTTCCGCCATTAACCTGAATAAAAACAAACAAAATTTTGTATTATGAACGTAATATACCTTTGTAATAAATAGATTGTAATATAATTCTTAATATAATAACGTAAATATTTGTTTTGTTTTATACTGTAATTCTAGAAATTAAAAACTAATAATGTGAAAAAAAATTATCATAATGTATAATACTGTATTTTATTTGAACACATTTTGGACATTTGAAAATGTTTTCTATATTTAGTTTTTGGCCACACTTCACTGTTTCATTTCGCTTAGTAGAGGCAATGCTGTTGGCCCTCACTTCAAAACTTTGCTTAGAATGCATACAAAAAATGTAACATAATGTTATATATTGCATTTGATACGTCAGATTTACATAAAGTTTCTGCCTCCAGATTACATTCATGACAGTATATATTTTTTTCGTAAGTATATCCAGCAATAATTTACACTGAGAGAAAAGTCCATGCGATGTTTTTTTATTTTAAAATTGATACGGAAATATTTATACAAGAATATATATATGGTTTGTCTCCAAATTTTAGATAAAACCCTGAAGAGGTCCTATAGGAGTAGGAAACGTTGTAATATTTTCTGTGTAACATTTTGTAATAAATGGGTTACTTTTCTGGCTCAAGGCCTCGACGTCTTTTTTACTTTCATTCATTTATTAATAGCTATGTTAAATATAAGGTCTTTGAACTAAGAGGACATTGAGAACACGAAAAATAGTGCAGTTAATAATTAATAACGCTTTGTGAATAATTTTAGGATTTAATAATTTTATCAGGAGCAGTAGGAACAATCACGAAAACAAGTATGTTTTTAATATTTCAGGTTTGGTGTTATTGTGTGGTTTGGGAGCCATTCAAGCAACAAATTAAATAAATACAATAATGCAAGGACAGAAAATGAGAGCTCGAAATATTGGAGAGATTGTTTTAATTATTTTTGATAGAAAAAGTTCAATAGAATAGAACAGATAGCGAGGAACAATTCAAAAACTGTCAACCTCATTGACAGACGTGCAACGTCTTGGCCTACCAGTTGAAGTGTCAACACCTTCGCTTGACACCCACATTGATGACTATTAATGACTCATTAATGTTTAAGATACCGAAAAAAGTTACCGCGAGTGTTTGAATACTGAATAACGTTATCAGTAACAAGATGAAGTACAGCAAAACGAGTGCTAGGTGTTTCCGCCAAAGTGACCCAAGAAACCATCGAGAGATACTACTCATCCTCCCTACAGTCTTATTTTCATTTGTTTGGTCCATTCAAGAAAGCATTACGTGGATAAAACGATCTGCTACAACTAAGAAATAAAATAATTGTAAGATATTGTCTGAACAACTAGTTAATCGTTGGGACAAACGTATTAAGATTTATGGGAATTTAAAAGTTACACAGGTTTTTTTTCTTGATAAATTTCTCTCTTTTATTATTGAATGGCTCTCGTAAGTATATTCATATCTAAATTTATTTGCTACTTTTAAATATTAATTTAAAATACCGCACATACTATTGAATACAATTCTGACAGGATATCCATTGGCACATTAACAATCAAAAGAATTAAAATTTTCCTACCGATAAAGTAAAATTGGTTGCGGCTTGATATTTGATGTAGTCTCGGTTTCATCTTTTTCGTATCTAAAAATTATTTAGCTTTAGCTTTATTATAAAGATCATAGATCAATAAGACGATGATCGACTTGACGTATAAGAATTTCTTAGTCTTCACCGAGCGGTCCATTTCAGAATCTTCAGTTTGATTAACTGTTCAGCGAAAATTATACCGTATGGGCTATGGAAGTCTACGACCTGTTCGAAATCCTTTACTGTCTGCCTTGAACAAGAGCAGACGTCCGTAGTTCACAAAGAAGCACGAGGATTGGACAATAGATGACTGGAAAAGGGTCGTGTGGGCTGATGAATCGTGATTTGAAATGCACCATACAGATGGCAGGGTTCGAATATAAAAAAAGACAACACGAAAACACGGAGCCCAATTTCATTGCCATAACACTTCAACCTGGTTTGCAGGGTACTTTGATTCTTGTGAAACAACGTCTGAATGCCCAAGGAAATTTAAATATTATCTCAGATCAAGTACATCCTGTTATGTTAATGGTGAACTCTGCCAGAGATAAATGCTTCCAGCAGGACAGTTCTCCTTGTCATAAAGATGCCGTTGTCGTCAGATGGTTCCTTGGCCTACACAATCACCAGATCTCAATCCAATTCAGAATTTGTGGGATGAGATCAAAGGGACCATGAGGCAGCTAGATCCAGTATCGTCAAATATTAAATGTAAAGTACATCAGGTATGTACTCAAATTCCTTCTATCACCTACATGCAGCTCATAGAATCCATTCAAACGGTTATTAAGAGCAAAAGATAGAATTGAGGGGGTCGTCATAATAATTTTCCCGCTTAGTGTATAATGCAGTGAATTGACTAAAATTAAATATCGAACTAAAACAAACACAATTCATAATAGAATGGAAATGCTAGTAGTATACGACAAATTTAATGGAGTAAATAAATTTATATTTTTACCGAAGAGAAAACTATAACAATTATTTGTAGGGTTAAGACATCTACAATCTTAATTTTTCTGGATATTTACCTTATTAGTGAGACATCTGAAAACTGTTGAAGGTAATGTAATCCAATATATCAACCTATTTTTGAAGGGAAAGGTCTTGGAAACGAAGACTTAGAAATCTCTAAGATTTGTGTCCTGTATATTTCTTTGTTACTCCTCGCTTTTTACCATTCTCACTATTATTATTTTTTAACTTTTTTACAATATTTTGAGAAATTATACGTAATACTGGGACATATCCCTTAGTTCCATGTACGGGTTTGATTCAATTCTTCATCTGATAATGAATCGAGTTGTTTTCCTGCTTACATGTTTTACCTGAGAATATTGTTTGCTGGTTCCAAATGATTGAAAAATTAAAACGCAACTCAGCTGCTATTAACTGCAGTAGTCATTATAACCCTGTGACAAGGCATAAAGACATCATAACGACCAGTTCCCTCGCCGATTATATTCCAAACTAATGGCGATGAGAAGGACGCTGAGGAGTGACACGCCCACGCGTCGCTGTTGTAGAGTTTGAGCACGTGCCAGTTCACTGCGCCTTGACCTGCTCGTGCCATCTCAACCGTGTCCAAAGACTAAAGCAAGGTTACACCGAGCTATTTCTAACCTCAGCTTTTGTCAGTTTACATGCAAATCCTCTGACATATTTCACTAAGCCTTCTCGTTATTTCGGTAATTGTTGAAAAGTCTGAGAATAAATTATTTTCAGAGATTTAATTTCATTTTTGTCTGAAACAGACCAATGATGTGCAACGTATTTCTTGAGAAACTGACTGCCAGAGGGTCATTCACGTTTTGACCTGTCAACTTAAATGTAACTGGAAGGGTTGGAAATGGAGGATGCTGAAGAGAGAGGATTACTAGATTCTTGCCTATTGTTTAAGGACACGACACATCAATTCTCCTACATGTCATGTTGATAAATCCCTACGAGACCTGAATCAGGTACCCTGTAAAAACAGTCGATTTTAAATTACGTCATCTTCCATATTTTCAATTACAATTTTAGTCCTTTATTTGTTATGAGATTAGAATGCTTTGAGCCTGTTTTCACTACTCTCCGTAAATGTGTTGGTCCTTGTGTTTATTTACGAGTCCTGTCATAAGAGTCGGAGACTGAATTATGCTGGAAGGCGTTCCAAGTGCAGCTGCACTCAAAACCGGTCCGAAGCCTTCACCTACAATCCTCAAAGCAGAAGACATCGGAGACTGCTGCCGCTGCTCTACATACATCACACTGCATCGTTGACCTCTTACCGTTTTCTGTTCATGACCTCCTCATAATTCCTCAAGCTTCACAAATTTTCTTAAATACTCCACCCCGTTACAAAAGATATTACTAATGTATTAATCTAATTACAACATTTTCAAGTCGAATAAATACGCAAATAAGTAATAGGTAATAAATAATTATAGCTCATTATGAAGGGTAATAAGAAAAATAAAATTTTGATATATCTTCTTAAGATACAGCAAGACCTGCTTCGCTTAGCTCTGTGTCAGTATTGTGTGGTATTTTGAAAAATCCTAAATTTCAATGAGGTATTGGGATTCCGCGGCTACCCAATCCATGTTGCTGCTCTGATACACTCATGTAATATATTTATCAAATTGAACAATACAGATGATTCTAAAAACAAAGAATAATCGTTTCAGCAACTACAATTACAACAACTTCTGCGACAAGAATTAACCGTGTCATAAGCTAGGAAAATGACTTTCCTTCTGAAATAACGATGACGTTGAAAGGAATATACCATTAAATCATGCAATTATAAGGAAATGGCGAGGATTTATTTAATGACAAAGATTTATCAGTTGAATATTACATAGCAAGTTGAAAATGGGTCCATCGATTTCGAATAAAGAATATTTTTCATAACATACAGATTACTCTTGAAGCGGCAGATGGAAATACAAAGACCGCTGCTGTATTTCCAGCGACATTGAGGTAGGGATTTATTCTTCTGAATTAGTATTAAATGTTGATTCTTGGAAAAAAAAAGGCCGAAAGGTACATTTTTATCCCGTGCAGAAGAGCAAGCATTAGGATTTAAAGCCGATAAGTATCGTTTAGTACTTTGTAGCTAACTTTAATGAAGAATTTTAATTAGAAACACTACTTGTTTATTATTACAAACCCCCAATAACAATGAAGAGAATTACAAAATCATTATTACGAGTAATTTGGGAGTAGAATAAAAATATTGGATCATTATGATAATTTTACAAAATGGGTGACAGAGCAGGTTTGTCCGGCAGTGGAACGCTGCAGTGAACTGAAACCGAAAGCTTTACTTTGGATTGATAACTCAACGCATTTGTCCGACATCAATGTATCGTAGCAATAAATGAGCCCATAATTAATTTAATGTTTGTAGTGCTTTGTTGTTAATTGAAATTTAACTATAGAGAAAAAAATGATGTATCCTGGAAAGAATAAAAAATCTTATTTTAATTTTTATAAAAAAGATTATGAATAAAAACTATTTAAATATGGTTAACGAAAATTTTTATTAAAATCGGTTCTTAATTGATCGTTGCTAGCTTTAATTGAGAATATGAATTCTTAATCTCAGGGATAATAAGTGGAAAAATTACGAAATTTTATAATGATCCCGACCAAAGGCAAGAAACATGGAAGTTTGTACATCAGCACGTTACAGTTAATCTTCCTTCCTGCCATCATAGCTGGATGGTCCGCTCATTCATTGGTGGACTGATGACTGCTTTCCTCTCAAGCGTCGTGTGTTGACTGCACTGCGTATATCACTCAGAGTGATATGACTGAATGAGTCTCTGAATGAATGAATAAGTTTTCAGCCTGACGATAACGTGACTGAATATCTGGAAATGAATGCATAACATAGTCGAAAATGAAAAAGCGTTTCTGACCAAGATGTTCATCTGTTTTCTTCTCCAAGCTCCGCCTCCGCACTTGAAATTTTCCCCCGTGGAAGATGTGGGCGGAATTTTTTCAGTCTTCCTCGTGGAAAGGGGAGACTGAATGGGTATTTTCTTTACGGCTGTCACCTCTCAGCGGAAATCTCGCTCAAGGCGATGGATTGTCAGCCCTTCTGTTTGGAAGGAACAGATGACTGTTGTTTCTTTACTTCCGGACAAGCAGGGGTGAAGTGTCAGATTTGTTCTTTTCTTAACAATATCTTGTGTATTCGTGTTAGGACTCCGGTCAGAGAGCAGTGCATCTCGGTCAGGTGTCTTGTTTTCTCTCATCGTTGTCGTCTAATGTTCTGGACATTGTAGCACCGTCCAATGAAGTAATGCACAAACTTTCATGTTTCCCTTTTGGTCAATAAGATGACTCGTAATTCGTCATTTAAATAGCCAATCGCATTTGTTCATGTTCCCGATTCCGTCTAGCTACCTTCTAACGGATGTTATATATTATATACAAAAGAAATAGATATTAAAGATATTTAATATAAAAACTGTATTAAATTACGTTGTACCACATGTTACTAACTAAAACAAAAACTGATTTTATTTCGCTGTTGTTTCTCTTTCCCCAAAATTTTAATGTTAAAATCACCTCGTATAAAACTGTTTCTTTTAGCGCTCGAACTTTTAGAAATACACGGGGTCTTAATGTGTGTATAGTAATTAAAATTAGTTATGTCATTGCACATGAAATTAGGGTTTTAATGGTGTAGAAAATGATCGAATTAATTATTTCATTCTTCTTCGTGGTGCGGCAGAAATTCATTTGGTATTCCATTACCTTTACGAAAAGAAAGCAGTATGTAGGGATGGAATCACAGCTTCGGGATAAGCAGTACAATAAATAAAGTCGTGCTTATTACTGACGCGTGTGTGTGACACTAGTGTGTGATGAAACACAATTCAACCCTCGAAATTCCAGTTTCGATACGCAAAGTACATCGTGAGGCATTCGCAAAATGATAAGAAATCTGGTGGGACCGTTGAAGAATTCAGCCATTTAGAAGCTGTAACAAGCGCGAAGACGTTGTAGCTAACGAAGCAAATAAGCACGTGTGGCGGGCCTATTGCTGATTTTCATCGGCAGTTTGCTTGTCTGCCATTGTGGCACGCGAGTTGTAAACATTTGCGCCGGCTCGTGCTGACGGTTTGTATGTGTGTGCTGTGAGCTGCGTGCGAGCACGAGGATGCCTCTGCGGAGCGTCAAGGGTCGTCGACTCCCTGCTCTAAAACTATCACCTAAATTGTACAAGTTTTGTGAACATTAATATTCTAATTTGTTTTACTACCACTTAAAAATTATAGTCTGTTTAGTTTAAAAATCTACTGATCAAGAAAGGTTTTGTTCCGTCAGTAGAACTTGAGTACAGTTCCGCGCATTTGTTTCCATGTACTGCATTATATATCACATTTTAATTATAGCTCTTTTCGAATGGGTTCCTGTTTCCCCTGAAGTTCTTCCTTGTGTCGTCGAACCAAAGCCATTTTACGTTGTCATATCATAACTTTTTTTAAATTATTGTAAATGATGGGGGATATTAATTAATGAATTTAATAATTGAGGTTAAATATATACATTTATTAATTGTAAACACAATAATTTTTAATATGGGTAGTGCGTAGATATATTAAGTTCAAAATAATTATTTAAAAATGGGATTTTATTAAAGATCTCAGGGTATTAATGGCTTGGGTGACCACGCGTAGCAGATCTGTTCGTTGACGAACCTGAGTTGTCTTCATAGGCGTCTCGCTGTAATTTCCGTGTTGTGGAACTTGAAGCGGCCGGTCGACAATAACACGAAGTCTTTCTTCCCTTGTTGCTAAGACCTTTCTTCCCTGCTTCCTGGACTGATCAAAGCATGGTCGCCGCTGCCACCTCACCAATCTCCTCTCTCCACCACTCTGCTACCATCTCCTTTCACCACCACCTTGTATCACCAGCAATCTCTTTCTCCACCACTCTCCTTCAATATCCTCTCGCCATCCCCTGCAAAAATCTGTCCAAAATCTCCTCCCAAATTGTCTCCGCCAGCCTCTTTAAAGCCTTGTTCCCACTTATCCGACACCTATCACTAAGGTGGCAGGGATGGATATCCTCCAATCATATCCCTTGTTTCATTTGGGGAACACACGCCACCCGGTCACCAAATTCCCAGGCAGATTAAGACATTCCGAAACGGCGACGAGGTGTCCGAGCTTTATGGTCCAGGTGTCAGCCGCAGTCCCTTTGTTATTATTCCGAGCCGCCAAGACGACGCGCGGAAAAACCTCTTCTTCCTGACAAGCGACTTTCTCATTCCGGAATATTTGGTATTTAAGTTCCCGTAAATTATAATAAAAAATTGGACGCGGGTTCTACTGCGCTACATTATTTATAGTCGCATCAACTGCAAGGTCATTAGCGACTACACGACTGGGGGAAACGTATATCCATGAAGGGGTATCTTAATAAGATTTCTCAAACAACACAAACAGCCAAGCCCATGCCAGGATTCGAACCCGGGACCTCTGTGGTACAAGGCAGCCACGCCACAACACAAGACCACAGGAGGTCGGCAGTAAGGTTTTGCTATCATTCAGTATTGTCTTGTCACTTGGGAGAACGTTTGTCTATTTCTCTACTTCCATTCGCAGAAAGACAGAACATTGAACCATTATAGGTTTGTAATTTCCAAGGGGGTCGGAAAAATAATGTGAAACCAGATGTATTACTATCAAAAAAATTTTCCACTTTGAATCGAAATATTTTCCGACATTTTGAATGCAACTTTCCGTTGTTAAAAATATATTATGATTTTTGACAGTCAAATTAACATCCATCATTTGATACAGTTAAAGTAACATATCAAAGCTCATTACAAAGCATTGAATAGTTTTAATTTCCCGTCTTGGATTATAAATCCGTTTGAAAGTGGCGAAAGCAAAATTGCAGAATTGTTTGAGTTTAAGGACAATTTGGATAAAAACAATTAACAAAAAAGTAGTGATTACAAATTTTGGAACTGTAAATGCAGCCGAAAAAATGAGTCAAATTAATCTATATTACCGAACAATTACTTTTAGGTTTTACTACTTCATTAAGAAACTATAAATTATTTAAATATTTCATAAGCCCGTGATTTACGATGTTTATTAAAAAAAATTACACCAAATATATGGTGGAAATGTGGTATTTTTAATTATTTATATGAAACTCGGTGGAAAATATTTAAAAGTATTCATTGTCAAAAAAGAGTCCGAATCAAGGATTTCATCTTATTTCAGGAAAATATCGTTTGTCGGAGAAACAATCTGATGTCTCCCCCATCCCTACCCCCATAGACGTGTCGAAGATTGAGATATTTAGCAGTCTATCTTTCGTGAATCTTTTGATATAGTTTTCCTGCCATAAATTTTTGAATCAACCACCCTAGCTGTCGTTCCTGCAGTTCGTCTCTACATAAACGCTGGACAAGTAATGTCTGTTCTTCACAACACCACGTATGTGAGGAAAAAAATCAATTTTATCGACCTTTATGTTGGATTTCATTTCATTCCCTACATGGATCTTGAATGACGGGATGTTATTTGTAGACACAACATTCTAACGGAATCTAGACGCGGTGGAACTTCTCTCTAAACTCTTGGTACTGGCGACAAGCATTGCAAAATCGCTAGGTACATCCAAGGTCTTTAGTCTCTAATTTTTTATCGGCACTGGAGGCAAATAAAACTGCTCGGCTATGCATATGTAAATAAGTATAAATAGATGGCAACACTGTACACCGCACGGAGTTCTTGCAGTTGCTACTACAGTGAGAAGAGTTATCATTGCTCTATTCTAATAGCGCGTTTAATCAGTCCTCTAAATTCAGGGGAAACTGTTTCTGGCGTTAATGAGTTTGTAGTTATGATGGTTACGGAATTTCCAACATCAGTTACAAAGAATCAGATCCACTTTATTTTTTGTATCAAGATAGCAATGTTGCTAACTTGTACACGATTTGAACAGCGTGCTTAGTTTCATTTCAACTCTTACTACACAACTTTCTTATCTGTAGCCTGCACTAATTTCTTCACAAATATTAGAAACTAATCATGAAATTTTTCTACCAAGCTTCCAACGTATACTCGTATATTGCTTGTAAATATAATATCTAAAAGGCAATACTCGAATTTCAAGAATGATATTCCTTGAAGTTTTCATTATGAGTTTCAGTATTTCTACGCCATTATTGTATCATGATTTACCTGTCATTTCTATTTTGAAAGATAACGTTACCCAGGATCTCAAATGATGCGTTTCATTCTTTAGATGGGTCGTCGAATAAATTTATAAAAATGGTCAAACAGACAAATAAAAAGGTAGTTAACCACTTAGCTTCATACAGTAAGTAATTCTCATTAGAAAATTAATGCTGTCATGTTACTGATGAGTTCTGCCGATGAGCAGAGGCAACGTATTACTTACTGTATGAAGCTAAGTGTTTGTTAACTCCCTTATTTTTCTGTTTGACCAATTAAATAAATTTGTAATAAATAATTATTTATATTGAATTGCAGTCCTGAAGCAACATCTCATTGTGAAGAATGTGGAACGATCGATTTATAATTTTTACGTTCTAAAATTGCAAATTGACCGTAAAAGATGATGCGAAGTGCCCTAGATCGTAAATCACTCAGACATTTCAAAATAATGGTTTTCCTTAGTTACAAAGGATGTGACAACCCGCTGAGAAACACAGAGTTAGTTAAAAACACCTTGAGTGTCTAGACCACATGAGGTAAAGGGATTATGTTTTTCACAAGAAGGGGAATGTGAGATAAAAAGCGGGGGCATCTTGTGATGTTTAGCATCCTATTTGACAAGTATAGTAACAGTCCAACATAAACAGGGACAAAAGTAGTCCTGTAGCTCTTTTAGTATAACAGAGTCGAAAAACAATGAAAATACTGACTTCGGCGATTTCTTTATGCGTCAAATCTCCAATCACTGGGAAAAATTGCTGTATATTATCTTAGTATAGCTGGTCAATTATTCTTCCGTTACATTTCTTATGAAATAGAATTCAATCGATTCAATTAGTTATTCTAATACCGCGTTTATCTTAACCAATAATTATTATTTGGAATAAAACAGCGGTTGGCACATTTCACAGAGAAAAATGTAATAATTATTTTTTAAGCAAATTCGGAATAAAATAATTTATAAATAAATTAATTTAACATACTTTTATATCAAATTTTGGAATTGCGCTAAAACCATAGTTTTTATTTCCATAATCACAATTGTTTTTTGGAGATAAAATTCAAATTACGACTATAAACCATACTTTAGGAATTCGACTGTTGAAGGCGAACGGTTGGTCATTTTATTTACTTACGGTTCGTCTCTTATCCCTCAAGAAAGAGATTTGATAATTTTATGTCAACTGTTTTTTTCTTTGTAAAATGCTTCTATTTTGTAAGGAATACTATCCTGAGTTTAAAAGGCGCAATTTTAATGCAGTGGTGTTATATCATAAATGGGGACAGTCGTTGAACAATGTAAGTAGAGAAGTTGACATGATAAGGTTTGGAAATGCTTGGGAGCAAATCTCTGCTAAACGTCTGAATTGACGAGTGTCTACAGAGTATCTTACAACTCGTTCAATACAGCCAGGTCTTGAGAGAAATTTATTCAGAGTATGTGACTTATGAAATTATGTTATCAACATTTGTAAAAGACGACAAAACATTCGTATCTTTGAGTCCTTTTTGATCATAAATACGCTTGTTAAGAAACGAAATTGGTTTCTTGTAATCGTACCCTTCAACTTTCAGACAATTTATATTGTTCTGAGCTAAGTAGACCAACGTTTATCTGAAAGGAGCAGATGAACGCATCTGTTATGATTGTAGACACTTTGACTGCATCGCACTTCGCTATTCCTGGTTCCCATTCGTTCACAAAGGCAGGACGCTCCACTCGGGATCTATTTATAAGAAGTCTGGCGGAGATTCTCTCTCTGAGATACGGCGAGGGAAGAAGATAAAGGCGTCAGGAAAAAAAAGTCCGCGATCTTTGACCCTCCGACGACATCTCCTACGCTTAGTAATGTCACTTGTGGAGCCCATCTGCGGGGTATAGTGGGAAATGCCAGTTTAAACTCTACAACGAATAGACAAATAAAAGCGACTTGTTCTCAGAAAGCCTTAATTAACACCGCTCCCTGTTCCGTAGGGAAGCTGCAGCTGGGAGTCATTATGCTCTGAAACCATGGCGAAAAGAGGAAACGCAAATCGAAACGACCTCCCAGAGAGAAATATTAGCGTATTGCCTACACGTTTCTGGGAAAATAAACTTATAAATTTTGTTAAATAAATAATTATCAACAGCTAGATTACGGGGAGCCCTTTCCAAACCAAACAATGTATCCATTCCTATTCTCATTCGAAGCTGCTAGACAGATAAAATTCATATAAGCTAACTGTTGTTACTTCCGATAATCTACAAATATAACAAATTTAATCACGAAAACGGACTGAAAAATTATCTTTAATATTTTATTTTAGCAAAGAATTATTCGTATTATTTACTATTAGTTCAATCCAAACCGCAGTCACAAATAAAACACTCAGTTTCTCCAATTGCTATAGAAAATGCTTCCGATTGTACGCTATAAATATCTGTGGTCCAAGTATAAAACTGTTAGGTTTGAACATAAAATTTTAATATACACTGAAATGTAACTAATTTCATTGTTAAAGTTTAAATATTAAAGCCATGTATCATAATTCGGATATATCAACCGTAAGAAACTGCGGAATAAATGAACTTAGAACACTTAATTTTTTTTAATTAACTTTTAACTACATGTATTCTTCAATAGAAATTTTATATTTAGAAAGTAGCAGATCCAATGTATGGTCAAAAAACGTTTCGACAGCTAAATTTAATAAACGATGGAAGAAAAAAGTAGTTACTTTGCGACTTTTAAATATTGTATTTGGGTTTAATTAATAAGAAATTATAAAATAGTTAGTCTGTGCGTTTAATATAAGTTAAAATAAGGCAAAAACGGACAAAAATTAGTGAAACATAAAATATAACTGAAAAACGGATCCATATCAGGACCGAAACATGTAGTTATTTTTCAATTATATTTTATGTTTCACTAATTTTTGGCCTTATTTTAACTTATAATAAGATATTATATTCAGTTTAACAATTATTCTATATTTTCACTGGTTTTATGTAACGTGGGGTAATAAAAACTTAATCATTCCAGAAGAAAATTTGTTGCATGGATTAACAACAATATGTGTACGAATTTTAAGTGTTGAAAGGAAACATAGATGTGGTATTAAAGCTGATAAAAATGAATAATTGATATATATGACAGTAACTAAGCATAATATTATTTTACTAGTGAAGTAACTGAATGAAGTTGGTATTTTTGTTTGTGTGTGCAGGTGGAGACGCGACGGATACGCCCCTGGAAGTGGCCAGCGTCAAGTCCGTGGACGTGCTGCTTGCTGAGAACTCGAGCGCTCACAGGACTGAGCAGTTCGATCTGGTGGAGCGAGAGAAGGAACCTCGCCTCGTGGTTCGCAGGGGTCAGCCCTTCGCCCTCAGCATCTCCCTCAGCCGCGCCTACAACCCCGAAACCGACGCCGTCTCCTTCGTCTTCACCGTCGACGGTAAGAAATGACCGCCATGCAAACGAAATGGAAATTTTGTTTTTGTATTGCATTTATTATTACTAGAGGTGAACATTCCTCCGATGGCAGTTTGTTGATAAAATTAAAGTACAAAGATAAATTACAGAAAAAAAATTTAAAATATAATTTTTTAATATTTCACGTCGTTTTTTATTATAAAATAAGCACCTATTTTTTCAGTGTTTCTAACTTATTTTGGAAAACATTTGTATTCTTAGGGAAAGCCTCTAGTACCCTTGCAGTCAAAGCATTCCATCCCTGATCATCATATTTACGAAGGAATATTTTCCCACATCCGTTCTTTGGTCCCTTTCCTTTCTTTTGTCATTATGGTTGTTTTTAGAGAAAAATCCTCCTCCTATCACTGAGTGGTTCCCATTTTGTTTCGTCCCCACACAAAACCCCTGCCCGTTTCTGAATTCTATCCAGGGCATTGATGTGCTCCGCTCTGCTCCGTATTCTGTCATAGGTTTAACTAGAGAAGTGTAAGCAGCTGCATTGGCCTACCATGTACTTTTCTTCAATATCCTATTTATGAAGTGTAACTATCTCCATAGCTTCCGCGCTAAAAAGTTTACGTGTTCTCCCCAGTTTAATTTCTTATTAAAAGTTACACTAGATATTTACACATTTCAACAAGCGGCAGTTTTTCGTTCCTTATTTTATATTCCCCGGGGATGACCATTTTCTTTCTAGTAAAAATAATTCTTTTACTCTTAGATGGATTTATTCTCATCTTATTAATTTCTGCCCATTGATATATCTTATTTAAATCTTCCATTATCTTTTAAGACCATTTCACAAGGGGAAATTAGATTCACTCATTTCTTGCACTTCTTTACACATTCTTTTCTTTTCTAATAGTTATTGTATCTGAAACTTTATGACGTCTTCTTTTTCTCGGTCATCATTTTGCACACCTGTACGTATGCTTTCTAAAGCCTATAAATTACTTATATTCATAATAAATAATTTCATTTAACAATTTAAAAATAAAATATATTTACGATTTTTAATATTATTTTATCAAGACTTACACTTTCATTTCTAACAGCCACAAGATAATTTTTAATATCAATAACCGTACCTCTCCCGTCATTCGGAAGGACGTGTGGCAAGTACCCAATAACCCTAACAGTTCTTTTAGGTGAATTACCGGGTACGAAGCCTTAAACTATAGCCCGGGGACTCTACCTTGCTCTATCTTACACTTCCCCCCTCTTTTTCAATTCCCTTCCTATTATATTAAAGATGAGTTGCCAGTTTCTGGATCACTATCATGTAGCCCGTTACCCCCGTCCCCTTTGACCCCCAGAACATAGTCAGGTCACTTATTATGAAAGATTAAAAGTACATACGTATAATAAATAATTTGATAAATTAACGTAACGTTTCTTCCACTTGTTTATGGACCTTTTCAGACATTATATTATTAAATAAATAATTTTTTTGATCCGAATGTTTTAATTTGAATAAACAATGTTTCCGTCAAAAAATTGTAAACTGTTTTAATTATTATTTTTTAGTAATTTTGATTAAGAGGTCTTTTGGATATATTTTCCAATGTCCTAAATATAAAGGGCAATATAACTGTCGAAAGAGAGCAGTTTGGTACACATTAAACGAATATTCTTCCTTTTCTTAATTCTGTGATGGCCATAATCTATAAAACTTTGGATTGTTATACTACAAAACTAAGTTTTGTATGGTATCATTCACTATTCAGTTCTCATAGACTCATGTTATTTAAATCCTTCGTTTTTCAGATGCTGACAAACCTAGCTATGGACATAACACTCTTGTGGCTGTTCCTCTTCTGGCAAAGGGAGCGGAATCGGGAGCAGCGTGGAACGCGGTTCTGGACTCCAGTTCGGAAAATGTCATCCGAGTGCAGGTATTCACAGTCGTGATTATTATTCAGGTAGTATTTAGAATTTGTTTCTGAAAGTTACATTGGCCAGTCGTCAAGAATCATTTCCCAGAAAATAGCCAGTATTTAGAGATATGTTCCCCACTCCAAGATGGAGTCAGGCCAAACGAACAGATCTAGAATGTCTTTGCTCTGCAATTACTGCCTGAATTAGGGTAAAAGACATGTCTAATAATATATGCTCTATCTTGTAGTCTTGCATATATAGAGAAAATGGGCTACTTGAAACACTCAAGGAGAGAAACGATTTCTAACGAAGGGGCTATTCAAATGGAAACAAATGATTGCACTCAACTGAATCATACATAAGAAAAGGCTGACGTTAAAGCAGAAACATGACTTTTTTTTATTATATTTCAATTAAAGAACTGAGAGGTCCCGAAAGTTGGAAGATGAAACGCTTTCAAATTAAATTATTCCGTTTCAGACTTTTGGCCATTCTTTATGTTTTATTTATAACTGAATCATACATAAAAAAGACAAAGCAGAAACATGACTTTTTTTTTTCAATTAAAGAACTGAGGAGGTCCCGAAAGTTGGAAGATGAAACGTTTTCAAATTAAATTATTGTTTTTCAGACTTTTGGCCATTCTTTGTGTTTTATTTATAACTAGCTTACCCCAGCGACTTCTTTCGCGCCGTATTAGTTCTTTTTATGTTCAGAATTTTGATAAAGTTGAGTTCATTGAATATATAACAAGTACGGTATCATCTTATTTATGATCGCTTGAAGGCAAGCCTTACAACTCTTAGTTGGTTTTTAACAGGTTCCGCTATCATACGTTTCTGAACCAGTAAAAATGAGCAATTATTAAATATGAAAATTTACCTGACTCGACAAATAAAACCAATTTACATATACATCGTATCGACGATCCAAAGACGTTTATTACTTCTCAGCGAGTTAGTTTTCTGCCAACAATAGTTTAATAACGGCGCGAATCCTACTTCAACAATAGATGGAGTGCTTCGGAGCATAAACAGATCAAGAGTATAGGCAACCAGCATTAACTTTGGAAACTTTATTGCGCGTATATTGTTATATATGTTTATATTATATTAATATCTCCTGAAATGTATTGAATTGAAATATGCACGAATATCTAAGTTAAATATCCTGTTTTTAAACCCTCAAATTTTCATTGAAATCCGTTGAGCCGTTTCGGAGTCTATTCGAGTCAAACATACAGACAGAGAGACGGACAGACACTTCAGTTTTATTTATTGGTATAGATAATAGCCAAATTAATTTATTTACTTTATTTATCAAACATACGAGTAGTATCATATTAATTAAATTTCAGTTAGTAAAATATAACAGTCTGTAATACGAAAATCAACCAATAAAGTCAGAATAGTTTAAAATTAATACAGTTAAATATTTAAGTTTAACGGCCTACGTTTCTCTTTATTCGCCAACATTATTTCGGTCATAACCGTCGTTGGACACAATTTAAGGCGCATAATTTTCACTTTTGGACCTTTATTCTTTAATTATGCATGGGAATCAATTAAAATGTAAGTTTTTACTTTTTATATAAACTCAACGAAATTAATTCAAAACTTAATAATTTATATCTTAATAATTGTCGATTTAAAGTTCTAATTTGCTGTATGATTTGTCTGTAGTTAATTCCAGACGAAATATGTGTAACTATCTATTTCACTGAAAAAGTCCCAAAATTGTATGTCTAATGTGTTGAATAATATAAAAATTGTAGCTTATTAGCTGTGCTGATGTGTATTGGTTAAAATCTAAATTTCAATAACGTTTTATTAAACTTACAAAATCAAATTTAAATTGAGAATACTCCAATAACTTTGATTAACATCGTGATTATTTTATTAAAAACCACGCAGTTGTTACATAAATGAAAGATTAGTGTAAATGTGACAAGAAAAGTAGAGTTAGATTACTTTAAAGCGTTTGTTATTTCCCAGGGAATCACGCTGGTTTCTATTTTTACCATAGATATAAGTTTTTTTAGAACAGTAAGATTTTATGCTAAATTATTATATGACTTTAATTTTAAAATCTCCAATTATCAATGAATTAGTTTAAATTCAAGGGAGGCCTACAAGTTTACTACTCGTGGGTATTTATTTTACAGTGCAAGGTATATTAACCTTATCCGTAACATATAATGCTGATACAATTATGTTCCAGATTACTGCCGCTGCTGACTCAATCGTTGGCAAGTGGAAGATGGACATCGACACGAAGTTGAAGAATGACGGAGCAGTCAGTTACAGTCACAAAGATCCGTTCTACATACTTTTCAATCCTTGGTGCCGCCGTAAGTCTCTCTATACTAATAACTTCGTCAACTGTTCAGTTTATTTATTGTTATAATTAGTTATATTCAGGTACACCAATTTCGTATTCAGAAATGTTAGCAAAAATATTACTATCTATATCAGGTTTATTATAACAATTAAATTAACGGATGTAGCTAAATTCTCCTCAAAGTTGAAATTAAATTCTGAAAATTTCGGAACCGTAATCATGCATGCAATCATGTTAATAATTATTCAGTAAATTATAAATATAATTTAAAATAAGTTTTCTGTCCCCCAAAGGTTTTTTATGTGTTGCAATAAAGTAATTCAAAACTACTCAATATTTATTAATAATAATAATTTTGAAATCCTAAGCTTCGGTGAACTATACCATAGTCATATTCAATTTTTCATTTTTCGATAAATGGGGCATTTTTAACACCGACGTTCTAGAATCGTTTTAATAGTTTGACATTATTCTACTGTGATTTCAGATAGAATCTATGTCTATCTGGACCTCAGGTACTTAGTCACTTTGTCTTAAAGGATTTTCAGTATGATAATGTGAAAAATAATATATCCTGTTGAAAGCGAAACACAGAGAAATTTTTTATTTCTTCACGGAGAATAGAATATAATATTGGCCGAAAGCTCCGGTTTTAAAAATTAAAAAAAAATATTTATTTAAATCTAGCAAAGCCCTTGAATAATTACAGCGTATGTCAAACCGCATATGTCTACGCACTCTTTCTTTTTCAAATTGAAATTTATGCAGCCACCATAATACTGTTCATAATATTCAACTATCCAAGTAAAACAATTTGGGAAAGTATTTAAATTAAAACCAGTTTAAGAACTAAAATTTTATAGACTGTTTTAGGGGATCAATTAGGGCTGCGCGTTACCAATATTGATCTAAAACAAATGCAAATATCCCACTAACTTAAATTTCCCATCTGATTGAAAATTATTTTACGTATTGTTACTGTGTTTTTAATATTAGTATTTTTATATTGTATGAATTTGTAATGCTACAAATTTATTTACTTCTACTAATATGATACTATCTTACTAATATGGTGATCACTTCATCTGAATATTATTTTTCTATTATATTTCATTATTTATTTAAAAACTCTTTTTCATTTGTAGTTTTATTTTAATATGAAGTATTTTATTAAACAAGTAATTAATAATTTCACAAAAGTTCAATTAATAGGTATATCAATTTATGCGGCCTATTATATTACTGCCTAATTTAAATGTGGCCTCTATTCGTAAAAATGTTCACCGCCTCTGTTATATGTTACAAAAGTCTCTCCATAAATGTTAAAACACGTTACCTTTTCCAAAACATTTGTAACCATATTCTAACAGGGATTGCGTTTAAAGTATTATTTATCTCATAGAAACGTGCAACTATCTTTTTGGTTTATCATTTTCAATACATATTAACACGGAATGATAAACAACACGTTGTTAAAGTTTTGTGTGTGTTCGTCCAAGATATCTTAAAAATCGAAAGCTGCTGCTCGCACCAGTCGTGATAGATCTGACCTTGCTCGGACTCTTCAAGCCATCAACGTCCGTACAGAGAGATTCTCATGCGTCGTAGATTGCGGTTTAAAGTCTCGAAGGACAACCTACACCAACAAATAAAAACAAATAAAGCCCCCGTGTTTTGTCCCGATCCGTGGAGCAGGTAAACGTTATCAGCTGCGGTGGCGTCTTCTTGGCACGTCGCCGACATAAATATTTCGTTTTCGTTACTGACGCTGACCTCAGAGTGCCGCGTCTTGTTAACAGGTTCTTCAAATAGAATTACCCGTTTGTGAGGTCACAGTTACAATATTCACAGGCCTTTGACCCGCGGAGTCTCTTCAATTGGGGTCGATGCGCATACCAGCCCCATTGCAGCTAATCATCCCATACATCCCTCCCGCAATAGGTAGAATCATGTACTATGGACGTGCTTACCGAAACTATTATGCTACATATATGTCTATAAAAAATGTACGGATCCATATTATATAAACATCGCCAAAATGAGCGAAACAGTTTTTCATTTATTTTATTTTTCTGTTGAGAACAGTCATTATTGATTGGCATTTGTAATATATGGGTAACATAGGTACTAGTATTTTACGGAACGTTTAAATCAACTAAAAATAAACAAATAAACGGTCTCATGAAAGTCTGCAGACCGCTCAGTGTGCAGACTGTCTGCCGAATGTGTGTAGGTGTTCGTAAGTCCCGATTTCTTCATTATCTAACACACATTGACACATCTGGAAATAGTCTACGAATTATAAATTTATTTCAAGCCCAGATGTAACGGAAAGGCTTTATATGAGTTGTATGTGTGATGTTTCAGAGGATCAAGTGTTCATGGAGGGAGAGGAGCAGCTCGCCGAGTACGTGATGGCGGACACAGGTCTGATCTGGAGAGGAAGCTACAACCGCCTACGCCCCTGCGTGTGGAAGTACGCACAATTCGAGCAGGACATCCTTGACTGCGCACTGTATCTTATGGCCAAAGTCGGCGGCGTCAGGGTCGTGGATCGTGGAGACCCCGTCAAGATCGCACGAGCCATCTCGGCCGCTGTGAGATTTTCTTTCTTTTGATACCTTACTTTCAGCATCAGTAGCGAAATAGTTGCGTGATCTATATTGATAAATCAGTGTCCGTTATTGTCGACAAAAAAATGAACCTGACTTGAATAACAAGCCGAACAAGACATATTATACAGCTGTCACTCCGAATTGAGGTACCTCTTTTATAATTTTACTGACAAAAAATACAAATTGACCTTAAAAGTAAATACAAAATGCCCTCCATTGTAAATCCTCCAGACATTTCAAAATAATTTCCTACCAGCCAGGAAACTCACAGTTGGTCCGAAAAGCTTCATTGTCTAGACCACATGAGGTAGAGATAACATTTATTTCAAATAAGGGAACTTTGGACAATAAGTGAATCAGAAATACTCGTCAGACTCTCTTTGAATGTTTTGAGCACGTTTTGATGTGTTGCTTTATTTTTGGCAAGTGTAGTAACAGACCAAGAGAACAAGTACAAAAAGTTGATGTCCCATAACTCTTTCAATGAAAGAGAGGCGAACAACAAAAAAATACTGAGACTAGACACACAACGAATAAGAGAGGAAGCTCTTTCGTGTTTCTTATGACCCAAACTGGGGCAGTCAGACCATGAATATGTGGTGATCAAAGGTTTTCTTGTATTGGTCGATATTGGTAGTTGATGGAAGTATAGTTGTTGAAGGTTGGCTCTAGGAGTGGTTTTTCCCATTCATCAAAGGGGGCAATATGCACAAGTGAAGTGAATGGCCCAGTTATTGGCCCACCGTGTGGATGAAATCCAAGTCACCTACTGTTAGTGGCCAGCACCGGCACTCAACATATGGGCCAGCAATTGGCTCATAGTAAAGAGGGGCTATTAGAGGTACTGATCACCGGGAAGTAAAATCACCCAGCAAAAATTATTTTGTTACAATTTATATGATATGGAACTCAATTTATTTTTAGTTCTTTTGAAACAATTATTTCTTAAAAGTTTATGAGACAGAATTATTATATAACATGTTCTAATTCAAAAAATGACTTTAAGACTGTGAATATCAGCATATCAAATAAATTAATTCAACTTCCATGGTTTCTCCTCTCTAGAATGCAACTCACAGATAGACCATTCCTTGGAGGATGAGAAATAAAAGACATTAAATATCATTGGGGAAAAATTATAATCAAAAAATAAATTAATACAAATGAAGTGAATTCATTTCATCACAGTGTAGTTTAGTTCAAGAGGGAAATTTAAATGGGAGACATAATTAGAGCATGGCATCTAAGTCTCAGTTGGGTAGTTGGTTACCGTGTATTGGATTATGTAAAGAACAAAAGCTGTCATATTATTGGCTTAAGTTACTGTGTTATGAACTAAAACACCTTTCACATTAAAACATTTATAATTAAATTACAGAGATATATCTACTAATTTTAATATAAACTTTTATCAATAATGTATTTACTAAGCAGGAGTTGAATATAACTTATAATCAGGATATTTAATTTGTACTCATTACTTTAAAATTATTACATTAACAATTTGGGCATTATTTAGAATATTAAATTAATCTTTTCCAGAATATTATAAAATTTCAATAAACATATCAAAAGTGAAGTAATGAATAGAAATAATTCAAATAGCTGACTGGCATTTCTGTTACAAATAAATATTGATTAAATTTATTATGTGCATGGCTTGTTTTATTTTTTGTTTCTTTCATTTGTCTTGTGTATATCGTATTACAAAAATATTTTTAATATTTGTTGATTAGTAGAAATAAATTTTTATTAATCAAAATCATTGAAATATTTAAAGAATAAAATAAGTACTATCTTATGTTTCAAGGTGAAACATCCCATTTGTTTCACTGCTATTACAAAGCTTTATTACAAATATAATTTTTTTTTGAAATAATAGGTGAATTCACCTGATGACAATGGTGCTCTAATGGGTAACTGGTCATCTGAATTTGGAGGTGGCACTGCACCAACAAAATGGGTGGGCAGCATGAAAATTCTACAAAAGTTTTACAGCAACAAGAAACCAGTGAAGTATGGGCAGTGTTGGGTATTTGCTGGTGTTCTAACGACCAGTAAGTTTTCAATTTTCTTATTAGTTGGTAATATAGTTCAAACACACTTCCCTGCCATATTCCAAACTATCTGTATATTGCATTAGGAGCTCTTAATGATGACGATGAACATCATCGAAACATTGTGGCCAATGCCTGCTCTCACCCAGTTGGAAGCCCAAGAGCTCCTAATGCAACAAAAACACCGGAAAAACCTGTGATCTTTGTTATCTGTATATTTTCTTTCATGCATGATTACAACATATAAAAGTCACACTCGTTGATAAATTGGATAAAAAGTGGGCCGTGAGGTGCTTAACCATCTCAGACACAATTCCCACTTAACGAATATTGTCAGTCTAGGTTATTAGTTAGTTGGAATGGATATAGAAGAGGGATAGAAGGGAGTATTCACTTAGAATAGATTACAAATTAATGAAAGGTTTGACATGTGATATATGTATCGACTCTACAATAGCTGGCCGTCACTCGAAATGTTTTCCTTATCTTCTGATAAAGGGGGTGGTTGCTCTGAAAATTCAATAAATCAAAAGCCTACATGGTGCCTGCTATCTGTGAACTTTAGGTAAGCCACCAGCTGTCTCTATTTCCTGTCTTTATGTATATGCGTCAGAAAAACATTGTCAGGTTAATTAAAACAATTAATAAGGGCAGGAAAGAGAGACAGAATTTTAGTGACTTATCCGAAGTTCACAGATGGCAGGCATCATGTAGAAGGTTAGGAAAACATTTACATGTATAAATTTCTTAATATTTGCTTTTTGTGTATTTGGTAATATAGCTGTGGAACATGTATTTACTAATATGATGGTTCCTTTATCCTTATACATTCTGATGCATTATTTTTTATTATTACAGTATGCAGAGCCCTTGGTCTTCCTGCCCGTACAGTAACAACATATTCATCTGCACATGACACCCAGAACAGTCTCACAGTTGACTACTTTGTAGATGATGAAGGCTCCATCATGGAAGAACTTAACAGTGATTCTATTTGGTATGTGTGAGATTCTATTCGAGTACTTCCTAGAGACAAAGAAGTTATATATACTTAATGAGTTGCCACAGCTAAATAAAATTACAGTTCAGAAATTCGTATTTGTGAATCTGCTTGGATTATATAGTCTCCAATATCTGCTATAAATAATTTTGATCTGAACTTCATTGAAAGTTATAGGTTCAATTAAAAAATAGTAGTTGCATTGCTGTCAATATTCTCTAAAGTCTTTAAGAAAATTGTTTACAGCTAGTTTACCAAACACTGAAACCAATTTAATTAGCTAACTTACTAAAATTTAGTGTTAAATTATATTAGTATCTTTTAACAAAAACTATCAAAGCATTTGATTGTGGTGGTCATTGCTTTCTGGGAGGAAATTAAAAAAAGAAACAAGAATGGAAAGTAAGTAAAATACTGGTATGTTTTAGGAACTTCCACGTGTGGAATGAGGTGTGGATGGAACGCCCAGACTTGACTCCTGCGGATGGCCGTCGCTATGGAGGCTGGCAGGCAGTGGATGCTACACCACAGGAGCTGAGTGACCAGATGTACCGTTGTGGTCCTGCGCCTGTGGCTGCTGTTAAGCAGGGCGAGGTTCTGCGTCCCTATGACTCTGCCTTTGTCTTTGCGGAAGTCAATGCTGACAAGGTGTTCTGGCGCTACAGCGGTCCCACACAGCCACTCAAACTTATCCGCAAGGACATGCTGGGGTATGTGTATATATATATATATATATAGGTATATGAAAATCCTGCTTTAATAGTATAGAATGAGATTGAACCTAGTTAAATTCTTAAAATACGAATTGATATTAAAATCTCGACACTCCTTTTCAGTTCCCTTCCTACACTATTTACTTGTTTCAGGATCACCCTTGTGATGTAGCCTGTCCCCCCCCCCCCTCAAAAAAACCTGAAAATTTCAGCAAACTTAAAATTCACCAAAAATGAACATGTAAAAGTTAAGGAACACATCATCAATTTAGAAAGAACATGAAATCATAAACGTCAATAAACTGAGCTACCCTCTTTTACTAAGGAAGAGACACATTTTTTAAAGCTTCTCTTTAATTAAGAATTGAAAACTACCTCATGTACCTTAATTGATCATTCTGTCATTAAATTACTACTTCAGGTATAAACTTCACACTTGCACTAATATTACAAGTAAAACTTGTAGAAATGAACAGTTCAGCCATTGAACTTATATGTGCCACTCAGTAGCCTTCGTTTGCTTCAACCCACATCAACTTTCTGATGAATGTGACAGCATTCTTAACTTTGAATTTCCTTAAAAAAATCTCAATCAAATGATCTGAATTTTAAGCTTTGCTACAATAAGAATGCTTTAAAATTTTTATTTTTCAGTCTTTAAGTAGGGTTACACTTCTTCACTATCTTATAACATTTAAATATTAAAATCAGAATGTTTATGAAAATCAAATTTTCTTGTCCTCAACAGCATTGGTCAAATGATAAGCACAAAAGCAGTTGGACGCTGGGAAAGAGAGGATATTACAAGTTCTTATAAGTATCCTGAAAGTAAGTGTGATTATTCATTTATTTATTATAAATTAATAACAATACTAATATGTCTGATAAAATGAAACATCAATAAAACAATTGTTTTGTTAAATCTGCAATATTATTTTGTGTTTATTTACATTTAATAAATAATATTAGTAGCCTACTGGTATATTTAACTTATTACTAAAAATTTTGAAATTGGAATTAACAAACTTTATTATTTTTGGTTCAGAGAGTGAAGAAGAAAGAGCTGCAATGTTGAAAGCATTAAGGCAGAGTGAGAGCCTCTTCAGTCGTTATTATCTAAATGAAGATTTTAATGACTTGCAGTTTAATTTTGAACTACGAGATGATATTGTGATTGGATCTCCTTTCAGGTAATGATAGAGAATACTGCCTTGATAATATCTGTGTGTTCATTGTTTGTTTATAAGGAAAATGACTTTAAAACTGTATTTTTGAATTCTGTAGCATATGTAACTATATACCAAACAAAATTATTTTCAATAAATTATTTAAATTAGTGTGATATGAACACACATAATAAGGAAAGGTTACTATATTTATAAATTAAAATACCTCATCTTCAATTAATGAAATATGAAGACTCTTTAATATTTCATTTGCATGAGTGTATGATTTCATTGTATTTTTCCAAAAAAACACTATGCTTTATGATTACAGTGTAGTTGTAGTCATGAAGAACAGAAGCAACAGGCAAGATTACACTGTGAGTGTAGTTCTACGTGTTGATACAGTACTTTATACTGGAAAACTGAAAGACCCTGTCAGAAAAGAGACTGCCGAATGCAAAGTGAAGGCTTCAGCAGGTATAAAATTTGTCATTTCAGTTGATTATCTTACAATTTACATTGAATTATGTAATATCTTATATACCTATCTATAGAGAGACATTCATTTTAAAGTTAATCAACATTTTTAAGAAATGTTGATCCCTAACTTTACAAAGAATAATTTAAGCAATATAAAAACTAGAAATTTTTCTTATAATTTTGAGAATATTAGAGTATTTTATTGAATATTCACTCAATATAACTTCTTTTTTCATTATAGTATATCTCAGGAAATTATTGAGGTTTGTATAGCAGCTTCATAAAGCAATGATGAATATTTTTGAAACTATTTTTCACATTAAATTTATATCAATAATGCCTATATACTGTTGTATTCTGCAGTGGAAGAATTCAGAATTGATGTCTCATATGAAGACTATTACAAACATCTTGTTGACCAATGTGCTTTCAATATTGCTTGCCTTGCAACAGTGCAGGATACTAACTATGAGTATTTTGCACAGGATGATTTCAGAGTTAGGAAGCCTGACATTAAAATTAAGGTATTTAATTTAATTAATATTACTAATATTATATTTTACTGAATGAGAATTGATACACTGATCACATACCACTAGAAATTCAAATTTGTGTAATGGAAAATGGCAGTCTGTAGTTGTCCCTGTAGGCTGAGGCTCTAAATTGTGCTGTAGCGCCAATGATGAATATTATATTTTATCAAACTTGTTGCCATCTGAAATTTACAATTTCTAGAATCTTGAAATATACAAATTTGCTTTCATATAAATTTATTTTTAGTATTTAAATTATTCTAACATTTATAAAATAAAGAAACAGCCAATAAGTTATAATTTTTTTATATTATTTTATATTATTCAACACATCAAAAGCACTGTGGTAGGAGACAATAATAAGAAAGCACCAGGATGGGATGTAATTACAAGGAAGGCTAATGCCTAGAAGCTATAACCATGATATTTACTGCTATCATGAGAATAAATGTATTTCCCAGTTATTGGAAATTTGCTCAAATAATCATTAATAAATAATATTAGTAACCTACTAGTATATATAACTTATTACTAAAAATTTTGGCAAACAATTAAATAATATAAAGTCAATCAAGTCCATAAGTTTATTACCCATTTTATCCAAACTTTTCTAAAAGCTACTATTACAATGGCTCAAGCCAATACTAGCGGAAAAAGTCTGATACTAAACCATCAGTTTGGATATAGAAATAATTATAGAGTACACAGAACTGTAAATGTAATAAATTATGACTTCGAATGAAAAAGGTTCTCTAGATATCGAGCAGGTATTTGACATAGTCTGGCATGAAGGCCTACATTACAAACTAAAAATGGCACTACCTGATGTGCAATGTAGATGGTTCCTTGTCAGACAATGAGAAGAAATATCAGACTTGCATCCCATTACTTCGGGAGTACCATGGGGCACTGTATTAGGCCTAATTTTATATATACTTTATACCATTGATACACCTACAACTTATCTGTAGCTAAATTCTCAGAAGACACAGCCATACTAGCATCAGATGCTGATTCCAGCATAGCATCTGAGAAACTACAAAATAAATTATGTATGATAGATAAGTGGCTAAAATATGGAGATTGCAAGTAAATAATTTAAAATCTTTCATGTTTCTTACACTATGGGAAAAGGTATGTGCCCTGTAGTAGCATTAAATAATCTATTATCACAAACTGACAATGTGAAATACAAAAGGCTTACATGACATAAGCATATAACTACTAAAAGAAAGCAACTTTGTATTATATTTAATCAAATGAATTGACTAATTGGAAAAGAGTCACAACCGGACATAGAATATAAGATTATACTCTATAAGGCAATCATTAAACCCATTTGGACAAGATTATACTCTATAAGGCAATCATTAAACCCCTTTGGACATAAGGAATACAACTATGGTATACTGCCAGAACCTCAAACATTGAAACCTTACAAAGGTTTCAGAATAAAGCAATCAGAAGTATTGTGAATGCACCATGGTGCATACCAAATCAAATAATTCAAAATGATCTGAATATAGCTTCACTGCAGGATGAAATTAAAAACTTTTGTGTGAAATACCAAACACAACTTTCACAGCATTTAATAATATGGCCAAATACCTGATGGGGCTGTAAGGAGATGATTAAAACAATTCATACCTTTGATTAGCATGCTTATAGAATACTTAACTGAAATAACAAACCATTTGACATCTTTTTTTTCTTTAGTAATTATGTCTGAAACAAAACATTTACTTATTGTTCCTAAGCAACATTTTTAAAATAATAAATTTAAAAAAAATTATATGTCACATTTTGTTCACTATGTAAGACATATTCAGGTAAAAACTTCTTCTGATGTTATATTTTGAATGGATCTAAATATGTTGGAATTAAAAATTGCAAGTTCAGAAAAATAAAATTTAACTTCCTGGACTGATGAACATAACTAATCTACATGCATTGCAGACATGTCTTTGTATGTATGTCAAAGCCACATTTTTTTGTCTGTGTAAACTCCTGTTAGTTGTCACTTCTATTGCATTCCAGAGAAGAACTATATTACAAAGAAAAATAATAATTTACATTTATTAATGAATATATGTGTAATGAAATTTTATAACTTAAATGATATCTTTCTAATATGACTGATTAGCCTGTATGATACATGAGGTTCTCCAGTAGCTTCTGTACATCCAGTGGAAGCATGAATTTTATGCTAAAAATTTTGATAATCTGATTATATACAAAACACAAAAGTGAAATAAAACAAATTTACATAATATCTTAGTCTGAATATGTTGCACAAAAAGGAGTAGAGTACATGGGAATATTAATTTATAACAAAAAACATAATTACATTTCAATAACAAGAAAAACTCTAATCATGCTAAAAGGGAGTTAAAAAGCAGAGGGGGCCAAACTGTGACACATGTCAAACATGGAGCTTTGGGTGATTAAAAGTAGTGGTTTGTGTCCTTGAGCCTGTTTGTATTTTGGACAAGAATTCATTTTACATTGTTAAAAAGCATTGTACAGTTAGACACATGTTATAAATAAATACAATGATTGGCCAAAAGTCAGAAATAGAAGAAATAATAACAGTTTTCTTGGCAAACAGACAGAACAGACAATTCCATGTTCCAAGCAGATCTCACTCTCAGTGCTAACAACTGTAGTTATTGTCACTAAAGGAGAATGTCTGTTGGCTATAGCAGCTTCATGAAGCTATCACATACAGGATCATCATTCTTGACTGTTGTAGATTGGTGCTTCATTAAAGTGGCATAAATAAATTAATTTAACTACATCAAAGTTATTCTTTTTCATCGCCCAAGTGAAGCAGATTCTATCCTCATATCTATTTACCATTCCCTAACCATGAATATAAGATGCTATAAAATGTACTAGAGTTATATGGTGCATCTGAACCACATGCTAAAAAATTGCAAAAGGTTGGCCACCCCTGATTTAAAGTGTTGTATCACTGCTCTCTTATCCTCTGCTGGAAACTTCTAGTTCTACTAATAACAATAACAACCAGGTTAAGATACTATAATTTATTTTCTGCCGTTATAAAAAAAAGTATATACATTTTCCAAAAGCTCCTTCTCTCAGGGTGTCGTGGCTTGGGAGAATAAATAGTTGGCAAATTGGCAAAATGGCAAATAAACCCGCTCGTCCCAAGAATCTACAATACCTTGACTTAACCTTGGCGGAAGTTCCGTCTCTCTCTCTCTCTCTCGCTGCTGGCTGGAGGCAGCCCCTGGTGTGTCCCTACAGATGCCCGTGATCCTGGGTGTAAGCTGGCCCAGCATAGGCCACTGTTGCTGCCAAGTCCGGACGGAACTCTCCTTCTCTCCTGGACCCAGAATGGCAAATTCCGCTCCTAGGCTCTCCTTCCTCTCCTGGACCCAGAATGTCAAACTCTGCTCCTAGGCTCTCCTTCCTCTGCTGGACCCAGAATGACAAAATCTCCCTCTGCCCGCCATTTCGACACCTCGGATTCCCCTTTCCAGAGCCGTCGTTTACCAATCGTAGGGGAGCTCTCATCAGAAACTATCCCCTATCCCTGGTATTTCCCTGGCGCGAAAAATATATTTTTCGTCCAATGCCGCTGACTGTGGCTTATTGTTCTCTGATAATCCCACGGGCGCCTTGGCAGATGGGAGCTCCTTTTATCCGTGTGCGCTTCCCGCTCAAGAGTTAAGCCTCGGAAAACCCACAATTTAGGCATTTCCCCCCATTAAAGACCGTTATAATTTTGAAGCATTACAGTGCCCCTAGATAAGGGTTAGCGCAATTGAAACACAATTTCGCATTGTGCCAAACCTTATCTACAACATCAAAAGAAAACCGTTTACCAGTTTGCCAATTGCTCTAAATATAGTAAGTGAAATAAATCTCATTCATACCAATTAAATATTTACAACTAATATCTGCCATTCATTCGTTATTACATAGTCATCCATTCAACAATCATTACCTCACCCATTATTTATTTCCCCAGCCACTTTTATCAAATTATTTACAATTGAAGACATTTTTTTTTTAAAAAAAACAATGATATTTGATGACTTTATAATATAATCCAACGTTCCAATATTCCTGAACCAATAAAAAATTATTTTTTTACGGTAATACTAATACTAACCTACATTTTAATAGTTATAAAGCAATTTTTTTTAAGGATAACATTCATTGTATCATTATGCATATGCAGATGCCTTTATCATATTTTATAATTAATTTTTTTTTAAAGAAGGATAGAAAGATACATGATTACATGCTAATATCAACCTAGGCTATAATATTTCTTAAGGAATTACAGTTTTTTTTTACGAGGATAAATATCCAATTTACACTATTACTGATTTACACACCATGTATGTACCAACAACTTATTTAAAATAAAACCTAACCTTAATACAATGTTAAATATTCAATAAATTAACGTCTCAACGTAACAAAAGCACTAACTTATTATAACATGTTATAATGTTACATTTTGCTTATTTTTATTTTTTTTTAGGTATTAGAGTTTATTCCTCAATTAGACGGTGATAGTCCATGTCCTCTTACAACACTCATTACAACAAATTAACTCGTTTATAGTCCACCTATCAACAATTCACATAATAATTTCATGTCCTATTCATAAAACTCTCTTAGTTCACTATAATCAATCAAGCTTTTATAGTCTCCCTCTTATTTAGCAATTAACACGATTGTTTCATATCCTACTCGTAGAACACACTTGTCTCACCATGGTCAATTAAGGTTTTGAAATCTGCTTCTCAATTAACAATTCATACGATTGTTTCGTGCTCTACTCGAAACATTTCACTCACTGAAGCCAGGTATCTCACTCTCACTTGGGATTTACTGATATATTTACCTTTTACTGTACATACTAGCACTCATCTTGCATTTATATCAGTATTGGTTCATGTCTAATATTAATAATAATTACGGTATACCAGGTAATATTTACCACAGAGGCCATCTACCTTGCGTAATATGGCATCAAATTCGTTAAGTTTAATACCTTTACCTGCCCGCCATCAATTTTCCTTATGCTGTAGGTATTGGTCCCTTTAATCCCTGTGACAACATACGGTCCCTCAAATATTTGACAGAACTTGGCACAGATCTTTTTATCTGCATCTGAGATCCGAACATTTCTTGCCAGAACTTTGTCCCCCACAGAAAACTTAACCTCATTAACCTTTTGACGTCTGGCCCTATTGTATGATATTCAATTATAAATACTTTGTGAACACATTTAATACTACTAAAATATACTGCCGCCCGAAACGTTTCTTGATCAGCGATCCGTAGAGACCTAAACAAACTCTGATAGAACCGAATAAAACATAAGAAGATAAAGATAAGTACACATTATTTCTGCACAATAGCCTATTTCATATCACCCGACTTTCTTAGAATAATAACAGTTACCAATTTCAACCCCAAAACTAATTTCTTTCTAACGAACATTTCACTGAATTTCATTTCTTTATCAAAGTCATCATTGAATCACTACTTTTCTTATAGAATTCCATTCAAAATACTACTCACATTTCTATCTTAATCAGCTTTGACATATGGATCTTACAAATCTCGTACCAGTCATCTATTTAACTATTTTTGAAACTTCTAATACATTGGCCTCATCCCAATTAAAAACATCAGTGACTCTCTATTTCACAAATAAACCCCTTACAGCGACTCCATTTTTACTTCAACCTTATTCGACGACTTCAGCTTAAATACTTCACATAACGACGACTTTTACCTTCATTCATATTACGACGACTTTTAAATATTATTAATATCACAATAATAACAGCATTAGGCCCCAACTGCTACAATCACCTTAGCTCACAGATCCCGGTACTATAATCATCAATCAATCCAAGTCATTGCTGACATTTCACAACTTTAATTCAAGCCACATTTCCTTCGACAAGCTGACACTGATTCAATTCTAACATCTTTAAAACAAACAGAATTAACCTCCACAACCAGAAAATTCACTTTCCAAACCAACTCTACAGCCCCCTCTATTAACGTTTTATTCCCTAGTTCTCACTAGCAACATACAAACCCCGAAATCTAAAATACCGCTTGTGCAGAAACAACGTGAAAGAAAAATCAAGGAAAATTCAGATATGAAGACAAAATGGATAATATAGATGGCTCAAAATATAACCAAAAAACTTCTACCGACCAAGCCAAAACAACGTGAACTAAACCTCAACTATCATAAGTACCTATAACATGACAACCTATGACATACCTAAATCAAAAGAAAGAGTAGAGGACGGATGTAAGTAATAATGTGTTGAAAATTGAAGAAAATGCTTCCTGATAGAAATAATGAAAGACAGATACAAGGAAAAAAAGCACCAGAAATTGAAGAAAATGCCTTATAGCTGGAATCTCCATGATCGCTAATCATGAAATCATTAAAGAGTAATGATCTTCCTAGAGTATTGTCAGATTCTGAGCTTAGAATCTTTCTTCCTAACAATGCAAATACTATTATTATATGGGGATTCCGCGCGTTCTATTATATTGCCCCGTTCTAATTTATCAAGGGCTTCTTTCACTTGCTCCCTTAATGACCACGGTGTCGGATAAGATTTATTTCGGAATGGAGTGTGTGGAATCACCTGAATTTTATGTTTGGATCCTTTAAATAAGCCCGGTTCCTCACTGAACACTTCCCTGTTTCGAACTAACATTTCCAGGAAATTCTCCCTTTCTATATCACTGATTCCCTCTACACTAGCAGCGATATCTACTAAATTTCTTCCTGTATCAGTATGCATTTCTACAGCTTCCCTCCCTTCTCTTTCATAATGAATTCCATCATCAACGTAGCCCTCTTCAAAAAATTCTTCCTCAAAACTTAGTTGTCCGCAGATTCCGCGCTCCTGTACTCCGAGTGGCCCTAACAATCTCCACTTAACCACAATATCTGTGCCTTCGAGAGAAATCAATCGCCCTGATAGTGTATTAGTTCCCAAATCAATAGATGCTTTAGCCTCCCTTAGAAAGTCTACTCCCAACAAAAATTCTGTGAACAAAGTTTTTAATAGAAAACACTTTACCGCAATACTTCCGTTTTCCGACGGCATCCTTATAAAAGCTTGTTTAGATACGCGCTCGTTTTTCTGACCTAATGCTCCATAAATTCGTAGGTTTGAAACAGGTAATTCGCCTAACACAAAACCCCTGTTCTTCAATTGTTCGTAAAGTCCCACATTCATAACTGTATATGTCGCACCGGTATCCACCCACGCTTGTACCGAAATCTCTTTCCCAAATTCTATGTTGGCTTTTACCAAATCACAGCGCGATTCTTCTTTATCCTGTACCGCTTCCTCATTTTCTTCCACCAAAATATTCCGGCGATCGACTAATATTTCGCCGACTCCGGTCATTGCCCCCAATTTCGCTTTTTCAGGCAGATATGTAACTGTTGGGCCCTCCATGTTGTCAACTTGCTTCTGCATGTCAATTTTAAATTCCCCCATGCTTTTTCTTAAATCGCGTACTTCTTCCCGTATACTAATATTAATGTCTCTATTTTCCTGCATCAATTGTAATAGCCTTCCTAGTACATCGTCCTTTCTACCACTCACTTGGACTTCCCCTTCGGATTTATCTTCTCGCATAATTTCCGCCTCAGACGTTACATTTAATTCCGGAGAACTAAATGAAAGTGTCTGACCAAAATCTCCCTCAACTTCTGATCCTTCGCTTATAACTTCGTAACTCATTTTCACTACTTTCCCGGAACGTAATATCATATAATATGCAACACAACTTTCCGACGCGTCTTACAGTAATAATATTAACGTAAAATCTCGAACTCTTAACCCTTAAGTGGACGGATATAAAAATTTACAAACCCAGAAGGACAAAATTTGCAACACACCACATTACAACCCAATAGATAAAACAAATTAGAATAATCCTCAACACAAACGTAATCTACACACGCGTGCAAATTATTAAAATTAGCCCCACACATCAAAAGAAAAACTTCCTTGCATTAATAAAAAATAAAATAATCTAACACAGCCTGAATAATAAATATAACCTGGATTCTCATAGCAAAATATTGCTTTAATAAAATAATTTCAATATATTCGCAGAACCAATACCAACATATCTGAAAACAAGCGACTAGTCTATACATATAAAATATTTTGCCAATATGCCAACATTTATTCAAGTTCAAGCCCCACGAATTGGCGCGCCAACTGTACTGCTCTCTTATCCTCTGCTGGAAACTTCTAGTTCTACTAATAACAATAACAACCAGGTTAAGATACTATAATTTATTTTCTGCCGTTATAAAAAAAAGTATATACATTTTCCAAAAGCTCCTTCTCTCAGGGTGTCGTGGCTTGGGAGAATAAATAGTTGGCAAATTGGCAAAATGGCAAATAAACCCGCTCGTCCCAAGAATCTACAATACCTTGACTTAACCTTGGCGGAAGTTCCGTCTCTCTCTCTCTCTCTCGCTGCTGGCTGGAGGCAGCCCCTGGTGTGTCCCTACAGATGCCCGTGATCCTGGGTGTAAGCTGGCCCAGCATAGGCCACTGTTGCTGCCAAGTCCGGACGGAACTCTCCTTCTCTCCTGGACCCAGAATGGCAAATTCCGCTCCTAGGCTCTCCTTCCTCTCCTGGACCCAGAATGCCAAAATCTCCCTCTGCTCCTAGGCTCTCCTTCCTCTGCTGGACCCAGAATGACAAAATCTCCCTCTGCCCGCCATTTCGACACCTCGGATTCCCCTTTCCAGAGCCGTCGTTTACCAATCGTAGGGGAGCTCTCATCAGAAACTATCCCCTATCCCTGGTATTTCCCTGGCGCGAAAAATATATTTTTCGTCCAATGCCGCTGACTGTGGCTTATTGTTCTCTGATAATCCCACGGGCGCCTTGGCAGATTTATTCAAGTTCAAGCCCCACGAATTGGCGCGCCAACTGTACTGCTCTCTTATCCTCTGCTGGAAACTTCTAGTTCTACTAATAACAATAACAACCAGGTTAAGATACTATAATTTATTTTCTGCCGTTATAAAAAAAATATATACATTTTCCAAAAGCTCCTTCTCTCAGGGTGTCGTGGCTTGGGAGAATAAATAGTTGGCAAATTGGCAAAATGGCAAATAAACCCGCTCGTCCCAAGAATTCACCATACCTTGACTTAACCTTGGCGGAAGTTCCGTCTCTCTCTCTCTCGCTGCTGGCTGGAGGCAGCCCCTGGTGTGTCCCTACAGATGCCCGTGATCCTGGGTGTAAGCTGGCCCAGCATAGGCCACTGTTGCTGCCAAGTCCGGACGGAACTCTCCTTCTCTCCTGGACCCAGAATGGCAAATTCCGCTCCTAGGCTCTCCTTCCTCTCCTGGACCCAGAATGCCAAATTCCGCTCCTAGGCTCTCCTTCCTCTGCTGGACCCAGAATGCCAAATTCCGCTCCTAGGCTCTCCTTCCTCTGCTGGACCCAGAATGGCAAATTCCGCTCCTAGGCTCTCCTTCCTCTCCTGGACCCAGAATGGCAAATTCCGCTCCTAGGCTCTCCTTCCTCTCCTGGACCCAGAATGACAAAATCTCCCTCTGCCCGCCATTTCGACACCTCGGATTCCCCTTTCCAGAGCCGTCGTTTACCAATCGTAGGGGAGCTCTCATCAGAAACTATCCCCTATCCCTGGTATTTCCCTGGCGCGAAAAATATATTTTTCGTCCAATGCCGCTGACTGTGGCTTATTGTTCTCTGATAATCCGACGGGCGCCTTGGCAGATGGGAGCTCCTTTTATCCGTGTGCGCTTCCCGCTCAAGAGTTAAGCCTCGGAAAACCCACAATTTAGGCATTTCCCCCCATTAAAGACCGTTATAATTTTGAAGCATTACAG